>JAGSMS010000032.1:4202500-4280205 GCA_029286595.1 Bhutanitis thaidina | reverse complement strand
GTGGCGTAGTGGCTAAGCTTTCAGCTGCGGCTTTGTGGGTCGCGGGTTCGATTCCCGCACGGAACTAGTATTTGTATAGACTACAAATAATAGTTCCCGGTCTGGGTGTTTGTCCATGTGCAATTCATGTATGTAAACTGCCTCCCGCGACACAGGAGAGATTCCTACAGTGGAAGGTAACGTTTTTTTAGAAATACAGAGATTTAAGATTTAATTTAAAAAACACTGTTTCTATATAAAAATTATAGCCGCCCACCGGCACCAAACGCTCGGTCTCCATGCCGGGTGGAGTTTCAAAGAAGCAGAGGCGCAACGTCTCCTTCAACGAGGAAGTGGATATCATCAATCCGGAGGACATTGACCCCACTGTAGGCAGGTTCAGGAATCTCGTCAAATCGACGATAGTACCTAATTCCAACACTGTACCGAGGAAACTAAAGCTACAGAGCTCTGATGATGGTAAGTTGTTTCAGGTTATATAAAATAAATGTACTTTTATTTTATGCTACCACGAGCTCAATGCGATTAGGAAGTTTTTGAGTTAAAATGATATGAAAATGAAAATACACACTTTATTGTACACCAGTAGCAAAAATAGGAAAAAAAAAGAAATAAAAAGAAACATAACATACACAAGGTACAATTGGCGGCCTTTATCGCTTAGAAGCGATCTCTACCAGGCAACCATTTTGCAGAGGAAATAATGATCAGTGAGCAAGGGTTAAGGGTGTACGCAAGTTACAAAGAAGTGAAAAAATAATGTAATAAGTATAATGTATGTATACACTAACATATAGTAGTAGTATAGTAGAGTTAGTGTGTATACTTGTTTGCGATCACGTGACCCAGGACGCATTCGCGTTATGTAGCCTATAAAGGAATTCTTAACCACGTGAAACATCAAAATAATATTTCACAAAAAGTCTATACAGCAACAGCATGAAACCGCGAAATAGACCGGGCTCTGTGACAGCGGTGACAGTTATGGCGCTGGTTGTCGGTCCGGCCAATAGAAGAAATACAGTGACATATTAAAAAAGAAATTATATATTCGTCCAGAGAAGATCTTGTATTTTTGCTTTATTTTCTTTGCTTACATCATAAACTAATTGAATGGCAATATAAAAATAGAAGCGCACCTTTATTAGAATGTTTGAAAAAGGAATTATCACATCCACAGGTCAACACCATCACTCTTTAAGGCTACAGGAGATTTCGAGAGGGACCAACCTATACTCGGATCTACCGGCGCCTAGCTCACATTTAAGCCTTATCGGTGCAAGGTATGTAATATTTTTTTTTATAATAGGTATTGATAATAGGTATTACAATTAGGCATAATAAGAATATAATAGGTATTATTTGTGATAGATATTGGTCGTGTCAAGGTGTCAGCTAAATAACAATTTATAAATATGAATAATTTTAATAATGCCTTGGATTATAGTTTATAGTTATAATACATACTCGTACTCTGTACCCGTAATAATATTCCATGCACACAGACGTCCATGTAATATCAGTTTGTCTCTATATGGCATTTATGCATGTTGGTAAGACAAAAGCACCAGCATGACATGTGACGAGTGACGAGCCTCATCGCGGGGATTGTTCCCCAAGATTTCCACGAGATTTTCGAGGTTTTTCTCCTAGTCGTTTTTTTTTTAATGTATTTATATATTTGGGGAAAAAAAAGTGATACAAAATCAAAAAAAAAACAGAGTATTTTTTATAGGTTATGTTAATTTTTTTAAATTACGTATAACCCCTAATCAATATCCACAAAATATGATTAAAATTATTTTGTAAATAATTATCATTGTGCACAAAAAAGAAACATTTGTTCACTTAGTTTATATAACTGTTGAGTTAAGTATTTTAAATATTGTTTTTTTACGTTATTTTTTTTATTTATTTCATTTTTACATTTGTTCTTTACGACACCTACGGGAATAAAAAGAATGGCAGATTCATAAGCCACTAATGCCCACATTTATCATATTTGTCTCCAAAATCGACCGTGCAGGTATAGTGTATGTGAAATATTAACCACATTTATTTCAGATTGGGCCTTTCGTTACCGAACCCTGCACCTGATGTGGAATTAGAGGGTCCGGAGCCGCATCTAAATATACATCCGCCATTACCACACGCAGGTGAGCTATCAAATATTTTTATTAGTCCTAGGTATAGTACCTAGGACTAATAAAAATATTAGTATTATTGGTAATAGGAGTCATATTCTGCCGTCTGGGTAGATACCACTCTCTCACCTATATCAGCCGCTAATCAGGAGTGCAATCTTTGATGTGGTCTGATTTCAAGGGTACATAGAGTCAGTATACAAATTTTTCTAGTCCAAATCTTTCTGTTTTCAATGAAACTTTGTAAGTAAAAGCAGGATATAGAGGTCCAAAAAGTTACGAGAACATTTTCGAAATGTCTAGTTGCAAAGGAGATAATTGTAATTATAAGTTATTATGGAAAATTTAAAATCGCTCTTAATTAGCTTTAATGCTCTTTGTAGATAACCTCTTCGAAAAAGAGCATTGAAGCTAAACTTTAATACTCTTTTTCGAATATTTTCTCCACTAACTTTTTAGACCTACGTATCCTGCTTGTGCATATAAAGTTTCATTAAAATCGGTTCATTCATTTCGTAGATTTTGTTCTTGAAAAGTTGTATGAAGAGCCGGTACGAATAAACCCTTTTAAAGGCTTTGTGGAGAAACTTTAAGGTATGAGGTTTTGGTGATTAGTCATACAGTTATTATCTAGTATTAACACCAGGCACCTATGAGAAATTGTTAAATGTTACACATTGTTAATGTTAAATGTAAGCTTAGTATATACTTGAGAGAGTAAAATAAAAATAAATGTATTATTACTACATTATGTACATTATTATTGTCTTACTCGCACTAGTCAAGATCTGTAAACTTCTTCGATTGAAGTTGTTTGCAGGTTTCCATGAGCTGCAGTATCCACATACCATCGGGTGGACTTTTAGCTTGTCACTCATAATTCCTATGGTAAACTACTAAAAAATATTTTTTTAAAACTTTTTTAATGACCTCGTTTTTTTTTCCTCAGCTCCGGAAGAAGCTGGACCTTCGACCGAACCGAAGAAGAAGAAATACGCGAAGGAAGCGTGGCCAGGGAGGAAGCCCGGCCTCATATCGGGCGTTTAACGATAAATCAGTGCTGTGTTACAGTTGTCCGAACTGTTGATATCACAACTTTTTTTAACAAGCGATAGGATTCTTGTAAATCAATATTATGTTAAGTGCAATTTGAGGTCCATTCACGATAATGTGATTAAATTTTACAATAATTACTGTAAAGTGTTGGGAGTGATAACTGTTGGAATAAATAAATGCAATGGTATCTCCATAGACAAGTTTTTTTTGAAAGTGGCAATAAACAGGATAATAAAAAGTCTTTTTATTCGTTTCGTTTTATTTTATTACCAATCGCATATATTTAATATAAATAAAAACATTCGTGTAATGGCGGTGTAATAAAATTTGCCATTCACATTTGCCGCTGGGAGCCCTAAGTAGAGTAAGCCTTGAATATTTCGTGGCGTCCGCTAGATGGCGGGTTAATCAACTCAAGAAATGCGAAACCTAAAATGCACAGACCGACGACGGGCAGCGGCGACTAAGGTCCGGAAGGCGTAAGGATAACAAAAGATCTCCGTGGCGGAGGTCTATTTCCAGCTATGGACTATTGACCAGGCTGTTAAACAAAAGCATAATACACACCAACGTTCATAATCACTACGACCAACATAGATTTCCAAATTCCGAAGTATTCATTAGCAATTCACAAAATCGATTTTTGTGTATGAAATGCGAAATAAATTCAGGGTCATGATGAGTGGTTAGGGGATCTGTCTCCGTATCAGGAGATTCCAGTTCGATCCCCCTATGTAGAGGGTCACTACGTTGATTTGTATCGTACGACTTGTATCGTTGGACACTAAGACGACAAGCACGTTATCCCCAAACAGACAACTACAGAGGAAAAAAGGACGAATGAAATTTTGCAGGTTGCACCTCTACATCCACGGCCTCTAAACGACTTGACATATGGCAAATAAGTGCATTTGTACAGATACCACGCATTTTAACGTCACTTTCACCTGTCTCTATAATTTAGGTCAAACGTATATTCTGCCATTGCCATTTCACTGCAGCTGCGATTTAGATAAAGGACTCCCGGCAAAAAACGAGTACCTTGATAAAATGTTACGTCAAAATAATATTATTGTATGTTAAAATGTTATTACTTAAAATGTTTATCTTAATACGAAAGAGAAAGATTAACTAATTTAACTTGAGATTAAAATGAAACGAATATAACCAAAAATAAATTATATAAAAAATTCTTGGCGTAAAAAACCGTCGTCTGTGGACAGTGTGCCCAGCAAGTTGGCGGAGTAGCTGCGCTGTATTGCGAAGAGAAAGAGTACCTGCATAAATCCCCAAATCTAAGTTTGGAAGCGGCCTGGGAATGCCCTAATGCTGGGTAAAGGTTTTCTTTCAGCATTTGCGAGGGTTTTGGAGCTGGATAAATAATATGTTTTTATTATTTCATTGACATGCTCGTCTTCTCACGACGTTTATTATGTCCTCGACATTGACAACAACATATTTTTATTTGGTATTTAAGTAACGGAACTCTTAATTATGCGGGCAGATAAGTAATAAGTACCTAATCCCTTAATTATACAAATAGACCTTTAGACTTAACCTAATCCTGTGGGAACACGGATTATTTCGCGGTTTATATCAAACAAGGTACGGATCTCACCAATTATAAGGGTCGAGACATGGATTATCTAAATTCTGGTTTAAAATTTTTTTTTTTTAATGCATACAGTTATTAGTGTGTATATGTTTCGTAGAAATTAATTTATAAGCCATTTTATGGATTTTGATGGGACTGTTTTAAAAATGTTCCTTATCATTCCAAAAGTGCTTTAGGCTATGTTTTATTGGACTATTTGACTATTTTTATGAGTAACGTTTTATTAAACAAAAAAAACTGTGCTTAAAGTATACATGTTTGTCGTTCAATCACGCTTAAAGGTCGGAACGGATATGAACGAAATTTGGCAGAGATGTAGATTATGCCGGGGAATAGGGTACAGGATATTGTTTATCAAAAAAATATCTTTATCAAAATAAATATGTTTATTGTTTGTTATATCATATATGTATATTAAATAGAATTTTAGAAAATAACACTTTATTCCATTATAGTGCTAACGATAACGTTCCAATAAGTGAGAGGTGGATTACGTAGGTAACAACGCAACATAAGCTTACCCTCATGGGGTAGGCAGAGGAGACAAGTTTTTGACAATGGACAACAGCGTGATTTTTTGAAACGTGGAACACAAGGTTGGTCTCAGCTACCGCTCGGCCGACTTCCAATTTAAAGTTTGCAAATAAGTACACGAAGTTGAACAGTGCACGTGCACTACAAAGTTATATTTTAAAGATACTCATTTGCGGACGTTGAAACGCACCACAAATATAACGAAAACCAAAGACTCAAATTTTTTGGTGAAGTCCCTCCCTTTCTTCCCGTAGGTGTCGTAAGAGACGTCTTGAAAGCCTTGTAGATCGCAAAGGCTACTATGATATGGCGGCATAACAATCTCGATAAACAGACCAAGAATATGCAGCCCGCTGAAGGGCAGTAGCGTTTAAGGTGCGAGGCGTCGGGTACTGCACCACACTGGTACTGAGATCGCCAATCCGATTGCCGTGCGAGGCGACTATGTCCTGCAGTAGATTATTTATAGGCTAGGAAAGGTAAGGTAAATAAATATGAGAATGAAACAAAGGGGGAATTTAAAAACCTTTTTTCTGATTTTGTATAAATTTTATAGCGTTTTATTTTACCTTTTTTTTTCTATTTTTCGGGTGCTTTAACAGCACAGCACTGATTGACATTTTTATGTAAGACTAAGATTATTCACTTTCCAGTCTTAGTTAACCCGATTAATGAAATGTCGGGGGGGAAATGGTAAGATTAAACGCGATGAAATGCCTAAATAATAGTTCTGCTGACTAACAGACGAGGCTTTGGTCATCGACGAGGCTCTGGTGACAATCGAATGATAGCAGAAAATCTATCCGAATATGCCGAACCTAAATTCCACAGGCTTATAACCGACACAATACCGACCTGGACGTGATAAAGCCAAGGAGCGGCATTAGCTGCTGCTCGACCGGGGCAGTACCACAACCTCTCAAAATACCGGCGTGAAGTATGTAGGTGAGCCCCTTGCTCGTTTGCCCCCCTTTCCCATAAAAAAACCTTTTTGTATAAATATTTATAAAGTAAAAACAAGTGAAATTCTCTAACCGATCTAACCGATAACCAAATTAAAAAGTAAATGATTAAATGTGTAGATAAAAAAGGAAATTTGAACGGGATGATATTACCCATTCGATAGTTTTTTTTTAATGGTATAGGGGCCAAACAAGCATGCGCATGGAGGCCGAATGTTCAATAGCAATTAACTACCGATACATCACTGGCTTTATCGATCGTCTACTCACCGGCGAACGTTACTACTGAAAACGTCATATCCATTTTCCAGGCATTTTCGCTTGTATAGGCTTATACATGATGTATAGCATATAAACATAGCCTAACTGACATTGGTTGTGTGGCCACAACTGTTGCAAACTAAGCGGAAAGTGACACATCGATTTCTTAATTCAGAAGCGATTCTGCCTCTGCTCTATTTTACTAAACTATATAAGACATATAAAGGAAATGTGCTGTTTGATGGCGACGTAAGAAAATAAGCATAGATTACGGATTTCCAAATGGCACGTTACTTTCCGGATAGAGATCCGTAAAGTAACCTTAGAGAAGGAAGATGGAACGTGACGGGTTTACTCGAAGAGATTCCGCCTCATTAAAAGGGCGCCAGGAACTCGGGGTTATTGTGGTGTCTGTTCTATTATGCTATTCGGTGTCTACAGAGCACACTAAGGCATGCCGTGGCCTTAGAGGGACACCGGTGTGGATCCAATTTATTTTTGTACTGTCGAATGATTTATGAAATATTCTATTTATATTATAAATTTTCTTAAACATAAAACAAACAAGTTAATGGCCCCACATTAAGGTAGACAGGGAGCCGGTGCGCAAGTGGCATGGCTGCGGTAACGTGATTAGTTAGAAGTTTCCGACTAGAGGCTCCGATAGCCGGATAGTGGTTAGGGATATTTGCCTCGGAATCCCAGACGCGGATCTATGGAGAGGGTCAAGGGGTCATGTGCTACCGCAACTAAATACATTTTTTTTAAATTTAATTTTGCTCTTTATTCAAAACTTACATTGAGATGAAAGAATGGCGTGAGTGAAAACCAGTTCTAATGAGTTATTATTTCAAAAAAATATACATAATTTAAAGAATATGTGGGTGATGGTTTCTTTGTTTAAACAATTTTTCAAAATAATATACATAAAAATTATTGGAAACTCAATTAATTATCAATTGAATATAATTATCACTTGAATAATTAAGAAATGATTTGAATTTGAATTTAAGAATTGATAAGTGATGATCCGTTTTTTTTTTAACTTAAAAAGGATACCAACTTGAGTTTAAAAAATAAACATATTACATTGTATCCTTTTTTTCCCAGTTATCAAAATGTATCATTTAAATACTTGGTTGGTTAAAAAAATACATTTTCTTTCATTTTCAATTTGATTTGTTCATAGAAGGAAACAATTTTTCAGTATGATTTATTTCTGAAAGTTGTTGGAAAACCAATAAATCGGTTGATTGATCCAAAACAGTTCGGAAATTTTAGAATAATTTAAAGTTTTTTTATCATTTTGAGAATATCAATATATTTTGAAATATGCCAATTTTTTTAAATTTTTGTCTATGTCATTTATTAATTTTCAATGTATTTAACCTTGCCACTATTATCGTAGAAAATTCCATTTCTTTTTTTAATTTTTGTAAGATTTACGATTCGATTACGATTTTGAGTCTTCGATAAACTGCAGTCTCTGGCACCCTGGTAACTTTAAGTCTAGATCCGCAGCTGACGAATCGGGAGCCCTGACTAAACTAATTATTCCGATTAATTTTGGCGAACGACCATTCGACAGCGACTTGTTGCGCTTTACCTACATAGTTATATCGTCGAAATAACTGTAATTAAAGCACAACAAGACTGTGTCAATGCCAATCTCTGTCAGCCAACTCAAGATATTGTGAAGACCGTTAGCCAGGTGGTACGTTCTTTGAGAGGTGCATCAAAAATAAATGACTCCATAGACGATTTTCCATAATCACCAGCTACGGCCAGCGGCGCGACTGATGACGAAGGCGCTGCTACCGTCATCTGTCGGTAGTCATTACGATTTTTAAGGCATTCCCGTTAGTCGCCTCTTACGACACCCATGATGGCAGATTCTTACACGTGTTGCAACAATGTAAATTCTATTATTATGACATGTTAATGGAATGTCCGATAATTATGTAATATTAAATATTATAACTACTATGTAAATAAACGCATATAGAATGTCATGCCTCTCTCTTAATGTAAAAGCGCATCTCAGGGACTCGAGTGAAACCTCGGAGAACAGATAGTATACTCTAATACATAACGTAAAGAAATTATATATAGCTTCTTCTTCATTAGGCTATTTTAGTCCACTTCTGAACGTAGGTTTCTCCAAGAAAGCGAAAACTGGCATACATTTATCGAAAAGTTTCCCCGTACTCGGCACGCTGGGCAAGCGGGCTGGTGAGCGCTGTGCCCTACCCTAGCACTAGTGGTGCTGCTCCCCGTCACTAGTCTCTGATATATAGGTTCTGCAAATTTGGATGGACTTTCCGCCATCATTCGGTCGCCACAGCCTCGTTCGTTAACCAGCAACGTGCATTTGGTGCAGGTTAGGCATTTGAAGAAAAATATTGTATATCCCCCTTACATTACAGGAAAAAGAATGTTTATTATATATTTTTAAAATAAGTTGACCTTGTCTGTTATCCATAAACATCGTTTCAATTCATAACAATAAGCCTCTCGAAATTGTTAAGTCCTTTGTTAAGGTACACAAAGCTTTTAATAAATTAATCTTGAAAGGGATATTGAAGAACAATAAAGGCCACGACACTAACTAAACGACGCTAGAGAATTGCTTAATTCAAACACTTGCTATTTAAATTTAATGTTATGTCAAATATATATAGAGTATAAAAACAATAAACATATATTTGAATTCAAAGATTTCATTAGATCATAAGGACACTTTCTCCATGGGGATTATACACACGATATGTCAGTGTAAGGGCGTTTGCTAATCCCAGTTTGATGGTCAATGCCGACGCCATTATGAATTGTCGACTGTTTCCGTTTGCGTTTTCGATAACCTAAGACTGAGGCTATAACTGTAGGAGAAATCCTACTGTCGGGGTAACGATTTTATTTTAATGAAGTAATTTTAAGAAGTCTAAAATAAACTTGCAAATGAGTAAGCTATATACACATTGGTAGTCGTGTGATAGTGGTGACAGAACCTGCGACCTTCCGTCTTCTTGTAAGTGTCGCAAGAATCGACTAAAGGGAAAGCCTTGAAAACCTTATGGCAGTCTCCAGAAACAAACCCGACGAGGATCACCTGGAGTAGTGGGTCGTAGAAGCCCGTTTGGCTACGCTGAGTTTCGCTAAATGGAAATTCGTGATCTGTGCCCACTACTAAAGGAGACAAGGGTGAGTGGTTTCATATAGATTGATACGAAATTTGCTATATTGATAACGATTTCTTCTCTGGGACGAGCCGCGCTCGTAAAATATTAAAAATTCTCTAAAGGCTCGGCGTTACTCTACGAAAATAGCTTGTTTACACTTCATATCATACAAGCGGCATAATCAAACAAGTATAAAAAGTTTACAAGTATATACTTGTTCACAAATATATATTTGTAAACTTTTTACCATCCCTTACTTTCACGAGTATGTCATTAGATATATAAGTTTTTTTCTCCATGGGGAATATCTGCTTATCTTTGTATATTCTCTATTCGAATATAATATTCTTGTCGATATAATGAAAATGTATCCGAAAGTAACAAATTAATTACAAATAGACCTTAGTTATTTCATACATAAAGTTAACCTTGGCAGTTCGCTTAATGGACCGCGAGCAGCACTTAGACATTTAACAAGATTCGTTACTTAATAGAATTACTTAATGAAAGGTCAAAATGTTATAGCTTGTATGTAAAAAGCTTTGGCTAATGAACAGGAGTGTCGATAACGTGCAATAACATCATATTTGAGTTAAATAAATAACTTTGGACAACAGTTTTATTATTATTTTTTATTGTCTGTATTTTAGGAATATTTCTTTGAAAATGTTGAAAAAATTGCCACCTTATGAACTAAAACATTTAGTCTTCCTAACAACTAAAAACAAATAATCAATAATTTTATGAGCAAATAAAATACAGGTAGATAAGTAAGTAAAATACACTTATAACTTATAATAGTAATTTTTAAAAACATAGTATTTGCAAGAAATCTTAAATTCAAGACAGGAAAGTCACATAGTCTTCGTATTCTACCAAATTCTGTAAGTTTTAAAAACATAATAGGATAACTTATTGTTGTACAAAGCTTTTGTTAAACAAAATTTAACCATACAATTAACAGTATCTCATATTACTTATAGTACACTGTCAGTCGGAACGTGTTTAATTTGGTGAGACGGGTGTGTTAAAGAAAAATGAAAACTAATGTTCGATTAGGCCTCCATAATGGATCACGGGGGCCAAGGTAAACGTATTGAATTTCGTGTCAATGACTTTGAATTTATAAGAATGAAACATCTTATGTAAGAGGAAAAATTCGCTGGTTTTTATTCATTATTTTTCGCTTTATTTAAAGCAGTCTGTGCTTAAGAATATAGTCCTGCATCTACTGTATTTAAAAAAAAAGTGTAGAAGAACCTACGTTATCAAATTTGAACTTTCTAGGTTTTTTGTATCTGAGCATTTTTAGATCGGTCTGTAAGTGGTATTTGGTTTTATGCTTGGTACCTTATTTAAATAAAGCATCAATAGCTTAGTGATTTAGGTAACGAACTGCGAAGCTTAAAACGTCAATAGCCTAATAGTTCAGGGTACGAAATGCGAAACTTATTTCCGCGTATTTAAACCAGCCATTCGTCAATTGTAGTAAATCACTATACAATACAAGCTTAGGCGACTTCATAGTTAACAATAATAATAATAATTTCCTTTTAGCATTGCTAGTGTTTAAGTAAAATCACAATTTGAGCTTTTTAGCGACCACTGCTGAGCTGATATCTAAGATTAAGGAAGAGTGTCGAAGCGAAGTTTCTCCATTAGAGAGTTAGTATTATTAAGTGCACAGAGAGTTTCATGAAGTTTCCCTTTGGTTTATCATTGAAGTCTTATAAAATTTATACTATATAGATATCTAATTAAAACATTTACATTTGTCATAGTCACTTGGGTGTAAATATACCTTTTCTTTCCAAAGGCCAATCTCACCTGCACGTTGTTCACCTTGCCATCTAACAAACAAGGCTCTGGCAACTGAATGATGGCGGACAATCCTTCCGAGTTTGTCATCCTGAAATCCCATAGATAAGCAATGGGGAGCAGCATCACAAGTGGGAGAGTACCGGCACTGCGCTTACCAGTCCACTTGCACAGCGTTATGAGTTGGGCAAACTGTTCAAGAAATACATGGCTTCTATTGGTACTTTCTTAGAGAGGCCTTTTTTCAACAGTGGACTTAAATAGGCTGATGAAGAAGCGAATAATATGTTTTCTATGTTAACGTCTATATAACGCATATACAGAGACATTCTTCGTCATTCCCCTGCTACCAGAAAAATGCATAAGATATATAAAATCAGGGTGGGTAACGTTTGGCTCCATTGCCTACATAAATACTTCTTCTTCCTGTGAATAGTCCACTGCTGAACGTATGATACTGCTGCACCCTTGGGGAGGAGTTGCTGTAATCGTGACGCTGGGCAAGCGCGTCGGTGAAATCAGTACTAGACGCTGCTGCCCTTCTTCGGGTTGGCAAATTTGCGTGGGTGATTTTAGCTGTACGAGACAAGAATTGTCTAGTATTTTAATTTATATTTTTGATATTTGAATTTTTAATACTTATTATTAAAAGTCTACATACATACTCTTGGTGGACAGTGACGTCTTCTCTTGTTTTAAAAGGGCACCCAGAATGCCCCCGCTTCGTTGACTGAATGTAGTTTGGCACACTGAAGTAATATCATAACAAATAACGTTTATTCCACTGTTTTAAGCCCAATTTAATGTATACATATGTATATATATATATATATATATATATATATATAAAACTCCAATCACAAGGTTCTTCTTCATCATACTATCTAAGTCCATGTCTGAACATAGGCCCCTCCAACAAAGCTCCGACAAAAGTCCTCATGCATTTCTTGAAAGGTCTGCTCAAACTCACCACGCTGGGCAAGGGGGTTCATTTAAATATCTCATTTCCCCCTCACTCGTGATAATACTAGTCTAGTCTGTAGGAGTACGGCAAATTCGGATGAATTTACCGCTGGCATTCAGTCGCCAGATTCTCGTTTATTAGTGCGATTATGGATGCACGGCGTACCTGCACTTTGTGAAGGAAAAGATGTTAAATTCCCCACTTACAGGATGTAAGGATGAATATTTTTTTTTTCAGGATTACTTTATTCGGATGACTTAAATTACAATCATCAAGAGAGGAATATATTTTCAAAAGCCGGTGGAACAAATGCTGGTTTTACTTCGCATTCAAAAAAAAAGATAATTTTATGAATTTGACGCACCATTTTCTTTCGGTCTTTGAGCGGATGAAATAAGTAAGAAGTTTTACTTTAATGGAATGGTACAAGATATGATTTGCCATCTACAACTTGCCGTGTAGGAGTAGTTCGTAGCTCTGTTTAAATTAGATTGTGGGAGTTCCGGAGCACTCCAGTAATTGTGTTACGAACGAAGTTGAAACCTTCCTTCTGGGACATTACTAACATTTATGTTTCTATTTGTTTATTGAGACGGCACATTTCTTTTCTTGTATCCTGTTGCCTTAAATTATATGTATGTATATATTCACGCCTTGTTCCCAATGGGGTAGGCAGAGGCAATCTTCTTCCACTTGCTACGGTCCTGACATACGTCTTTCGCTTCTTCGACTTTCATCAATCTTCGCATGCATGCTCGTTGGTTTAGAGTACTCTAAACCTGGCCTTTTTCCAGAACGTCTCCGATTTGATCATGATCGTGAAATGTTCGCCTAGGTCTTCTTCTCCCGACTTTACTATCTAAATTATATCATACTTGTAAACTGAAATCTAGAAGTAGATCACGGCACGAATAAATATTTGCATACTTAAAGTACCCAAAAAATCCCTGGGGTTTCGGAGTCATGAAGAGCACACCGCCCTTCGTCGATACGGGTTGGCGGACTTCGCCTGTTCTTGAAATATTTTTAGTTTGTAAAGAGACTGTCTTGGATAGTCTAGTGAGTCTTCTCAGTGATACACATATCAAAAACGTACCGTGGACTTTCCAGCAACACTCTGCTCCCGGTCACAAGGCACGAATAACGTATGTCTGTCTCGAGAACAATGTTCCGGACTTCATAACAGTCGAACAAAGGCCCTCATCCTGACCAGATCTTAACCCGATAGTTACATGAAATCTTTAGAGCTAACAGAGGCTAAATTCCCTGTGGAGATCATGAGTAAATAATTTTACAATAATAAATAATATTACACGAAGTGGCTGCATTTGGCTAGTATCAAAGCATTTTTTTTTATGGAAAAGACGGCAAACTGATAGATGCTGCAGGTGCGTTGCCGGTTTTTAAGAATATTTGGGAGATGGGAGGGAAGAGGAGAGGAATAGGCAGGGTATGTGGGCCTCCGGTTACCTCACTCACCGAACGAAACGCAGAAGCACAAGATGCCTCTACATCACGGCGGTATTCTGCGAGGCCGTGGTAGCAATCCGGTCGAGCCAGCCCATTCCAGCAGCAGCTAAAGCCGCCGCTTGGCTCTACCAAGCTAAAGGCAGTTCTTTCAGTAAAATTGTTTTTAATTAATAGCTTAGACTTTGATAAATATGTACACTTAAGATTTATTATTATTACACTGTTTCTTTAAAAAAAGATATGCATTTTTAATGTGCAATGGCTATACTAGGTTTATGTATTACAACTTGTGATTAAAATGTGCAGTAGTAGGTAAATTATGCCCTCGCTACACAGCTCGCCGATGTATTGAATTGATAATGTGTAATGAAAATGTTCACTTCTGATAAACACAGTTCCACTTGTATTTCAATAAACATTGACATAAGATATTGCTGCAATGAAATACTGTGGCCATAGAGTAGCGGGAAATGATCTGACGTAATAAAAATTTTTTTTCTCGGTTTCGGAGTGTAACCGGCGACTAAGGCTTTAGCCTTGATACTCGCAAGGGCTACCGACAGATGGCGGGATAACCATCTCAATACAAACTAAGCAGACCGATGACGGGCAACAGCGTCAGCGAGGTGAGGCAGTTATGGGAAGTCCTCCTTATGGGAGAATAGTCTATGTCCTGCATTGGAATGTTTTCAGCCTTTCCAGTGCTCTTCTTCTCTTCCATATAAGCTTTATTTTTTTTTCATGTGGAATTGTGCAAAGTAATTATTTCTAACGTCTTTAAATTTATTTATTCATTTATTTATTCTTTATTGTGTCCCTAAAAATAAGGAATACCATGGGCGGACTTAATGCCTTTTGGCATTCTCTATTAGTTAAATCTTTTTCTTCGTCAGCCTGTTCAAGACCACTTTACATGACATTTCTTTGTTATTGAAATTCTGACAATAAAATAACACCCTAAATCTGTTTACTGGTTTCCAATATTTTTTGTTGAATATTTATAGCTATTATCGAAATTGCGTTTATTTGAAGATTTTACGTGGCATGGTGATGATCATGATGTCCGCCTGACCGATTTCGACTACAGCGACAACTTTCGAATACTATCAGCATTGTCAACTGCGCAGGGGATATTGTAGTTGTGTGAAATGTAAATGTACTGCCAAACACAGAGGCACTCACTCGTCTTTACCTGTTTCGTCTGTCCATATGCGACAGGTTCGGATTAAGAGTCAGATGTAGTGTCAAAGACATGGGATGAACACAACACAACCAGACACGAAAACCAATAATGTATGTTTTAGCACGAATCATGACTTCAGCTTGGACTCGAATGCAGGACGGCTCAACAATAGGTACGCTAGCCACTAAGCCACGCGGTCGTAGTCACAAGATATAAGGGATTACCATCTTTCTAAGGGATTCTCATCAAATTCAACCTCACCTCCACGAGGTCTCCCATGCCCACGAACAAATGAGGCTCCGGCTTTATGAAGCTTATTAGCTGAAAATCAAACCCTTATTAGGGCTTATTAGCCGACACTAAATGCTACAGACTTGTGATGTGAAGCGGCATCTCTAGTGCTCCTCAACCGGCCTGCCCAGTGTGCTGAGTATGAAAAAAGCAGCGGCTTTAGCTGCTGCTCGAAGGCTGGTACGACCGGGATAGTACCACGACCTCGCAGAATATCGGCGTGATGTAGAGGCATCTTGTGCTTCTGCGTTTCGTTCGGTGAGTGAGCTAACCGGTGGCTCGCTCCCTCTCCCCATCCTCCCCACCCATCTCCTTAATGTCCATAAAGGCCGGCAATGCACCTACAGCTTCTCTGGCGTTGCAGATGTCCGTGGGCGAAGGTAATCAATTACCATAAGGTAAGCCGCTTGCTCGTTGGCCCCCTTACCCATAAAAAAAAAGCTTTCGTCAAACGCATGGTGGCTATGATGGTCTTTAATAGGCTGATAAGGAAGGAAGATAAACGTTACTTTAAAAATAATACGTTGTTTAAAAATAAAACTTTAAAAGTAATAATAGGTCGTTTCTACCGCCGCTGCAGTTATGGCCCTACACCACGTCACACTGCGAAGTGGGTGGCAGGTTGCAGCGCAGCTGCGGTAACTTAATTAGCTAATAGTTTCTAATGTAAACCTGGCGGCTGACCGCAAGCCGGTGCGACTTGTTGTAATATGGTCAGAACTTTGTAAACAATTATTTTACTCACTGTTAGACGGTCTCGGCATTCGCAACTTACTTTCTAATAAATATGCGAGTGAGACGACTATGCGTTTTGACTTCTTCTCCGAATCTAAAATGTTAAGTCACGAATGCCGAGTGGTTAAGGGATCAGCTTCTGAATCAGGAGGTCAGAGTTCGATCCCTAATGTGGAAGGGATCGTGCTAATGGCTAGAGTTAGGGGAACCGGCCTATTGTGTTGGGTGTGGGCAAATCTTCCACGTTGAAAAGATGCGCTTTTATTTAGGACATTCATAACCTGCATTCATCATCGTTCCTACCACCCATCATTAGAAGCCTGTGAATTTACCAGGCATATGGCAATTTTTCTCCAATTTCCATCCTCATCTGCACCTAGTGCGTAATTAGTGGACTATATTATTACCTATTTCTACCGCTAATCACTAGTGTCACCACCACTGATGTGTTACAGTTTGAAACGAATAGAGAGCCTGGGAATGAGGCGTTCCATCTCATTCCTCAAGGGCATCTGTTGTAATCTTATAATTAAGTTGTTTACTGGTGTCTATGATCTGGAGTAGCCACTTACCAT
Organism: Bhutanitis thaidina; assembly: GCA_029286595.1. Taxonomy (NCBI): domain Eukaryota; kingdom Metazoa; phylum Arthropoda; class Insecta; order Lepidoptera; family Papilionidae; genus Bhutanitis; species Bhutanitis thaidina. The sequence continues at coordinate 4,263,418 of JAGSMS010000032.1, read as the reverse complement.
CACATGAACTGTTTGTTTTTCACCCTAACCAATTAAAAAAAGGGTTAAAAAGAACCTAAATCCCATAGACCAGTGATGGTACAGTGCAGTACTCACTAACCCGAGTGTAGTATGGGCAAAATTTTCAAACGGATGCTAAATGAATGTCGGCTTTTGCTCGACTTTTTAGAAGCTTATGTTCAGCCGTGGACATAAATGGGCTGATGATGTTGATATCTGGGATAGTTAAGCCATCTGTGGGCATGAGACTTATTGAAAAATTAATATTTAACCGATAAAAAGAACATTGAGTTTAATGACGAGAAATTTTAATTTTATACATAGTCTTGTTCAATTTAATCTTTTTTATATCCTAACTTAGCGTTTTAATTAAAATGTTTGAACGTAATAAAATTATTAAGAACAAAATGTTTTTCTTCATATTTTTCATAGCTGTGCACAGCGTAATCCTGCTTTGTGTTCAACCAACTTGTAGATGCTGTGATAATTTCTGCGTAACTTTTATACATTTTCAAGAATTCAATTAATCTACGAATATTATATACATTTAAATTTCCAAATCTGATTGTTGGAATAAGTAACAAAATTGCTGAAACAATTATTTCAGTCAAAATAATCAAACATTAATAGGAGAGGCCTATTTCAGATTTCGTTTGAAATTATTTTATTTAATAACAATAACTTAAAAAAATAGTAAAGCAGCATTGTATAAAAGCCCACAGCTGGGCAAAGTCTACTTTCTCAAATATTTAAGTGGGTTTTAAAGCCGGGAAGGGTCCGCCACGCTGCTACTTTGCGGACACTGCGGAATTCACACGTCCACGAAATAATATTTTTTATTGCCGGCTCGACCGGGGTAGTACCACGGCCTCGCAGAATACCGGCGTGAAGCAGAGGTATCTTGAGCTTCTGCGTTTGGTGCGGTGAGTGAGGTAACCGGAGGCCCACTCAATTTTTTATTTTAGTAATTTCAAGAATTTTAGTATACAAAACCAAATGTAATTTAGCCTGAAAATTATTATATGACTACTGGACGATAGTCCATAACTCGTACAATTTGTTTATTGAATTTGTAGTAGAAGTAGTAGCGCCCCATAAGTTGCCAGAGCTCCATGAATTATTAAGTCTCCACGAACAAAATAGTGAGTTAATATTAACGGACAAAAAAGATTTTTACAAGAAAAGAGAAAATAATGGCGATATTTTCTGTTTGTTACTAAATATTATAAAAGTGAAGTATTTATTTGAAATAATATAAGAATCATTTCAATCTATATTTGAACACTTTTTTTTTGTAATTATTATTAACCAATTTGTTCGGATTAACACATGCAGCACTCCTGTGCTGCATGTCTACGTACGTACAGAGGACGTACCTATCGTACTATTTAAAATAATATTTATATGTATGTATCTATTATTCCAAGTACTATATTATAGTGTATACATTATAGGGTGCACTGACTCAGCCCTTGCCCTTGGGGCGTCCTACTGCAGGTACATTCCTTGATATAATAAGCGACTTTCCTTTTTGAAACATAGCAGTATAAACAGGTTAACTGTACTGTATTACTTTGTTTAACCGACTTCAAAAAAGGGGAAGGTTCTCAATTGGACAGCATTTTTTGTCTGTTACGCGATATCTACATCGATGTTACAAATAGTTATTTTCTTTGAAAAGTTTACTTTGTATTCCTTGGATCGTTTTATTCAAAAGTGACTTTAGATTGAGTAAGGAACGGATTTGTGTTTTATTTTTGTTATAAGTGATTATTTTAGTCCAAAATATTTATTTCGTTTGGCATGTGTTAGAAAGTAATCTGTCTGTATTTTTTGCATGTTCTAAATAAAAAATATCTACTCTTCAATTGCGCTGGTCATCCAGATAGAGGGGAAAAGATTACCGATTTCCATTTGGCACGACCTTCACACATCTCTCTCGCTCTTTCACACCCATATGTCTTCACATACACGCTCATCGGTAATGGGTACTCTAAATTTGACCCTTTTTCAGTATATTGTTTATATAATTTACGTCAAAAATGGCGTCCCTTTAATCTATATACTTTAATGAAAAAACCAAGGGTTTATATTATACTCTTGGTTATAATCAATGCTTATAAATAATCTTAATCGTCTTTACTAATAAAGGCTCTACTTTTCTGCAAAGTTAAAGGATTAGGAATAGGTAGACGTTTTTCAAACGAACAGACTGTTAATCTTCAGAACAGATTTATAATTTAACGGTTTATTGGAGTTGATATCAAGTACACGTCGCCTGGTTCACTACCGGAGATTGCCATGAGATTTTTAAGGCTTTTCCCTTAGTCGCCTTTTCTTATCTCGTCGTCTTACGATATTCACAGGAAGAAACTCACTGAGGAAAACACAACAACTTATGAGCCTTCATACGTCAACTTCTAGACAAAAAACTTAATCCCATTTTGAAACGTGTTAAGTGCTTAGACCGTGGAATGTTCATAAGAAGACTTTTATTTAAAGTAACGTGATTTTTTTTATCAAAATTATTTGGTTTCATAAGCTTACAGTAAATTAAGGAAAAGGTTGTTATCGTGTAATACCGTTATTGCAAATATTAGCGCCTTCATCTCGTTAGTTATAAAAAGCTTTTATTAATTAAATTTCACTATATTTTAAAACAATGAAAGCGTCAACTTTGTGAATCAAAAGAGAAAATGTTAAACTCTAAAGAGCTAAATAATTTTATTAAACAACATTTACAAAAATATAACTACGTTATCAAGCAAACAACATAGTCAGAAACTATATGTTTCAAAACATGCTGTAATGTTATAAGCGATATATACAGAGTAAATGTTATTATTCTGAGTTACATATTTTTTTAATTAAGAATATAGGACAATAACCAGTCAAGTGAGTTCGACTGGGGAAGAACCATACTCGCATATCGACTATAAACTACTACGTAACGCTACGCACTAAAATCTACGCGGATTCGTAGCAAAGCTACGCGTCTTAAGACACAATATTAGGTTTAATACATTTCACCCTAAATATATAAATAGAAAACATTCCACATCGGCACACTACACGTAAAATTATCAGACCAATGGCAGGCAGAAGCAAGGCTGCTATCAGCGGTCGCCTCCGAAAGTAGTTCAGCGACGAGTGACGTGTGTATTCACACGTCACTCGTCGGTGAACGTATTTATATACGTATATATGTATGTACTTCTTTACACACATGTATGTATGGACTTCCACACACACATACAGAATAGTAAAATTTTAAGCGTGGTATAGCCAAGGGGCGGCTTTTGCTGCTGCTCGAATGGAGCGGCTCGACCGCTTTGGTACCACGGCCTCGCAGAATACCGGCGTGAAGTAGAGGCATATTGTGCTCCTGCGTTTCGTTCGGTGAGTGAGGTAACCGGAGGCCTACTCCCCTTCCCCATCCCCCTCCTCTTCCTTCCTCCCATCTCCCAAATATCCCTCAAACCCGGCAACGCACCTGCAGCACCTATGGTGTTGCAGATGTACGTGGGCGACGGTAATCACTTACTATCAGGTGAAACGCTTGCCCGTTTCCCGCCTTTCACATAAAAAAAAAGTAAGGAAGAATACTTTAAAAATTGCTATATTGCTAAATAATTTTTTTTTCATGTTCAAGTTTATTTATACTTGTGTTTTTGTATATTCTTTACAATTTCTCACCAACCCTTAGGGTGATTTGTAGAGAATGCCTATAAGCATTAAGTCCGCCCTTTGTGGCTCTTTTTATAAGTCGTGGAAAAAATACTAAATAAATTAAAGTAAAATTATTTTTGACAAGAACTGCATGCTTGTAACACGTGCATAGTCTTAAAAATGCTAGAATCTCTATTTCCGTATCACCGTTGAGGAAAACCGCACGATTAAGTCGCATTTTCATAACAAATATTGTTTCACGGACCTTTCCTTGTATTATTCATTATTTCATGTCTATGTCCTATTGCGTGTGCCAATATAAGCTTTTATTTAAATAGGATAATCGTAAATTCAGCATTGTTGTCCACAGCAGTAACCGCCCGCCCATCGTAGTGAGTATTTTGTTAATTCCGGTCTCCGGTTCCGGTTCATGAAAAATGTCGAAAAATAGGAAAAGAGTGTCTATACTCTCTTTTCCCTTTTTAATAGAGTAAAAGTATAGAGAACTTCCAACGTGGTGTTGGCAAAAGATCTAAGATATCTCATCCCGTAGATGTTGTATAAGCCATGCAACGGGGACGAATTTCCACACGATGTTTCTCTTCACCAGACGAGAAGAGGTAAATAGGTAGTTAATGATTTTAGTGGTAGGCCGACGCCATGTTATCGAACTTTTTAAGCGTGGTAGAGCCAAGCGGTGGTTTTAACTGCTGCTCGAATGGGCCGGGTTGACCGGATTGATACCACGGCCTGGCAGAATACCGGCGTGAAGTAGAGGCATCTTGTGCTTCTGCGTTTCGTTCGGTGTGTGAGGTAACCGGAGGCCCACACCCCCTCCCTATTCCTCTCCTCTTCCCTTCCATCTCCCAAATATCCTTAAAGACCGGCAACGCACCTGCAGTATCTATGGTGTTGCAGATGTATGTGGGCGACGGTAAGCACTTTCCATCAGGAGAAACGCTTGCTCGTTTACCGTCTTTTCCATAAAAAAAAAAACTTACTTTACTAGCTCGCTTTAATTTCACCGGTTCTCACAGATGCTACCACGGATCTTTAACAGACTATATTCAATTCACTGTTGGACGTAGGCTTCTCTCATAGGAAAGATATTAAGTGAGGGTTAGGCACCGCCATGGCGTGGCGGGGGGCTTAGTAATCGTGGCTTAGTCACCCATGAAAACGAACACCTCACATGGAGGAGCGGGCTAGCACAAGGGGCCGCTCCGTATGGGCTCAGCAAGCCTACTTCGGATGCGAGTTGGTTGCTAGCTCCTTGATCCCGGTAGCCTCCGGGTGGGGGACTCGGGGGCCCATTGCCCACATTGGGTTAGAGGCGGAATAGGTAGGCGCGTCCGCCTTCTGGTATTCCCTTTAATCGACTTTCACGACACCTAAGGCGCAAGATGTGATCTCTTTTCCAAAAGAGAACCTATCACCTTCAGAAGAAGCGGCTTACTGCACAGTCCCGGTAACAATAAATACCCCTATCAAAATGAATGCATCCTGTTTTATAAAGACAAATAGTAAATTCATGAAAACAATTTCACATTTACACATATTATTTGTTTTGAGAATGATATTAATTAGCTCGGAAATACAAAATTCAAATACGCGGAGACTGGCGGAGTTCGCTGGCAATACAATTACGTCGGTGCACGGGAAAATCGGGAACACAATTTGTGGACGAATAAATACATACATTGTTATTAGCCTCTGAGTATTTTAAGAAAACATAATATTTTCAATAAGCAGCAGACAGCAGCATATAAATTATGATAATATATATATTATAATCGAAGTTTACGTATGTAATGTATAAAATTTTATACGCGTGGTAGAGCCAAGCGGCGGCTTTAGCTGCTGCTCGAATGGGCCGGCTCGACCGGATTGATACCACGGCCTCCCAGAATACCGGCGTAAAGTAAATGCATCTTGTGCTTCTGCGTTTCGTTCGGTGAGTGAGATAACCGGAGGCCCACATCCCCTCCCTATTCCCCTTCTCTTTCCTCCCATTTCCCAAATATCCTTAAAGACCGGCAACGCACCTGCAGCATCTATGGTGTCGCAGATGTGGGCGACGGTAATCACTTACCATCAGGTGAACCGCTTGCTCGTTTGCCGTCTTTTCTATAAATATATATATATTTATAGAAATATACATGTACAGTGTGTAATGTTTTATACAATGAACAGTCTTTACATGTATGTACCGTCATATATAAGTAGTGTATCGTAGTATATTATTTGAGTATATATATGAACATAATATTTGTGTGCATTTTTTTAAATTTTCTCTGTTCAATCTAATGGTATACTAGTAGAGAATGCTTCTTGAAATTATATCCGCCTTTTTGTTGTGTAATGTCCAAATAATGTTTAAATATATAAATATATTGCGAAGCGCCTAATAGTAAGTTCGCCAGCCCACTGGCCTAGTGTGGCAGTTATGGCAAATTCATTCATTGGGAGAGGTCTATGTTCCGTACTGAACTATTAATAGGCCGATGAAAACGCAACAAAGACAAATCTTCTTAAGAGCCTATGGTAACTTCTGTTGACACTTTCTTCGAAAGTTATATCCAGTTGTGGACTTAAACAGACTTATGAAGAAGAAGAAGGAAGCGATATTATACATGTATACAAGCTATTTTAATTCTAAAAAAATTTAAAAAAGTGGCGGTGATATCTAACGTGTTATACATACCACTAACCGATTGCGAGACCACCATTCGACTATTGTCGTGAACCACTCCAAATACACGCTCTAATGCTTAGTTGGAGGGTTAACAGGAATATTAGTAATGTTAGTTAAATAGCATTGCTAGTATTCTTTTTAACATAAAAAAAGAGACAAAATTAAACGGGGCGAAAAAAGAAATAATTAGAAAATATTTGTTTTCCACAGAAAAAGATATAGTTCGTTTGACAGACCCGATTCGAGAAGTTCAAAGGAGCGATGTTTTTACTGTGCATATAAAGTTTACGATGTCAATTTTGAACATCAAAGTAAATTAGAACAGTGGAAGTGACAACTCGACTGTACTGTACAGTGACAACGTGTCACACCTTTGATAACTAAAGCGGGACACAAATAATTTATGAAACCAGAACATTATTATTATTATTCATCAGTTCGTTAATAGTCCACGGCTGAACACACAGCTTTCTTATAGACGATAAGCCTTAATCACAACGCTTGGCAGACCGTCTGGCACGGCCCGTTAGTTCGCATCTAAGGCGTTAACTACAAACACCAAACCGCTCTGAATATTTTCGCTCTAATATTTTTGGAGTTTCTTTTTATTGGTGTGGATTGAGAATCGAGCTAAGCTTGAGCTAACTCAAAACGAGCATCGAAAGGCATACTGAGTCTGCATAATTGCAGGCTGTGAGGCATTCCATCATAGTCCTCGGGGGCGAAAACACATTCGGATGGGTTTCAGTAGCCGCTTACCATCAGGTGTACTTTTATAGTTCATTTGTCATCCTCTATATACCTTTCAGGCCCACTGCTGATCGGCAGCAGAAAAAGGTAAGAGGGTTGTTACCCAGTCTGCTCCTAGACAGAGAAGAACCGTGCTACCTACTTTATTCCGCTATATGACGAAATTCTTGAAATTATCCCGGTAACCAATTTTTAAGATCGCGGAATGAGACGGGTGGTATGTTTCGTTAAGACTCTACCACGCAGGCTTAGGTTACTTTTTTTATTCAATTATAGTAAGTTATTAGAATTATTTAATTGAGTATAAGAATATTTGCATTTTTCAATTTCGTATAACGGGCGAAATTCCACAAGATCATCTGCAAGTTACAAGAGTTTCGTATTTAATACTCCTTTATACCGATTAAATCAGGGCCGAGTGCTTAATAAAATATATGATTCTGAGAAAGGCTACATTCCTTTCACTTTAAAAGGGTTTTTCAGACGTCAAAAAGATAAATAGGATATTTGTAGGAAATTCTTAATACAAGTAGCCAATCAGTTCGTTGTAAAGTAGTACAAGTTCTTTCGTGTTTTAGACATGGGTTGATTTGATAAAAAATATAAGATATATCATTATTGTAACTTAAATATATGACTTAAATATATTATAAAATAACATTTTCAGATCAAACTTTTGTTCAGAAAATAACTTCAAACGAAGAATTTAACTGACAAAAAAACTTGCATGGCATGTTACACTATTTGTGATATACAATAGTATAAATAATATTTTTTTGTTCATGACCATTTTTATTTAACGACCGAAGGCTGTTCACTGTTGTGTGTTCATTCAGTGTTTGAAAATTATCGCTTTTATTTATTTCATTGCATTTTAACCATATTGGTTGTGTTGTGTAACTAAACATTAGTTTATATAGAATACTAGAGTGCTTTGGTCATGTGAACCTAAAGTATAACATAGTATACTGTCACTAATCCCCGATAACGTCTTGTCAACTCTAATGTTTTATAAATTACCCGACGATGTTGACAAAACTCTTTGGTAGGTAAATAAGGGTAGCTGTACACCGGTTGAAATATAAGCCTACTTCATTAATAAAAATAAAACATTGTTTCAGGGATATTCTGGAATAATTGAAAATGAAAAACGATTCAAATTCGGGACTTTCTAAGGAGCACTGTAGCGGGTTAAGTTCTGAAGTGAGTGGAAAAGAGAGATCAGGAAGAGTATGAAGAAAAGAAGAGAAAATTGAGGAAAAAGGCAAGAACTGAAGGCAAGGTGACCAGTGCAAGAAAAGACAGAGGATTTGTTATCACCAGAAAGATCCGTGGAAGAAGACGAAATCACGTGCGAAATATGGCGCATCGGGAAAGAAACTCTTCAACGTTTATAAGAGGTCAAATAAATATAAGTTTAAGATACCGGACTTTTTACTTCAATCTCACAACCAGTAGCTCGTAACAGTATTATGTAATGATTACAACAAGTCATCGCTCGTTTTAATTATTTCGTTTTTTATTACACGATATTCATAATATATCTTATGGTGAAGAATATACAGAAGGTTCATGTAATTTTTGCCACATTGACACAGCTGATGTTGTAAGAAAAAGGAATGAAACTGATCATACTCGCTCGTAGAGTATAATATCCCACCAAAGAAGAAGCAGTCCAATAATATTTAAAATGTATATTGTATTATTTTCATTATGAAATACTTACATAGTGAGTAAAAACCGCACGTGACGTCTTGCGCCTTTCGAGTGTTTGTCGCGTGACTGAACCAATGTGAACTAGTTTGTCTCTCGGTGGCTCGTTTATAAACACGTCGGTTATGGCGTCGGCGTATATATTAATATATATGGCGGGTGTGTGCTGTGTGTAATATATATATGGCTATTAATACATATAATACATGAGCCGTGGTAGCCTAGTGGTCAGGACGCTCACTTTAGTTTCATAGAGCGCGAGTGACCTGGGTTTGATCCCCGGTGCCGGCACCACTAAAATTCTTAATGGCAATTTTAAGTGCTGTATTTACCACGTGCTCAGCGGTGAAGGAAAACATCGTGAGGAAACCTGCATGTCTGAGAAATAATAAAAATATTATTTCGAGGATATGTGAAGCCCCCCAACCCGCACTGGAGCAGCGTGGCGGGCCCTTCCCGGCTCCTAAACCCTCTCTGATACTCGTATTTGAGAAGAAGGCCTTTGCCCAGCAGTGGGCACTTATAGGCTGCTAATTTACTTTTTTATAGCGGTGGAGTGTTGGGTACTAGAGGTATATTAGTTAACTTCCAGCGAGAGTTTCTTCATAGCCTATGCTCTGGGCCATATCTGCTATACCACAAAAATATTTCGCAGAAATTCCTTGTGACGATATTCCTCGACTTAATCATACCGTGTTATTTTTCTCATCTAGAACATGGTTTTATTTTTATTGGTAGCCATGTCTTGGATGTGAAAAATACCATTACAGATATACTCGTAGATAGTATATATGTATGTATACATTTATATAACATAGCCTCTTAGTGTAGTCTCGTATACACTGTTATGCATAGAGAAGATTAGCTAACAGGGAAGAAAAGCCAATATTTAATTTTGTCTAAGGTTCTGCTACACTCGTTAAATAACTTTGTATTATGAAGCTTACGTATTGAGTATAAAATGCATATTTCCGTATGTTCACTTTGAAAAGCAGGTGAACAATCGATCAATAGTGAATAATGCAGCGACAGGTAATTACGAGGAGACCGTAGCATCCACTAGCGAGCGGGTAATACGATCCTGTGTTGAATTATAATTGGAACGTGAATATGATGAGTAAGCTATATGACTTTTTATACATAATATAAAATACATATGATAGTTCACTCACACTTCACAATACTCTATTTTTAGTTGCGTCGTTTCTGGTACGCGCGTCTCGGGGATGAAATTTTTTGGAGAATTTGTTTTCCAAACTTACACAATACGGAAAACCATGAGCGAACAGTCATCGTCTAGGCTAATACGCTCTTTATATTAATAATCGTCACATATGCATATATTTAAATCTGCACATATAAAATTAGCATCTAATATTAATTTAATATTTCATATTTTCAATCGGAATTTTGATATAATCTCCACGTCTATAAGGCGAGGTGGCTATTGTCGTACCAGACAACTTAAGCTGGTGCTGGTCATTGGTCTATGTATTTTTGACGAGGCATTTTTCCAAATAGCTAATCCGCAATCGACCGCGTGGCTCAGTGATTGACGAACCGGATCGCTCGGCCATAGGGCCTGTGTTCGGATCCCAGCCAAGTCGAGTTATTAGCCACCTGCCTACAGTTCACCATAGCGAAGTTACTGATAGGCCTATAGTGTGCATCGGCTCAGCGGATCTAAGAGAAAAAGCGATACTTAAGCTGCTAAGGAGGTTATCGTACCTTTTTTTACATGTAAATATCCCCTCGTGCACAAGGCTGATTTATATCGGCTTTGTTCCGACTAAATCAGCACAGTGTTGCCATGGAACACACGGAACAGTCACCTCGGGACAGCTCTCCCCGCTATGTTAGGCCGGCCTTGTAGGTTCCTTTGGTTCACCGTAGGAGATCAAACCAGGGCTAGAAAGAAAGAAAGAAGAAGAAAGAAAGAATGATTTATTTGGTAGACATATTTAAAATATTACGAATGCAAAATACATAGATTAAAAAAAAATAATAATAAATATATAACATTTATTTAATAACTAATAAATTTAATAACATTTATTTTATTTAATACAGTGAATAAAAATGAGTACCAAATAGGTCTCCAACTCAGTAATGCTGCAGAGGTTGCAGCGCTGATTTTCAGTTGGAGCCTCGTGACGTCACCGACAAGCCGACGTGCGATCCTACAATAGTTTTATATTTAAATAATTTAATATTTAATAGTTGTATTACAATAGGGAGTTGTACTTATGTAATAGTTTTAACAAGTTTCTTAACCGCTACTAAGCTCCCATCCACGGAGTTCCCCACACTAGTAAGGTATCTTAACTTCTCATGAATAATTTGAATGCCGGATTGATATAATAGATAGATAAACCTTTAATAAAAATAAATAATTAAATAATTGGTATTTTAACAGCGATTTACAATATTATTTTTCAGTCTTCCAACTGTGAACCATACATGACATAAAAATGTAATATTTAAAATACCAAAATTCTGCAAAATAATTCCGTTTTCAAAATTATTAGAATTCTTAGATATAAAAAAAATATCGTTATTGTATACGGTCTTAAGTTATATCTGCAGATACGTACGTTCCTCAACGTGTACATCAGAACTACACAAGATATGTACACCGTATCTATACTTAGTTGAGCGAATGTGCTAGTGAACTGAAATAACTGTGATAAGGAGGAAGTGGATGTGCGGAAGAAACATTTGTATATCAACGTTCAATTTCTTTTCAGAAACAAGCTTTTACGTAACATCAACCTAAATTAATCTGATACAATTTATTAAGAAACAATTTCTAAGTAAGTGCCTAAATTAATGTTCTGTATTGTGTACATTTCTATCCAAAACATTCACGATTTAAATTCTTTATATAATATATTGAATATTAAACTGCCAACTATTTTTCACCATGACAAGGGTCGACTGGTAGAGAGTGCCACTTGGTATTAAGTCCGCCTATTGTAACCATTCGCTTAAGGTCAACAGTAAAGAATAAAAAAAAAAATTTAGACCTTCTGATGTAGTAGCGGCTGAAGAATCTACTATCGACTTCCGTGGGTTTTGTCAGAAGTCTCTACGGATGAAGCCTTGAAAACTTTTTACACACTCTTTACACTATTACATTTTATCTCCCGCAGAGACAAAAAGCCTATGGCATATGTGTCAAGCGTGAGTGCTTGTGTATTTGGACGCTCTCACCGCAGCCAGCGATGCCTTCATTTAACATCATAATTTAATTTGAAAACATTATTTTTATTATACGGTCCCTTAATGGTTACGATCTGCTGGTGCATTTTTAATACTGTTCTTGGCCACCTCTTCGAGCACTTTTCTCAATCATCAATGCTAAAAATATGAGCAATCTCTTGTGTTGTTGTTTGTGTTTGCAAACCTCTGGGCATACTCGTAGCGTAATAAGTTGCCCAGGCAAGCGGCCAGCCGACGACGAAAATTTGCTCGGTTTGTTTCTAATTGTTTTCTAATTATGTCACTGCGCTACGCCTCACGAGGGGAGTATGTAGTTCAATATATAATTGGGCCTTAATAATAGCGGAATCTAATGTAAAATTACAAACAAATATCGGTATGCTACGGAATTTCATAGCAAAGTTATCACATGAAATCATTACCAATTAAATCAAATAAAAAAGTTTACAACAAGCTTTGGTGGTTCGTTTTGTTATTTCATCATAATTTTAAACAATCGGATACTAAAACAATATATAGTAAAATAACATGAAATACTTTTTATGTGAATTAGTAGTAGTGTACAAACCTTGAACAGTTTATCAGTTCCTTGTCCGTGCCTTGTTCAAGGCTCTGTTAAAAATGTTAAATCTTGACTTCTGTATAGTTGTAGTGAAAAATTTCATAATGGTTGATGATATCGAAATAAAATTAACTAATTGATAATTAACATTGAGTAATAACTTTTGCATTAATTAAAAAAGTGACCAAGACCAGAGAAAGAAAACAAAAAGAGGCAAGATGAGAACGGAGAGTCTATGTCCAGCAGTGGACTATTAACAGGTTAGCAAAAAAGAAGGAGAAAATTTAAAACGTGGGAAATATGCAGTTATTTGTAGTTCATTCAAATACCGTACGGGAATCAAGCCCGTGTTCCTAACCGCCGTAGCCACTGCGCCGTAACCACTGTGCCAATTAAGCCGTCAATTACTCCACTGTTAGGAAGTTAGGCTGCCGCGGTATTTCAGGCATCGGGCCCTCGTTTAAACTTCCTAACACGTGATTAGATTTACCTGCCGAAACTCAATTACTAAATTAATATTCTTCAATATTTTACAAAAAAGTAAAGCTCAAAGGAAACAATAAATTGCAGATTTAATATCTGTTCAGAGAAGAACCGGTAATAATTTTTGCTATAGTGTATTGCATAATTACATACTTATTATAAATAGTAACGTTTAAAAAAAATATTATTGATATGAATGAATGATTAAAAGTTTATTAACCGGTGAAGGAAAAGATTTTAAGTAAATTTGAATGCTTGATAATTAATAGAAACAAAAATAGAGAACATGTGACGTCCGCCAACCAAGAGCAGCGAGATGGTCTCTTTTCGACTCCAAAATGCCACGATAGCTAAGTGGTTAGAGAAACTGCCTCCGAATCAGACTCGGGTCACAGATGGCGACGAGCTCACCACCTGTCACAGTATTTGAGATACTGATAAGCTCTGGTGAAAAGTGGGTTTGAAAGGACCAAAACGACTCTCTCGATCTCTGACCACACTAGTATTGGGTATACTGTCGTGAGACCATATGATATTAAAATATGTTTTAACAAAAGTTTAAGCTGTTCAAAACGACAAGTAACTTATTTTAATAGATTTTTAATAGGAGCGTGAGTAATCTTTTTCGAATTTTAGAAATTCAAATAACAATAGTTAATGTATTGGAACTGATAAATTATTCCTATAATGGATTAATAAAGTAACCTTTGACATGAGTGCCTTAAAGGAAAATTTAAATTAATGTCCTAAATAGACTGTATATCACGGAGGCCTACGAAAATTAAATTTATCTCGGGCCAATGACTTTGAATGAATTAGAATATGTTTTAACACTATACATTTAAATATTTAAAATCGAAATAACACTGTCTAACTCCCTTGTCACAAAATCTTAGCAAACCTTAAAATTCGGCTAGCGAGTCTCTAGTATGACACAGTCATCCACTATGGACCTATGTGGGTAATAATAGACCTCAAAATTTTTATTATGGAAATACTGTGTGGGAAGAATTTCTCAATTTTCATTAAAGAAGTTTTGGTTTTTTCTATTAAATTGCTGAAAAGACACGTATATATATATATATATATATATATATATATATACACACGAGCAAAACCTGCTGACAATTATTTTAATAAAAAAACATGAATGCTGGTTAAACTTCTTTACACTAAAACATTCCTTAAAGAAGCTACGGAATAGAGGAAGTAATACTTATTTTCTTTAAATACGTTTTTGATGATTAAAAATAAATACGTTGAAGAACATTACATACTCGTAGATTCAATTGTATTTACACGCGAACAAAGCCAGCTATCAGGTAGTTTCTAATAAAAAGTATTATGAATGCCGTTCTTGTATACTATGCAATTCTGACGGCAAAATTAAATATATTTGTCTAGTAGCTTCGTAGAGTCGGTATTAAACATCTGGAGCGCTTTGTTGTCGGATTATCCGTGCTAGTGTAGGAAAAAAGGTTTAATTTAAAAAAGGCTTGTTTAATTATTTTTTAATATTAAATATAATAAATACAAAGATTGGTGATGTTAACTTTTTAAAACGGTAAATCCGGCAACGAAGCCCACATTTCGTCACGTTCTATCTCCCGGACAGCTATTTTGGCTACTCTTAGTCATGGCAAGTAATAATCCACATACTCCACCTACCTATATAGGTTTAAGGCAAACAGTTGTGATAATGCTTATTTCGGAATATACCTTTGACAAAGAAAATCTACATAATTAAGCTCTCACGGCAGTCACGGGACCACGAAAGGGCCACTCACTCGGCTCGATACCAATTCCCGTTATATAATACCAACACCTAGTTCTAACGTGACCCGTCTACATCGCGTCTAAGGAGGGTTGGGAGTAGTTAGGTCTTGAATCATCGCCAATACCCACACAGTCCAATCCCGGAAATCTTTTTTTTACAAGCCTAGCGTACAATTTGGTATCATCGTTAAAAATGCATTTTTTATTTTCTCGACCAATACTATTTACTCCGAGCGAGCGAGAAAGGTGCGAAATTCGAGTTAGTGAAATAATGCATATGTAGATAGAGTCAAGCCTCGCCTGCTTTCTAATTTCCTAGTCTCAGGTGCCTCTCGCTTTGATATAAAACTCGTCCTGCAAACCTTCGCATGACGTAACTTCATTTCCCTTTTAAGATAATCCTGTTTAATAACAAACGTATTTGACGAACGTATATAACGAACATTCTGGTATCTTCCATTTGTTTCTAAGTTACCTTGACCTCTACAAATACATAAAGAAACCTTTCAACATAAACATGTATTGCTTTAGTTATTAGAAAACACGACCCAGACTACAGGGGAAGTCTATTTATCATGAAATTCCATTTACGTATGCGGCTATTTTGGTTATACCTACCTGTAACGTGAATTATTGTTTATTTAAAAGCTACGTTTGTAGCTATGCATAATGAATAATTTTTAAACTAATATATTTTAGACTAATGAAAAACTAAAAAAAAAGGATTTAGGTTTTCAGAACCGTTATCCCAGCATTGACTGGGGCGGTCATAGGTATAGACATATATTTTATTTGAACAACATGACCGGTGTGAAGCCCTGCCACGTACGCAGTGTTAAGGTCGATGGTACAAATCGTATAAAAGTCTCAAATAAGTTATAGGTAACGAGCCCTCCACTGGGGAGATCGAACTCGGTCCTCCTGAGTCTTAGGTAGATCCTTACTTACTTTGGGAGGTTGACAGCGAGTAGTGTTGCGCTCTGAATAAATTGATTTTTATTGAATTTAACTAGTTTTTAAAGTTATAGTAGTGACTACGTGCACTTATATGCATCGGGACACGGTGTAATTTATCATAAGTGTGGTGAAACTCAGTAAATAGTGATAACAGTGTAAAATAAGACTACTATCAGTACATAAAACTACCCTTTAATTATTTTTAATATTAAATATAATAAATACAAAGATTGGTGATGTTAACTTTTAAAACGGTAAATCCGGCAACGAAGCCCACATTTCGTCACGTTCTATCTCCCGGACAGCTATTTTGGCTACTCTTAGTCATGGCAAGTAATAATCCACATACTCCACCTACCTATATAGGTTTAAGGCAAACAGTTGTGATAATGCTTATTTCGGAATATACCTTTGACAAAGAAAATCTACATAATTAAGCTCTCACGGCAGTCACGGGACCACGAAAGGGCCACTCACTCGGCTCGATACCAATTCCCGTTATATAATACCAACACCTAGTTCTAACGTGACCCGTCTACATCGCGTCTAAGGAGGGTTGGGAGTAGTTAGGTCTTGAATCATCGCCAATACCCACACAGTCCAATCCCGGAAATCTTTTTTTTACAAGCCTAGCGTACAATTTGGTATCATCGTTAAAAATGCATTTTTTATTTTCTCGACCAATACTATTTACTCCGAGCGAGCGAGAAAGGTGCGAAATTCGAGTTAGTGAAATAATGCATATGTAGATAGAGTCAAGCCTCGCCTGCTTTCTAATTTCCTAGTCTCAGGTGCCTCTCGCTTTGATATAAAACTCGTCCTGCAAACCTTCGCATGACGTAACTTCATTTCCCTTTTAAGATAATCCTGTTTAATAACAAACGTATTTGACGAACGTATATAACGAACATTCTGGTATCTTCCATTTGTTTCTAAGTTACCTTGACCTCTACAAATACATAAAGAAACCTTTCAACATAAACATGTATTGCTTTAGTTATTAGAAAACACGACCCAGACTACAGGGGAAGTCTATTTATCATGAAATTCCATTTACGTATGCGGCTATTTTGGTTATACCTACCTGTAACGTGAATTATTGTTTATTTAAAAGCTACGTTTGTAGCTATGCATAATGAATAATTTTTAAACTAATATATTTTAGACTAATGAAAAACTAAAAAAAAAAGGATTTAGGTTTTCAGAACCGTTATCCCAGCATTGACTGGGGCGGTCATAGGTATAGACATATATTTTATTTGAACAACATGACCGGTGTGAAGCCCTGCCACGTACGCAGTGTTAAGGTCGATGGTACAAATCGTATAAAAGTCTCAAATAAGTTATAGGTAACGAGCCCTCCACTGGGGAGATCGAACTCGGTCCTCCTGAGTCTTAGGTAGATCCTTACTTACTTTGGGAGGTTGACAGCGAGTAGTGTTGCGCTCTGAATAAATTGATTTTTATTGAATTTAACTAGTTTTTAAAGTTATAGTAGTGACTACGTGCACTTATATGCATCGGGACACGGTGTAATTTATCATAAGTGTGGTGAAACTCAGTAAATAGTGATAACAGTGTAAAATAAGACTACTATCAGTACATAAAACTACCCTTTAATTATTTTTGTAACAGCAGAAGACATTGTGAACTTATAAACTTATTTAAACCTTTTTTATTTTTTTATATTTTTGCAAACAATTTGCATGGTGCTAAATAAGTTTTAATTAACTTACTTTTAAAAATTAATTACAACCAAAAACTGTGTCTGTCTTTATTGTGCCATCTACTGGGCATTGGTTGCGCCGCGCATTATATCGATCAATTTCAACAAAATGGCAAAGTGTGGAGCTTGCGGCCGCTACCTGTCGGCGACAGATGGCATCACCTGTGGCAAATGTGATTTTGCGTATCATCGGGGCTGTCTTAACCTGTCTGAAAAGACCAAGGTATCATCTTCATGGATGTGTCCCGCTTGCAAAAATAAAGTTCCCCGTACTGGGGACAACTCTAATACACCCGCGAAGGCTCAAGATGTCGGAGACAGTAGTCCCATCCATAAAACCATAGATATAGGTTTGGAAATACGCCTGTTCAGAAATGAGCTTGGTGCTATGAGGAATGAGTTGAAAGAGGTCAGGACAGTGTTACTTTGCTGACGGACACAGTTCTCGCATGCAATAAAAATTTGGAGGAAATTGATAATAGGGTCACCAAGTTAGAGAATCGCTTTGAAGAACGCGTGAATAAGTGCGACACCAAGGAACTCGAGAATACAATTGGCGAACTAAGGATCCAACTTAATGAGAGGGATCAGGACCTTTTAGCCAACGACTTGGAAATATCTGGATTACCGGAGCAAAGGCCGAAAATGCGATTAACACCGTGATGTTATGCGCTAAAAGTTAGGTCTTGATATTGATCACCGTGAGATAGTTCATGCTGAGCGTGTCGGTACATTACGTACACCCAGCCATAGTATCACTAGTGCCCAAGATGGTACGCCTTCCGGACCACGTAGAATTGTGGTACGGATGAGTCGACGAGCGTTGAAAGACGAATTTCTACGTTCTGCACGTGTGCGGCGCTCCGTAACCACTGAATCACTGGGGCTGCCCGGAGAGCCGCGTCCATTCTATGTGAATGAGCGGCTCACTCCGGTTAATAGAAAGCTGTTTGGTAAGACACGTGAGGCAGCCAAGAAAGCGAATTGGCGCTACGTATGGACGAAGGGTGGTCGTATATTTGTGAGAAAAGAAGATGGAAAGCCCGTAACCCGCATTCGGTCCGATATAGACCTTAATCGTGTTTTTTGTTAATTTCGAGTTAGTTTTTTATTTAAATATGAATGTGTATTATATTTGCTTTTTAATAGTGAGCGTAGAATTGGGATTTTAAAACTATATTTTTAATTTTAGTTGAGTTAATTTTATGGGTAATAATGACGTGCTGTAAACCTATGCATGTTGTTATACAACAGCGTAGCTTATACAACTTATCGAAGGCGTTATTATTATTATTTTTTGTAAGACTTTTCTTTTATTTAGGCAGCTCAGTATTTATATTATTTCATACAGAGAATCATGTGTTTTTCTGTAAAAAATATATTTTAAATTTTGTTATTGAAATAAATAGTCTTGAAGGTATTTGTGTGTGTTGCGTGTGTGTTCACAACACACGTATTCGAAATTTAATTGTTCCGTCTACCTGCGGGCTGCCGGCGCCTGCTCGGTATTTGTCATGTTTTTTATTATTCCTACTCAAATATAATTTCGCGTTACTGTTCGGTTATAATAAAAGTATATGTGGTTATAATTTACACTTACATTATTTTATTGCTGCCAATTATATTTATACTTTATCAATGCTGATATTTAATTACACAAATTTAAGATTTCATATAGGTATT
Organism: Bhutanitis thaidina; assembly: GCA_029286595.1. Classification (NCBI taxonomy): domain Eukaryota; kingdom Metazoa; phylum Arthropoda; class Insecta; order Lepidoptera; family Papilionidae; genus Bhutanitis; species Bhutanitis thaidina. The sequence continues at coordinate 4,244,182 of JAGSMS010000032.1, read as the reverse complement.
ATATATTTTATGTTGTATTATTTTATAGTGCAAATAGAAAATATATTTTGTGCACCAATAATAATTACCTATACTATATAATTTTTATGTTGTATTTCATAACTATAATATTTTGTAGACAAACGGTATTTTTAACCATAAGAACTTTCGTACCTTTTTTACATATTCATTATTGCCTATTTACCGGATATCAATGAATAAATCTAGGTACTTGAAAGTTGGCTTTCTAAATGCAGGTTCGTTAGGTACTAAGCATGATGAATTCCTCGCCGCTATGAGTCGGCACGAAGTCGATCTCATGGCAATAAATGAGACATGGCTCCGGGAGGGGAGGAGGGCGCGCCCCGCGCGTGCCCGGCTACCGGCTGCGTCACGTGCCGCGACCGCTCTCCGTGCGCGCGCTGGCCGCGGAGGAGGTGTAGGCTTCTACGTCAAAGGGATTTAATACACGGATGTTATGCACTCCATACCACAATTCTGTAGAGGAAATATGGTTGTGCTTAACCGTAAATTCAAAAGTATCGTGATCGGTACGGCTTACCGACCGCCATGGCTCAACATCGACATTTTCTGGATGCAATAACTGACAGTATTAGCACCTTTTCATATGATTATATTCTTTTATTGGGAGATTTTAATATTAACCTACTTAACCCAGATGACACGAAGACCAAACGTTTTTTAGAATTTATAAATTATTTAAATATCCAACAATTAATTGATTCGCCCACTCATGTTACTGAAACCAGCCAAACACTTATAGATGTTATATGTACGGATGCAACTCCGCGAAAGGTGACTATTAATCATATTGACGATTTAAGTAGTCACGCCTTTCTTACGTGCGAGATATATGTAAAAAAAGATAAAATACCCCCCCGAACGATAATATATCGTCCCCTTAATGATATTCTGCCCGATTATTTTGAACATGATCTCCAGTTAATCCCATGGACAAATATAAATGGTATGGTTAACATAAATGAAATGACGGAAATATTTAGTTCCTGGATTATACACTTATTTGACTTGCATGCTCCTATTAAATCGGTTGTATTGAGGACCGTCCTTGTCCCTGGATAACCGAGAATATTAAATTCATGATGAACTTACGAGATGAAGCACGTAATAGATATCGATGCTCGCAGTTGCCGCACCATAAGGATTACTATAAACAAATGAAGCACCAAGTTAATATCGCGCTATACTACGAAAAAAAGGCTTACTACAATACTTTCATTAACTGCAATATTAACAACCCGAAGAAATTGTGGTCTAATCTGAAGGCATACTGCTTCCGCCAAAAATGATACTCAATTACCACTACAATTAATGGATCCAGAATTAATTAATGCTCATTTCCTCAACATACCAGGATCATGTAGCGTGAGTATATCAGACTTAACGTATTTTGAATTTGATAGATTCGGCTCTGGGAGTTTTTGTCTGGAACCAGTATCTCAGGACGCCATCTTAAATATAATCAAGTCCTTAAAATCGAACGCATTAGGAGTGGATGGTATATCGATCAATATGGTATTGATGACACTCCCTCAGAGTTTGGATACTATTACAGCGTTAATTAACCGGTCAATTAGTACGAACAAATTTCCTGATATCTGGAAAAGAGCTCTAATACGTCCTCTCCCTAAGAAAGCGAACCCTGAAGATGTCAAAGATTTAAGACCTATAAGCTTACTACCTTGTTTATCAAAAATTCTGGAGAAAGTGGTATGTAAGCAAATAACATCTTATCTGGAAGACAACTGTATTTTACCTGATCTTCAATCAGGCTTCAGGAAGGACGAAGTACGGCGACTGCGCTCTCTGATGTAGTAGGCAACGTATTAGAGGCTCAAGATGCAGGAAAGGAACTGTACTTGTATTACTAGACTATTCCAGAGCATTTGATACAATCAATACGGCTCTACTTCTGTCCAAAATGGCTTACTATGGATTTGACCCAAACACAAAAAAATGGTTTGACAGCTACCTCGAAGGACGATCCCAACAAATAATAATGAATAAAGAAAATGGCCAGAATTGTATGTCATCTCCGCAGCGGGTTACGAGAGGCGTCCCTCAGGGATCTATTTTGGGACCTGTGTTGTATGCGTTGTATACATCTGACATTAGCAATTGCTTTGAAAATTGTAAATACCACATATATGCAGATGACACGCAGATATATACCTCCTTTAACCCTAGTCATGCTAAAGAAGCGATAAAAGGCCTTAATGAAGATTTAGATAGAATAGTGAAGTGGTCCGAGAGAAATTCCCTAGTTTTGAACCCGTCAAAAACAAAATACTTAGTTTGTGGAACTAAAAAACAGATAGGTAAAATTAACGACTTTGATCCTAAATTATATATTAAAGGAACAGCATTGGAAAGGGTCGAAATAGCTCGTAATTTAGGAATTGTAGTAAGCCCTGACTTACGATTTGAAAATCACATTGCAGGTATTGTCAAAAACTGTTTCTACCGGTTAAAAATCTTATATAAGATGCGTGGGTACCTAAGTATAGAATTACGGAAGAGATTATCCGACACACTAATTCTATCGAAATTTAATTATGCTGACATTGTTTATGGGCCGTGTTTACTGTCACGTACCGCACATCTTATACAAAGGGTTCAAAATGCCTGCGTAAGATTTTGCTTTACTGTGCCGCCCAGAGGTCATGTAAGTCCATTCCTCAATGAGAGTAACAGTCTTAAAATGGCTGCCAGACGCAAGCTCCACTTTGCTTGTTCTCTCTTTGGCGTTATTAAAACTAAAAACCCAAAGTATCTCTACAGCAAACTAGACTGGTGCCGGGAACACAATAAGTATCTCACCCGCGCTTCTTCTTACTTGTTAAGTGTTCCTCGGCATAGTTCTTCGGCTTTCAGAGGTAGTTATAAGTATGCTGCCACCCACTGTTGGAATAATCTACCTCCACCATTGCGCGATCTTAAAACATTAGGAAACTTTAAAAGTAATTTAAAAAAACATTTAATAAACGAACAGAAGGGTACATGCTAATTTACAATCATTCAAAATTAATCTTATCTAATTAAATAATGAATAATAATTTTTTAATATTTCTTTACTGTAATTTACTGCACATTTTTATTTTAATTTATTTTTCTTTGTTTTCGTCACTGGCTTGCCACTGTTTCCTTAACGTCCCATAAAGAAGTTATAATTTGAATCCAGCATTCTGACTGTGTACACTCATTGTCTGTTCAACGGCATACCGCGTTCGCATATGTAGCAGTTATTTGTGGACAAAATTAATTAAATTTGTAGTCATTACATAATTTGATATTATCACACTTCGTTAATAACTTAATATAAATATATATATAATAACAGTAGAAGATTAATGAAAAAAAAAAAAAAAAACTACTCGCTTACTGCCCGTCCGCTGCGCACGGACACCGGGGGCCGACTGAAAATCAGCGCTGCGACACCTCGTGGCTCATGCTGAGACGGTCCTTTCCGCCGCTTCATCACAACACACACAAATTCCTTGTGATATATTCACTTTTTTTTTTTTATAGCACAATTTATTTGTTTTTAATTTCCTGTTTTCATTTTCCCTTTCATATTCATAGTTTGTTTTATTTATTTTTTCTTGATTTGTTATTTTATAATTGTTATGTATCGCCATATCATGTGCTGTGTTTAGATGTAAGTGAAGGAATAAATGTCTTTATGTCTTTATGTCTATGTCTTTATCCTCTAACCACACTGCTATCGTGGTCATAATTTTTTACTGCTGTAACTCGACTTCGGCAGCGAAGATTAGACCGAGCGGCGTAAAGAAACGACGCTATTCCTCCTCCCACAGTTCACTAACTGGCATCTGAAGTAGGTTCGCCAAGCCCACTCGTGTCGGCCTTTCCTCCCAGCTACGTCATGCCGGCTAGGTAATAGTTACATTTTGTTTGAAAAGTTGATACTTTCCCTCTTACTCCGTGGAAATTAGGTTTTTTTTTGTATTTAGCATTACAAGGAGCCTATAAACAATATGGTTAAATAAAAGTTACTTAAAGTGTCTTCACACTTACGCCAGAGAAAAAACTATTTTAATAAACGAGACGAGGACAAGTGAAGTCTACCAACCCGCATTGGAACCAAGTCGGCTACTTAAAAGTTCATACCACGTTAATTGAAAATGGAGCAACAAGAGGTATGTGACGTGTGTGGTTAGAATCGTACCAGCTTAGCTGAAGCCGAAAGCCGAATTACTGAATTTCCTCAAGTTGCGAAGTCTCCGACTACGTCATAAACTCCCTCGATTATATCAACTTACCTCGTTATAAACTTGATCGATTATATGTCGTTTCATCAGACTTTTGAGGAATCTTAAAAAATATTGTAAAATTGTTCAATTCTTATTTTATTAAGTAGAGTTTTATCCACGTGGTTTTTAAATGTATCCCGAGATAACTCTTAATAGGAAAACATAAGTTACAAATGTCTTACTAGCGAATGGGCGCTATTTCATACGCGTGGTTTTCGTATTCGCTTCTTAGAAATGTACCCATACGTGTAATACCCATAACGTTACAATAGCGCCAATAATTATCTAAGGCTGCGGGGGTGAGCAGTAAAGGAAACATTAAAATAATGTTTATTTCGTCTGTACACTTAATGAAAATGTAACTTAGCCGAGCCGTGTATATGATTTGGGCATTGCCATTGCATCAGGGGTGTGTCCAAACTATAGCCGCAGGTCATAGGGAGAGTGGCGCATCGCATCGCCATATAGATTCCGTGTCATACTCTACCTCTGCAAAATTCCAATTAAATCTATATTGTCTCTGAAGGAGCAATATACGTTTAACGACGAACTTCTCAACATTAGAAAGATTTGCAATATCAATTGTAGTATAATATTAAATATTAAAGGTAATATTACATTTAATATTAATTGTAATATTCTGCAGCATTACTTTGTTTGTTGTTGAAAATTTCAAGTCGATAAATTGTTTCCATAATCCAGCTTTAAACACGTTAAGAAAGATTTTTTTTTTCATAAGACGTTAAGCAAAGCGTTCCGAGAAAGAAGCATTAAATATTTTATTTATGCATCGAGAAAAGCTAACGCCTCTAACTCCATTGTAAATTGAATTTTGGAGTTTATGGAACTTAGGTGATTTAGAAAAGCAGTAACTTTTTCTGATGGTAAAATTGTGAAAGTATCATCTTCAAACCTCCTGGAGAATCTCGGATTCACAGGAGAAGTATTAAGGGCTTTCTCCTCAAAGTCTTCCATGGATATATCGGCGACAATGGGAGACACTGGGGAGCCCATCGCCACACCGTCTACTTGTTTCTAATACTGCATATTCCATTGGAATATATTAGTCTCTGCTAGCGTCGAGAATATAAAATCAAAATTAAACGCGATAAAATCCGTAAATAATAGTTTCATTTCAAATGTGTAGTGTTCGCGTGAATGTAAGAAATCGACCAATCGCTTATTTTAAAAGATTTTGATAAATGACTGAGTAATCGTTTTCGAATTTTCGAAATTCAAATAACAATAGTTAATGTATTGCAACAGATAAATTATTCTCATAATGGAATATACGAGTAACCCGAGTCGCTTAAAGGAAAATTTATAGTAATGTCCTAAATAGGCTGTGTGTATCAATAAGAATAAGTTTCACCACTATACATCTAAATATTTAAAATCGAAATAACACTGACCAACCCTCGACACAAAATCTTAGCAAAGCTTAAAATTCGGCTAGCGAGTCTCTAGTATGACAAAGTCATCCACAATGGACCTCTGTGGGTAATAATGGACTTTGAAATATAATTACTGTGTGGGAACAATTTCGCAAGTTTCATTAAAGAAGTTTTGGTGTTATCTATTAAATTGGTGAAAAGTCATTAGATAGGTTAAAATGTATTTTACAGCTTTTTATAACTAACCATTACGCTGGTTTCTACTAGTCATATAATCATAATTATTAGGATTTTTTTTATTGGATAGGGGTGACATGAATACACAGGGGTGCAAACAGCTTTAGTTGCAGGAGATTATGGATGCATCGTCACCTCTGTGGAGTAAGATGGAATAGAATGCCTCATAGTTTGATACTGGCTCAGTTTTTTCTTTCTTTTATGCGAAAGGCGGCAAACGAGCAATCGGTTCACTTGATAGTAAATGATTACCGTCGCCCACGTACATCTGCAACACCAAATGTGGTGCAGGTGCCGGCCTTAAAGGATATTTGGGAGATTGGAGGTAGGATGACGAGGGGGATGGGAGGAGGAGTGGGCGTCCGGCTACCTCACTCACAGAAGGAAACGCAGAAGCACAAGATGCCTCTACTTCACGCCGGTATTCTGCGAGGCCGTGGTACCAAGCTGGTCGAGCCGGAACATTCGAGCAGCAGCAAAAGGTCATATTTATATATTTTTTTATTATTTTATATGGGAAAGGGGGTTATACCGTCGCCCTCGAACATCTGCAACTCCAGAGGAACTGTAGGTGAGTTGCCGGCCTTTAAGGATATTTAGCAGATGCGAGGGAGGATGAGGGTTACTCAATTTACCGAACGAATCGCAAAAGCCTGCCTCTACTTCATGCCGGTATTCTGTAAGATCGTGGTACTACAACAGTCCAGACGGCCCGTTCGAGCAGCAGCTAAAGACGCTGCTTGGCTCTACCACGTCAAGAAATACTTTCCAAACAGGAGCTTACCAGTGGTTCCAGTGGAGCCTACCCGGACGCCTCCTAGGCAGAGTCGTGGCAATACTTCCTAGTCCTGGAAATACCTTTCTTCAACAACTTAATAGCCTACTAAATCAAGTGAAACGCAAGTGCTATTGACATAAATAATAGTTTACTGGCCTCGATAAGAGCGGAGACATCGCAGGACGTCGTTGATCTCGAGTCGGTCGATCTTATCGGCCTACGAAATCCTAGTTAACTATTAGCACAAAAATATGTGCTATCACGCTTATACAGAGTGTGTTCGACGTTACACTATTTTATAATAATTGATTTTCGCAATTTCCGCCGATTCTATTTACTATCACTTCTATTTTAATAGATTGGGTATTACTAAGACACAAAAAAATCAATTATATTACAAAAGTACTGAAAAAATATTCACCAACTAAACAGTTGGTGAATATTTTTTCAGTTTTTGTTATTTTGACACACATGTATTTGCGCTACTAGTTGACTAGGTCAACGGCACCCAGGTAAAAGAGTTTTTTTTAACTTCTTCTGTAAAAATTTCTGTACTACTTTCAATTATTTATAATCACTAATCTAAACCACTGTATATGTTTTGGATTTGCGCGAGGCACGATTCAGCGTAGCAAAATCTAACCGCAACCCATTTTTCGCTTTACCTAGGGATAGAATGTGGGAGATCGTGAGCCTTCTATAGCACGCATTTCTAGTAAAGTTTGCCCACACTCACCATACTATAAACATCGTCTTTGGGTAAACGAAAACGATCTTGTTTTGTTAGGATCAATATTATACAAAGCCTATTTTTATTTTTTTTTAAATATTTTTTACTATATTTCATGTAATACTCAGAAGTAACACCTTGCTTTTAAGGAATTTCACTTAAAACTTTTTTAATTCGCAGAAATGAGCGTCTCCCTCAAGTTTATTTGTTAACAGAGACAGAGCTGCTCTGCTTTTTATACTTATTAAAGTATAAAAAAGGCAAAAGTCGTTGTCAGTTATTACTCCGACCAAATTATTTTTATATTTAATTTACTATGCATGTTTTTAAGTAAACGAATGATTCAATTTTTTTTTATTTAAAAAAAATTAAATTGATTTTGGTCATATTTAAATAAATGAAATCGTCACCATCATTATAGTCTATCACAACTCCTCTGATTGTAAGTGAACATAGGCCAAGTCCATAGATTACAATAATATACGGTGCTTGGGCCACCTGAATCCGTTTGTACGAGATAGTCTCCTTTATTAACTTTTTTCTCAATTTTCACCTCGAAGTGCTATATGCCTCGACCATATTTTAAGTCTAATCTTTGCCAGGGCCTTTCTTCTTTTATCATATCTCTACATTCTTTAGTTACAAATAGCGTTTCACTTTCTCCTCTTTTAAAAACCAGTTCTTACGCACATTTACTTTCATTCCCCTTTCTTGCAATCTCAACTCGCCCGCCGACAACTCACCAATGATTTTCATCACAATGTATATTGTTATACCTGACAGGAAGACTGGTCCTTCATGATTAAAACGATAAATACCTCTATAGGATACAGGTAGCACCCAGCCACCTCCTCTATTCTATAATAGGTTATTTTTAATTTCAATAGCCTCTCGAATCATCCTTAGTAGGAATAAGTCTTTTGCGAGGAGTTGTGATCTGTGAAATCTGATGTAATTGTTAAGACGATCTAAATCTGTCATAATGTGATTAAAGTCATGAATTGATATGTAGTGTTTCAATGAAGTGATATCTATGTATTATATAAATAAATAACTGACAAGTAAATACGTACAAGTATAGGTAAGTGAAACAAATAGTTAAGTCTCAATAGTTAAATTCTAAAATATTATTAAATTTAGTTACATTATATCGCAGAAATGTCCGCTGTCGGCTTTATTAAATGTTAGCAGAGCATAATATCATAAAAGCAGCATACTTCAATAATTTTTCATATGTGTGGATTTGTGACGTACACAAAGAGCCTTTGAAACTCATTTCGAAGAAATTTCTGAAAATTTGTGGTCGATCCTTTTCATCTTTTTCACAAAAGCCTTGTCGAGGGCTATAGTTAAGCATGTAATATTATAGAGTCTTCCTTTACTGAAGTGTTTTTTGACGCATTATAATGTTAAAAAAATATGTGAGCATATGTAGCGAAGTTAACGACATGACAAACACGATGAAGTCACGATAGTGAAGTGGTTATGGAGATAGAGAGTTCGTACCAATGAGTTGGTACGAAGGAGGACTAAGATGAAATGCCTCACAGCCCGTTATTCTACCGTTCTCTACACCTTTCAAATCGCAGCACAACAGTCATTGCATTGCTCTTTGGTGGTAGAGCCAAGTGGTAGCTTTTGCTGATACTTGAATGGGCCGGCTCAACCGGAGTAGTAGAGTAGAGACCTCGTAGAGTACCGGCATCTTCTGCTTCTGAGTTTCGTTCGGTGATTGAGGTAACCGGAAGCTCTTATCCCCCCTCCCTCTCCCTCACTCTCCTCATTCGTCATCCTATCCCCCAAATATTCTTAACGGCCGGAACGCACGTGCAGATGCACGTGGGCGACGGTAATCACTTACCATCAGGTTAGCCGCTTGCACGTTTGCCCCCTTTTCCAAATTAAAAAAAAACCTACCCAGACGACTCCTAGCCATAGTCGGAGCCTACCACCTACTTTATTAATACGTAATATTATCCTGCTCCTCGACCGCCTCAGTGTACACTACACTACTAGATATGAGCGTCTCCCTAATGGGGAATTTATCTTAATTGTGACGTTGGCAAAAAGTTTAAAGGATTGCAGTACTAGAGTTATTGCTTCATATATGCCCCATCACTGGTACGGAAAAAATGTAAGCCATCCTGATTATTTTATGCCGCTTCCACACCGCAACTAATCTATACATACATATTATATTAAATTGTAAAATAGTTTAAATTTTGACATTTGTATTCAATAGACTATATAATTGACTAAATCGTGACGTAAACGGTACATAGCATTACCGAATAAGCCTAGTTTGATTTTTTTTTTCCGTGTATGAAAAGAAAATAATAAAGAGGCATACTGCGGATTCACGGTAAAAATAAACCTTTACATCTGACAGAATAATATTTACCAAATTTTATACGAAATTATACTTTTCTGTTTGTGGATTCTCTTCATTCTTTTAACTAAGATATAAGAAGCGATGATGCTCGGCGAGAAGAATGGAAGCAGTATCACGAATGCCAGCCCCAACCAAGTTGTCATCGTGGACTGACTACTTAGTCGAAGTAGGATTTACGTATTCGGACAATTTGTCCCGGGTATACGTAATCGTTTACAACTCTTTTTTTAGGAGGCAGCCCCTTCTCGGGAGAGAATTTGTCCTCTCCCTCTTCCTCCTGCCTGGACGCGCTGGAACACGAACGCGTCTATAAACTCGGCCTCCGAAGCCACGCGGGCAACGGTCCGCAAAGAGTCCGCCACCCGGTGGTCACAGGGATCGGGAAAGCATTTGCTTCTAAGTAACAGCCCTTCCGGAAGCCCGCGGCGGATCTGGTCTATAGCACCACCGTCAATCACCGATTGGTCGCGGCGGATCTTAATACCAATACTCCTCTCACTCCGCGACTACACCTCAACTGTAAAGGGGAGAGCGTTGCTAGAGAACGACGCATACACTCCTCCCACAGTCCATCAACCAGCATCCGAAGAAGGCTCACTAAGCCCACTTGGAGCGGCCACTTCCGGCCGGCCCTCTCCGCTATGTAAAGCCGGCCATATGGGTTCCTCTTGGTTCACCGCGGAAGATCATGCCACGGCTACTCAGCCCCCCGCCATGATAAATCGGGTACCCGTTATGGCGAAACTACCAGGTATTGGTGTAATATGGGCACTAGATATTAGATATGGCGACATGAGTTTAGAGTTTAGCTTACCTGACTGCTGAGCAATGGGTCCTTGGTTTGAATCCCAGCCGAAGACAGTTTTGTCATCTTGCTTTTCGGGTATGGTTGCGTTATGTGCGTCCCGTGTCTCTGACGCTGCATCTGAACCTTCCTCCGATCGTTACATCAGATATGGGAACGTGAAGACGAGTGGGTGCTTCTGTTTGCGCCTACAGTAACGAAACAATAATATCTCATGCGCAATTGACAACTGCGGATAGTATTCGAAAGTTGTCGCCGTGGTCAAAGTCGTCCAGGAGGACATCGTCGTCAGATATTTGAAAGCAATTTCAAACGGAATGGCTTTTAATATTTAAAAAAATACTAATAATAATCATGTTCATGTTCGCCATAATTATTTTAAATGTATCCGAGTTTCAAATCAATTTCCAATGTATTGTACTGTTTATTTCTAAAATCTGTACGATTTAACGCTTTTCGCGTTTCACTGAAACGCTGCTAATAATTTTTTTTCAATCGTTTTATTGATCTATTTTGATTACTTGGGCGGGACTTTATATTTTTCTAAGTCTCGTAGAGAACTGAAAGTCAATTAATATTTATTAGCAGGATGGTAAACCTGGTAAGGAAATCTGCCACCTTCTTTCTCCCAGTGGTATCCTAAGAGGCGAATAAGAGAAAAGCTTTAAATATCTCATGGGCATTTCAGGAAGCAAACCCGACGACATAGCTCGCCTCCCATATGTCCCATAGAGGAGTAAAGTGGGCTGCAGAAACCAGTTTGGTTATGATTTGGAAATCTGTAATTTCCGGGTACCTCTATGGGCGAAAGGGTTGAATGTTTATTGAATTAACATATCGTGGGGTGACGTCATAAGATCCATTGCCTAAGTTAATTCCCACGGTGATGTAAGTCTCAACTCGTAAGATACAAGTACTAACATGGGCTCTATTTATTGAAGAGGCGTTCAGAAGGGACTGAAATAGTGATAATGGAAACGTATGTGGACAAAATTATACACATACATAGAGTGAATGCAACGTTAGAACATAAAATTTTATTAATAGTAGCTAACTAATAATAGTTAACAAGGCCTATGAGACCCTTGTTTTTTTAAACGTGGGGAATCGTAACCTCGCGGGGGAAAGGACGGGCCATTTCCGACTTATGTCACCTTCTACGTATATCGGGGACCACGGAAACCCTTTCACGCACACCCGCGATCACACCAGGAGCGGCTGCACGTGACAGCTCCTCCTCGAGAGAGACCTAAACCAAATACCAGCACTCTCTTCCCCCTTTAAATCTACCTCGATTGCAAAGGGCAGAGGGAGAACAGACCCTCGCTTCTTATAAAGACAATAAGTATTACAAAGTCTTATAGAGACATCAGGAGATACATAAGAAAAGCCATAAAAATAAAAATTATTGGTTGTGATGCTGTATGTATATATCACAAGGAGACGGTCTGTATTGTGATGGAGCGGCGGAAAGGACCGTCTCCGGCTAAAGCGTGATTTTCAGTCGGCCCCATGTGTGCAACGGACGGGCAGCAAGCCAGTAGTTATTGTTCATTTATTAAACTTATTAAAGACGTGTGATAATAAATTATTATGTAATCACTACAAACTCAGTAAGCTATGTCCACAAATACCTACTATATATGTGAGCATAAAGTACGAATACGAAGCATTATCATTACCGGCTAAATGTTCCAAATTGTCTTATGATAAAGTATCAATTCGTACGTGCATTTCCTATTTTTTTATTACTGGACAAATAGCTATAATGTCGCTGTATCTACCTTCCACAGTCCATCAAATCGTATCGGAAGTGAGCGTGCCGAGCCCACTGGCCGCGGTCGAGCCTGCCCGATGAGCAAGCCGGTCATCGGTTCTTCCGGGTTCTGGCAGGGCGGCTCCTTACTTCATCATTCACCGTGTCTAACCGTCCTGCGGGTACTACGAGACCTTGGTTAAGTACACTATCGATCGCCCGCGTTTTAAGTCACCGATGCGCCGTCAATGAAACCCTGCAAGGCTGGCATTCTTGCTGAGTTTAATAAAGTAATAGTCATGACGAATTAGCGCTTGTGTTTTTATTTGGATATTTGGAAAAAAAAAAGTATTTTTTGTCTAATTTTTTTTCACTATTGCAACAAATTATGGGTACTGGGGGTTTTAGGGGAAGCCTATGTTCAGCAGTGAACTTGTGATAGGCTGAAATGATGATGATGATGAGCACTGGTACTAGTGCCAAGTCTCCTTTAAATGTCAATATGAACGCATCCAACCTGTATAATTGTACAAAATGCCATTAGAGCAAAGAACGACAAAAGGAGCTCGGGGAACAATCGTATGTCATTTAACCCTCGTCACCATACAAGAACATTTTCCATTACAAAGCGCCGCTTTGTCTTACGTCACCATAAATGGATATGAATTATACATTCATATGTTTCATATGTAGATATTTTATGACATAATAGGACAAACACTATACATACACGTATTAAGAAAATACAATATTTAAATATATTTATGAACAGATTTGGATAATGTTAATCTAATTATCGTTTGTCGGCCCTGCGGGTAACGGGTTCTGTTCCAACAAGTATTTATAAGACTTACAAATATTTTTTCTCGGTGTAGGTGTTTGTCCATGAGCAATTTATATTTTTTATATATCACTAGAGTAATAAACGAGGTAACAAACCCACCTGATGGTAAGTGGCTAATGCAGCACATTCAATCGAAGAAAGTTACGGATGCGTTGTCACCCCTGAGCAGTAGTAGCAGCCTGTAAGTCTGCCTACTGCTGGGCAAAGGCCTCCTCTCAAATATCTGAGAGGGTTTAGGAGCCAGGAAAGGCCCGCCGCGCTGCTCCAGTGCAGGTTGGCTTCACATATCCTCGAAATATTCTTTTTTTTATTTCTTAGCCATGCAGGTTTCCTCAGGTTTTCCTTTACCGCCGTAGCACGTAAGTACAGCACTTAAAATTGCTATTAACAATTTTTGTGATGCCAGCCACCGGGGATCGAACCCGGGTCACTCGCGCTCTATGAAACTAATGTGAGCACGCTGACCACTCGGCTACTACGGGTACCCCTGTGGATAAAAATGGAATGCCTCACAGCATATAATTCAAATTAATAGTATTTTTGACAAAAAACACAGACATAACTTACAAATTGACGAAACAGAATTCTACTATTAGACAAATCATTTAACCTTTCTAGTCTTTAATCCAGAAGTTTTTTTTACAATGCGTACAAACTCGCTATATGATAAGCTTTGAAGAAAGGTTAGATGCAGTTTCCGTATGAGATACGACACAACACAATAACATATGCATTAAAAACAGTTCGTACTGTTGTTGAATAAAATTTCTTTCGTAGAATGTCGTTGAATTTCGTAGAAATGTTGAATTAAAAAGTCTTTTGAATTGAAGTAATTGGAAATTTTTGAAGTTGAAGAAGACCTGTTTTTATATTCACAAAATAACTTTTGTTTTAAAATGAAAGCGTTCATCATTTGACATCTGATTGTAAAATAACGGTGAAACATTGTTTTATACTAGCGAAAATAACTGAAATGATTTTCAATTCGAATTCTTTGTTTGGAAATTCCATTGACTTCTCAGTCAAAACTGAATCAATATTTACATTAATTGCTACTGTCTGTTATTACATTAAAAATGAAACAAAACAAGAATTATACGTTATTAGAATGTACCACAGAACTTTATCTTAGCCCAAGAAATGTGTTGTATGTGGAAAGTGGCGATTTGGTAGGAAATAGAATTTTTTTATAATAATTGATTTTGGGGTGAGGCCAGGGAGAATATGTAGATGCATCCCTGAGCAGTGTGATGCTGCTGCTTTACACTGGTACGCTGTGCTTTACACTGATGTGTTGTGTATGCACTTTTTTGTTTCATTTTTGAATACATGTTACCTCGTTACACTACCTTACTGTCACTGTCTTTTTGGTCCGATATTCTAGATCCACAGCCCTAGTCGAGCTCAAGCAACTTGGATACGTCCTGAGTCCGCCCGGTGACCTTACCTCTAAAATTTCAATTGATTGATTTTTAAGTGTTTTAAAAATATTGCATCCTTGACACATGAAAAATGTTGAGGAATTGTCAAGTTCATTGTGAAGTATTTTTGTAAAGTTAGAGAAAATCTGTACTCAACATATAATTAAGGGACGTTTTAAGTATGTTGGTAAGGATGATAAAGTCGAGGCAAAAGTTTCTTCGTATTTCGTATGAAAATTTCATATACTTTTTTTCAACTTTGATGTCAGGAACAGCTGAAATTTTTTTTTGTAAAACACCAAAGCTTTTTTTGTATTATTAACAAGTAAATACGAAAGATATCTTTATAGTAATGTTTCGTATTTCCTTCTTTGATTCACTCACTCATTTGCGTGGACTGAAAAACAGTAGAAAAATGGCGGAAAGTTCTTTTCTCTTTAAACGTCAACTTCTAATAGTATCAAAACTAGCCATGCACAAACATTACAACTGTAGAGTGTGTTTGTTTCCTCCGTGGTAGCCTAGTGGACAGGGCGCTCACTTTAGTGTCATAGAGCGTGAGTGACCCGGGTTCGATCTACAATAACATATGATAGGTGATAACAATTTTAAGTGTTGTATTTACCACGTGTTCAACGGTGAAGGAAAACATCGTGAGGAAACCTGCGTATCTGAGATATAATAATTATTATTTCGAGGATATGAGAAGCCCGCCAACCCGCACTGGAGCAGGGTGGCGGGTCCTTCTAAACCCTCTTTGATACTAGTATTTGAGAAGGAGGCCTTTGCCCAGCGGTGGGCACTTACAGGCAGTTACTTTACTTTACTAACAATCTAAGCACAGCTGTTTACAGCTAGTCATGAATCTCGTCTCGTATTGTGCGAGAGTTTTGGTGTTGGGTACAGTCAACCCAGTTTGTCCAGACTTTCCTTTATTATTATTATTACAGCCTATCACAAATTCACTGCCAAAAATAAGCGTCCAACGAAGATAACTACTTTTCTCGAGTCCATCAATTACCCGCAGTGGGTTGCACGTTGTCGCTTTATATTGTTAAAGGGAATTTACATTTTCCTTCTTTAGTATTTGAGTCGACTGGTGACTAAAGTCGTCTCAACGAAAGTTTTAAGAAGCCGGCATACATTTCTTTGAGGGTTTGGTACCAAAGCACGCGGGTTCGTGACGATAGTGCCGGGACCTTCGCACTTGCGAATGTTCAGCTGATTCAATTTAATTTGTCAGCTAGCTAACACCCCGGATCTATATTTTAAGGAGTAAAACAGTGCTTCACATATTTTGTTTTATTTCTTCACCAAGCATGTGGTAAATCAACACTTAGAATGTTACAGAAGAGAAAACAAATTAGCGATAGTATATGTCTATTTGCCAGCGGCGAATCGTGATATATTTATTAAACCCTTTTCAATCCCCCGACGCACGCCGAATACGCATGAGTGCACTGACCGAGGCAATTTTGCCTTTCATTTAGAATAGACTATTAAAACGGACATTTAGGCATTGATCACAATTCCTGCGAACTTTAACATTTAAAAGGCCTAATATTTTTGTGTAATGTAATGCTTGTGTAGCACAATTTATCTATTTTTTATTTATTGACAAAATATTTGAACTATTGTAGTAAAATACATAGCTCGAGTGTGTCAAAGCAAATGCGTTCATAAATAAATAACTCCTGAAACTATATAGAAAGATAAGTAGTTTTTTTTTATTGAAGAAGGGGGCAAACGAGCGTGCAGCTCACCTGATGGTAAGTGATCACCGACGCCCACGAACATCCACAACACCAGAGGAGCTACAGATGCGCTGCCGGCCTTTAAGGAAGGAATGAGCTCTTTTCTTGAAGGTCCCTATGTCGTAAATGTTCGAAAATAGAAGTAATAGTATTATATAGTCAATTTCACGTTACGTATACTTATTTTTTAGTCTGCAAAAAGATTACCTTGTCCCGGTGTCAGCGCATCTGCCTGTGTTAGTACCATGTTGGGGTCATATTTCAGTCGAAGCCACAATTTGTGTTCTATAATTAACCATTTTTTTCGCTCAAATGTTACCTAATACTGAAACTTTATGACAGGTGAATGTCTTTGTTTGAATGTCGCTTAGACTTGCGGCACTTTCATTATATTCGCAACGAAATAAATTCTATTGTTATAGTAGTATTATGAGCATGTATATAGAAAAGAGCTTTTGATTGCTTTAGGGGGACCCCCATGACCACGGCTGTAGGAAACGTCGGGAATATAAAAACAAAATTAAATGCGATTAAACCCGTAAATAGTAGTTTCATTTAATGTGTAGTGTTCCGTAAATACAAGAAATCATTAATTTTACGTTTTTAAAGTCTATATATTATTAATTGTTTATAATAACATTAACAATCATATATAACAATCATAATAAGTAACTTAAACGTAATAGCATTAACAATCTTGACATTGCTTATGTAACGTACTACTGTGTGCAGGCTTTAATTGTCGATAAAGTAAATAAAAGAACCTCCGAAGTAGAAATACACGTATGAAATAATTTCAATGTGCGAGGCACATGGAGCGTGAAGCTTTTCCTCCCAAAGCGGATACGGAAAATCATTTCACAGAATGAACGTGAAATCGCTATATTTACACGCAGGGTGCCGTTTTGTGAGCTCACATTGATTTCATAGTACTCGAGTGATTTGATTCGTGATACTAAAATTGTCAATACCAAGGTGCAGGAAAACATCGTGTAAGTAAAGGAGGCGTCCTCTTCAATATTTTTTGGGGGGGAAGGGTTCACCACACTGCTCTAGTGTAGAGTGATGCCCAGTAATAATGTTCACGCTATTGCATGCCTTTGACAGCTAAGCGGAGAGAAACGCAAGATATTATTTCTCTGGAACAGTGGTGCACGTATTACATATACAACACTTGTAACAATTTCGTAAATAAACTGACTGGTAAATGTTAAAATATTGATTGCTTTAAATAATTCCCTAAGCGAATCACGAGACCGCAAATTATAAATAACCCGCTATGCTCTTTTTTGCAAAACAAAAATAGTATCGACATCAGCCGCATGTAGGTTGATGATGTTATACAGGTGACAACCCTAATTAAATTATACAAGCTACTTAAAACCTATAACGTGACTGCTTATCTCTTAGATAATAAAAGACTACCTTCAGCGAGGTTTAAATCTTACGTTGCATTTGAGGGCTGTCGTCTTCGTGTGTTTGATATCTGATACTTGAATCACTTTACTCTTTTTGTCTTAGGGCTCGCAGCCTTAATTAAGGGCTTTTGAGTTTCTTTTGATTAACGATTTTAAAAGGCGTTGAATTTTTCGGCACGAATTTTTTCACAAAACTGGGGTCTTGTGAAATAATTAAATTGCTTTCTCTAGTTAGAAATGACTAATGACAAAGTCTTGAAAATTTCATAGTGATTTCAGAGAGAAAATCCGGCAACGAGGCTGGCCCCTGGGAAAGTGCCTGCCTATGCTGAGTTGTGTCAATCTGAAATACGTATTTCTGTCTACCTCTATTGGTAAGTATTGGTCAGTGTTAATATAAGGAGAAATGCCTCGAATTTAAATTAATAAAAACAACAAAATACATTTCAACCGAATAACAAAACAATTTGAAATTCACGCATTTTTTTAGAAATCAATTACTTTTGTTTTGCCTGTAAATTGGACGTTCAGTTTAATAAAATTTCTTTTGGAACATGTTTCATCCGATGGAAGTGAATAAATAATATCAGAACGGTTTTTTTTACGATCGGATCATTTTTTTAAGGACAGGCCCAGTAAATGGCGCAGCTGCTTTGAATCACGCGAGACTTAAGTTTGAATACTAGTCGAAGCTTGCATTCGTTGTTATGGTAATGCATTATGAGTCTTCCTCCTATCATAATAGAGTAAAAAGTAAGTAAAAATTCCAAGTAACAGCCCATAAAATTCACACTGAGTGCAAAAGGCCTCTCATGGTACAGGTTGTCGGATTTAATATTCCTTCCTATAAATATATTATTATATGGTATTTTACACACGGTGGCAAATCCTGCAATTAAAATGACCATAAACGATTGTATTGCTCCCCAGCACCGCCGATCGAACTCAGGACACTGGCGTACTATAAAACTTAAAGCGAGCACCTGGCCCTTGAACAACCATGGCTGTAGTTACCGGTCCAGCTCTTACCGTTGTTTAGTCTTATTATTTAGTCAGTCATTACGCTAATGGCGTGTAAGTGTCACTGTAGTATAGAGGATTTAGATTAAGTCGTATAGACGACTCTATAGCAAAGGATCTGTAGTAAGTGCTCTCTGTAATAGCGCGGGCCCTTGTGGCACTTTAATATGATAATGCTTAAGTGGTACACGGTGTAATAATTATAACTCACTTACTGAGTTACCATTACTGAAACGTGTTGCCTTTATAAAAGTCGATCAGATAAAAATATATCATCATTATTAATTAAGTATCTTAAAACCATAAACGGGAAACGTAGGAAGATAATTTAAAATACAAAAAGTGAGCAAATACCTATAACGAATGGAAGTAAAAAACATCACGTTCCATTTACTCGAGGCTAAACTTTTGTTAGCTGACCCTTTTTCTTTTCACTTACAGTAAGTTACTTTAAGAATCATGATATTGTTTTCCAATAGCGACAACTTTAAGCTGGAAAAATGCTTTATAAAAGAATGTTTTAGTCATGAATTAGATGTTATTAATATAAAGTAAGCCGTGGTAGCTTAAGAGTTAAGGCGTTCGCTTTAATTTCACAGTACTCATATAACTTAGGTACGAATTCCGGTGTACATACCACTAAACTTGAAGCATTTCTGAATAGATATAATTTACAGCCCTTTAAGTAAATAGCCTACTCCCTTCTCAAAGGCCCGCAACGCACCTACAACTTCTCTGGGGTTGTTGATGTTCATGGGCTTCGATGATAACTTGCCACTTTCCCCCCCTATAGCCTCTTCTATTTTAAAAAATCTCTCATATTAGACGCTGCAATTTTCCTTAGTTGACTAGTTGTTATGGAATGACGTTTTTTGTCAGCTTATTTAAGTCCACTGTTGATCACCAGCCAATGCCAGCAGAAAGTTAAATCGTTGTAATTACGTATAGAAATTAACATAGTGAACAGCAGAATTCACTGGCTGTCTGGAAATAGTCAACAGTCAATTTTGTTTGTGCAAAACACAAAGATTGAGATAGATAACAAGCCGAAAACCAATTCAATAGAAAATAAAACTCAGGGCCCACAACTCAGCAGATAAGCTGGTCGTTGATTCCAGATAGGTTGATCGGTGAAAGTTTGTATATTGGGATGTTTGTTGCGCATAATTGACATAACAGATTTAAAAGTATATAAAATTTGCAAGGGTGGTAGACTATGTCGTAAAATAAAATAAATACAATACTTTTATATCGGTTAATAGTTCCGTAGAGAAAAGACGAATGTCACGCGGCTGAAGGCGCAGGCAGTCCCCACAACTGTAAACCTTACGTACTGCTATATACTTACCTACTCTTAGGTTAGTATAACAAAGGAGCAGTATATTTAACGTGGGAAAGGGAAGTCCCAAATGACTTTTATGGTTACAAATTGACTAAGGCAGGTAGGTGTGTTTTCATATTGAAATTGGATTAATGGTGCAAAGCATTTTGTATATACTAAAAACAAATAAAATCGAGTTGGAAATGATCAAGAATACAGGAATATTGTCGTAATATTTTGTAAAGAAAGGAACAATGGTTTAATGATGAATCATAAATATTGGATCAATAGATAACAACGTGATATCTGGATAACGAATTTTTGAATCTGGATAACGAATGTTCACATTGTAGATTTCGAGCACAGTGATATCTTTAGTTAGCAATCAGAAATATATATTTTACTAAGTTATAAAATATATATTAAGACCTAAGCGACTCTTAATTAAGAAATTCTTATTGAATTACTAATCCTATTGAATTTAAAAACCATCCTAATTTCAATACAGAAGATAGCTGATTGCTTTAACCTGCTTGGGATCCTGTAATATATAAAATTAAATCCAAGACAAATAATCATATCAATGCACGGCCTCAATATACTGTGGACTCATTCTGCGTAGATCGAACCAAAAATGAATAATAAGAAAGCTAACGGTAGCCGGGTTAACATCAGGTCATCAAACACTTAAGTGCTCGTATTGTCCTGAAAATATATGCAGACTGGAACAAACAACAATTCCTAAGGAATAAAGCATCTGATGCTGCAATCTCCTTATCCTCGCAAGCGTGGTGGATACTTCAACTATTCGCTTGGAAGAAGTGTATGCCTGGCTGATAGATTACGGGCTGAATATGTCGATAAATTTATGAATTATAGTACTTTTCAAAATGTCATCCAAATATTTCGCCAATTTGTCCATATCACCACTTGAAATAGGTTGTATAAATTGGACACGATAGCGTATTGGATTCGACGCAAAATTGCTTCTATATCGTTTCGTTGCATAATTCCCCAGTAAACTGAGTTACTGTAATTCACCAACAGAATTGTCGAATAAACACAGCCTTATTATGAAACTATAATAGCCTTCTCGTATGTTCTAATTCTACAGTGTTTCTGAATTCGGTTCAGTTTCTTTTGTGTTATAATGATATTTTGCACTTAGTTATATCTTTTTTTTACAAGCCGTCTCTTTTCCACTGCTAGATAGGATTACCTACAATGGTAACGCCAAAATGTGTGTATATATTTTATGCTAAATAGTTCGACGAACGCAATGAGTTGTGTGTAACCTGCGCTTCGCCTGGGCGATCGGAGAGCATCAGGGGGAGAAAGTAGGGGGAGGCACCACCTCTCAGCCACTTCCGCTGGATGCCATGCTCTTTTTATATCTCACGCGTGTAAAAATATATTAGTGAATCGACGAGCTGCAGGACACGGTGCGCACACGCAGTTAATACGCATGTTCACGGTGATATCGCCGGGGAACCGCAGACTTTCGCAATGCTGCTGTTGAAGCTGATGCGCCTTTCGTTCAACCAATGTCGGGAGAAACGGACAGGTAAGCCACAAACGCATTCCAACCAGCGGGAATTGGTTACGACCAATTCCCGCTGGTCCTTTGACTTAAAACCTATCATCAATAAAAATTAACGATGTTTCCTATTATGCAATAATTAATTACCCAACCGCGTGATGTACTTCGTGATCACATCAGCACGACTTACCGTAAATAACACGTAGAATAATTTTATATTTGAGAAGACTATACTGTCGGAAACCCTGTGATCAAATAAAAATAAACTAAGGTATTTGTATCGTTGACATCTAGCGATGGTTTGTCACGTTGGTCCCAATAACTCTATTGAATTGAACTACTGAAATAAATGCTTAGGCCTCTGACCACCCCATAATTGGGTATATAGTCAAGAGAGCTCAATAGAATAGATTCTAGTCACTAACATAGACATTAACTATGTTACGTAAAAACAGTCCAACCAAAATATATTATATTTATTAAAAATAAATCATTCTTTCATTGTACAAATTCGAAACCGTAAACCCTTGTCAAGCCTTGTTAGTTCCATAATACTAAGCACGCCATGTTCCATTTTAGTATCGGAGTCCTCATGTTACGAATTGGGATATGACAGTATTCTATATTCTGATCAAATTTAATATGTTAGCCGATTTCGTTCGTTTTTCCTTAGCTCATTTTTTTCGTAGATACCTTTATCAAATAACTTTAAATATTTTAACAAAGCAAATAAAATATTTCTCTTTGGTATTGTGTGTATTATATGCATATTTTAATTTTTTTCTTACTCTAATCAAAATAAAGTATTTTACTAGGTTAATAATATATATATACCGCCTAGTAATAGACACCTTCTGTGTCTAGGAGTCGTCTGGGTAGGGTCGTAGAGTCGTCTTACACATTTCTGCCGCTAAAGAGCAGTGCAACAATTGTTTTATTCCGGTTTAAAAGGAACAGAAAGCCAGCAAAATAATTAAGGGCTGTGTGGTATTCCATCTTATTCCTCAGAGGTGCCAACGCATCAGTAAACTGCTTCGACTGATAGTATTTGATGGTGTCAGAGAAGATCCTCCAAGTAGTTTATATTTCTACTTTTCATTAAACGATTTGTTTTTTTTTAAACGTTTTCCATGGCTACTTTTTTACTTAAAGCACATGCTTAAGTAACATAATTACCGATACCATAAAACTTTAACCTCTATACACTTTGAGCAACGATTGGCAAAACTTTCCGAAAACTCTAAGAAATTAATTTGTAAAGTTGTTTAAAAGTCAATTTGCAAAGTTCGGTTGCTAAGAGTATTCACAGGTAGCGCGGCTGTTAGCAGGGGCTCTTTCGAATAATGAAATATTCACCACTTTAATATTACATGTGAATATTACTTATTCATTTAAAACTTTAATCGGGGGTAACTAAGTGGTTATTGGTATAATAAGAATATACTATATACTTCCATTACTCCCTCGTACGCGAGTTCTATATGAATATGACATCAAATCCCACAGACTGGTGATGGTAAACACTTGTAAGAGTATATCCGTATCACCCTCACAAATTTGTCAGCGCCGCGAAGTACGGGTGCATTCTTGGAAAGACTACGTCTACCTCCAGAATTTTAAAATATTGATGGTGATAATGTTTCAAATCAGACTGTGAAATAAATTATTTCGGTCCGTCTCAGAAGAAGATCCCTGCCGAATCTCACAGGCAAATATGAATCATTATTTGAAATTGGAGGCTTATTTCACAAATGTGGCTTAAGGTCTGCACATAAATCTAGTCCCTTGAAATATGCTCCGGCCCTTTCATGAAAATGACAGGAGAACCATTTATTCATAATACCGTATATTATGTGCTCCTAGTTCCAATTTCGCAATCAATCTTTTTAGATGCTACATATTAATATACATGTACATATACAGTGTCTGCTAAATACGTCATCAAATGGATGTTCCATTTTGCTTCTGCTTCTGCAATGGATTCTAAAATCCGCTCTCAAACTGTAGCTTTAATAGCTTCAACTCAATCCCTACACATCCCGGTCATCCAGGAGAGATCCTGTGAATCAGGGTTAGTGATTTCATGTCGTTATTAGTATACGGATTTTTTTTAAATCTGACGTTATGCTTGGTCTTGGATTTAATTTTATTAATTACCCGGATCTGAAGCAGGTGAAAGCACCCTGCCATCTTATATATTGAAATTAGGATGTTTTTTAATTTCTAAAATACTAAAAATATTCCCAAAATAGTAGGAACTCATAATAATTATTATTTATTAATATTTTTTTATAAAAACCGCTTCTTTTCGCGTTTCCGCGTCCACATTGTATAATTTTCCGTAAAAATAATGTAAGTATCGGCTGAGCCCTTTGAACAACTTTTTATTGACCCAAACGATATCTTGTAGAAAGTTTGGTTATCAACAAAGTTAGATCGAAAATTTTCATGTTATTGATGAATTTGTCATTTACATATTGATGTTGTTCTCAAACTTTAGGGTCAGCTACTTTTTAAATAATGATGTATATTATAATATTGACCTTTCATTATTGACACACATTATCGGGGTTCACAATGGAAAATATGATTTTTTTACTGTATTTGAGTGCTAAATTGAAGACATATGAGCTAACAGTCCATCTGATAACTGCAGCCCATGACCACCAGTAAACAATTCCAATCGAAGGAGGTTACAAATGCGTTTTCAACCTTTAGCACTAAGATGGAGTTCTTCATAACCTGGAATATACGAGTATACTGGAATAGTATAACTATCAAACCGTTACATAACAATAGTGGCACAGTGGCCTAGAGGCAGAAATAAATAAGGGGGAGGTACTGGCACCTACCCAAACAGCTCTTAGGCAGAGAAGTAGTGTACTAACTAGTACAAAGCTTCCCAAACTTTACTGTATAATGAACATACTCGTATTGGTGATGACGAAGATTATCCGAAATCCACTGCTGAACATAGGCCTCCCCCAAAGATTGCCACGAAGCTCGGTCCTGAGCCACCTGCACCCATCGACTTCCCGCAACACTGCGCAGGTCGTCACTCCATCTTCTCCTTGTGACAAGGATTATCGATGGATAATTAACGTTAATTAATATAGTTAGCGTTTTGAAATAAATATTTGTACGTATAGGATGTGACAAATGATTTACAAATCTTTGCTTAAAATGTAAAGATCTGGTGTACTCTGTCTGATGTTGACCGACGTACCGACGTGTATAAGCAAATCCGAATATAAGTAGCAGCCTGTGAATATCCCACTAATAGCCAGACGCCTCCTCTCAATTAGTTGAGAGGGTTTATTAAGCCAGGAAAGGTCCACAACGCCACTCAAAACTTGCGTTGGCGGCCTTCACACCTCCTCCAAATCTATTTGTTTATTTATTAATCTCACGCGTAGATTGTTTTCCTATTGTTGATGACGTGATACATTCAACAATTAACCATAGTGGTGCTGGCATCGGTGTTCAAACACAAGTCAAGCGTACAACAAAATTAAAACGGGTTTCATGACACCGCTATTAACGATTGCAAGGGGGAGCGAGACACTGTGCAGGTCGTCACTGCATCTTGTGGGGTCCCACACTGCGTTTACCTATAAGTGGCTGCCGAGAACCTTAATTCCCCAACGGTTGTCAGTTCCGAGTTTTTAAATATGCAATTTAAAATGTCTCAGCCTGGTGACTATCACCGCGACCGTGGTCAATAAACTGCTCTAGTTTATTTAATTAGGCATGTGATTTAAAGATTTAAATGATTAGTACATTGTCTGGATTAACGGCTTTATGTGACATTCAAAGCATAAATCCATTCGTGCATAAATGCTATGAAAGCGGTCGGCTATCCATTATGGTACAGAATGAAACGTTGCTTAGCCACTATAATCGGTATGATTAAAACGCAGAAAACGTGAAGGCATTAAACGGGCCTTTGAGAGCTCTGTGACAATTAAATGTGGCATCAAAGGATAGCTTGTTATTTATTTCTCATTTGGCTATTATTGCTATTACATAACTGTAAAAAACGAGGATAAGAATATCTATAATGTACAGGACATTAAAGATTTTCCAATAAAACCTTTTGCGTTATTTGAGTATATACGCATTATAGCGCTTTTATTTTTCTTTTTGGAATTATTGTCAATTTGCATCGCGCGTAAACTACGGAAGCGATTGTGATGCGGTTTTCACAATTCGGATAAAATATCGATTTTCACTCGTGTTATTAGCCTTTGAATTATCTTGTCTATTCATTAAGAAATTACATCGTCGTACTCATAGATTATACGCGGTTGAAATCGCCAGCAAAGGCTGAATTATTATAATCAAGAAAGAAAAGTAGGACTATTACCTTAATTGCACTATAGATGAGCACGACTCTACAAAAGAACAATAACACTATGGTATAACCATTTGCTTTTGTTTCGTTGTGGAATCTCTCTAAGGTTCTAGAAGAAAATAACTACACTAAGACTGAGCATATATATAAATACTACTCTTGAATATAATTATATTGTTGTAAAGCAAGTTCTTACACAATTACATTATAATCAGTCGATGCATTGAAAATTAGTCGATGAAAAATAATCGAAAGAGGCCGATCGAACGAAGCTCTTGGATTTGTAATAAGGTTTATTACTACTGGAGTAATTTCACAAATGTAAAATCTATAAAGGTACTTTATAAAGGTAGTATTCTTGAACTTGCGTCTCAATAATGGAATCCACGCTACGTCACATATACCAACAGATTATGAGCCCCCTTATAGACTATTTCACAAAGGATGTTAGGGGGAATATGCCATATCTTTCTTCAAATGCCTACCTTACCTGCTTCTGTGTACACCCTTCTGGCTATAAAATTAAGGTTCTGGCGACCGTCTGATGCGGTAAATCCATCCGAATTTGTCAAACCCAAAGTCCCACAGACTAATCCCTAGAGCGAGGGTGAAGGTACTGCGTAAACCTTTCAATAATTGCACCCTGGTTTATTCTTGTGTTTTCTTTGAGAGATCTATGTTAACTTACTTAGATCGGCTGATAAATTGTTGAATAGAAACCGGCCAAGTGCGAGTCAGATGCACCGAATGTTCCATACAATCACACAATATATCTATGTTATATTATGTAAATGAATGGTACTGAGTGAAAGAAAACCAATTTTTTTGGTAAACACACCAAAATAATAGTGTTTTTTTTATTCAGTTCGGAATTATTAGCGGGAGGCCGACTTACGCTTGCCGTTTTTATTATTTGCTGTTTTATTAACCGACATAGCCGTAAAGATCAGCAAGCTAAAGTGGCAATGGGCCGGCCATATAACTCGCAGAACTGATAACCGGTGGGGAAAAAAGGTTCTCGAGTGGCAGCCGCGTACAGGCAAACGCCAAAGATGCAGTGACGACCTGCGCAGTGTTGCGGGAAGTCGACGGATGCAGGTGGCTCAGGACCGAGCTTCGTGGCAATCTTTGGGGGAGGCCTATGTTCAGCAGTGGACTTGTAATAGGCTGAAATGATGATGATGATGTTTTATTACAGTTTTTTTTATCATTAGAGTTAGGTTAGGTTAGATTAGGTTAGGTTAGGTTAGGTTCTGGGCTTGGTGAGCCCACTTCGGATGCGTGTTGGTGGACTGTGGGGGGAGTGTTAGCTTAGCGCTCTCCTGGCCCCCCACAGCCGAGGTGGAGTCGCGGGGGAAGAGGAGTTTCGGTATTGCGCTTCGCCATTCTCCCTTTCCTCCGCGACTCTGGCGGGGACCGCACCGCTGATGCGGCCGTGCTGGGGCCGCGGGGGGAGAGGAGTGTCGGTATTACGATGGCCGTTCTCCCTACCCTCCGCGGCCGAAACGTGGTCGGCGGAGGAGCCATAGACCAGATCCGCCGAGGGTGCCGAGAAGGCTGGTGCTTATGAGCGCCAGCCTTCCTGATCCCCATGGCCTCCGGGTGGCGGACTCGGGGGGTCCGTTGCCCTCGTGGATTTGGAGGTCGAGGCGCCGGAACACAGACACGCCTACCTAAGGCGCGTCTGTGTTCAGGCGCGTCTAGCCAGGGCGGTGCGGGAGAGGACGTTCTCTCCCAAGAAGGGGCCGCCTACAGCGGCCGGCGCTGGTGGGGTCGTGGATGTGTGCGAAAGCCTTCCCGTGACCCTGCCGACATGCGACGAAGGTGGAACACCTTTGGGTTTTAGACGGTGCGAACCCTACATAACCCGTCTTTGCCCCCGAGAGGGCGGGTATGCGTTAGGTTAGGTTTGGTTTTTTTTTTTTTATATCCTTCTATCTCCCACATAATCGGAGCTTTGGTTGTTTTGTTTATTATTTCTTACTATTCTATTTAAATATAATCTATTAAGTAGCTTTTTTTTGCAGGAGTTTTATGTACATTGTTTTAATCTTTTATTATTAATGTAATTTATACATCTTAATTTTAACAGTTTGTTCTTACACTTTACATTTATATTTTTCTAATTTCTTACACTATACTAGTCTATAATATATTTCATTACATTATGATAGCATTATTACTTGCTACGCTGTTTTGTTCCTCTTTACAACATTTTGAGCGATTTCGATGCAGTATTTTAGGAACACGTCTCTTTTTTTACTGTTTAAGATGTTCGGTACGTTTTCGTTTATTTTATTTCTTAGTTCTAGTCTTTGTGTTGCAGGTATTGGGCAGTCAAAAAGGATGTGTGGGACGGATTCCTGCGTTCCTGGCTCGCATGCGCACGATGAGCTCTCTTTGCACTTAAAGCGATTCAAGTACTCCGAGAACCCACCGTGCCCTGCCATAATTTGCGTAACCATGTAGTCGACTTTTATTTTGCGGATCATCCTGTACGCCGTCACAGCATCCGGGATGAATATTTTTGTGACCGACGCGATTTCTCCAATTTGATATCTACGATTCCATTCGTCAAGCGTTGCAAGTCGAATGCTTCGCTTGGCGAATGAGACCGGGTACAAATCATAATCAGGTCTCCCCTTGGAGCCCAAGGCGGCGCTTTTGGCAAGCTGGTCAGCTCTTTCGTTGCCCTCCATCCCTGTATGGGCTTTGATCCAGAATAAGGTAATAACTTTACCCTGGAGAGATGCTGTTGTTAATTTATCTCTGCTCTCTACTGCAAGAGGATGGAGGCAACTATGATTTATGACCGTTTGTAGAGCTGCCATTGAGTCGCTGTAGACTCCAAAGGAAGACGCTGAGTGTCCTAGAATTACCTGTGTGGCCTTGCATATAGCCAGAAGCTCAGCCTGGTAGACGGTGCAGTACCCTGGGAGAGCAAGCTTGATGGCTTTTGTTTCGGTCTCGCTGTTGCACACAGACACGGCAGCGCCGACTTTGCCTCAATCTTGCTCCCGTCAGTAAATATACGAACGTCATAGTCACTGTTTTGAATGAGCTGCTCTCGATCTACCAGGCTTACGAGCCTTAGGCTGATACGCTCGGCGGGATGTGGCGCCTCAATGGCCGGGGCCATCCGCTCGATCTCCCTGTCCCCCAGACCCAGATGAGGCACTCCCCTCTTGGCCCCGTACAGTGAGGCTGCCTCACGCACTCTGAGATTAAGTGGAAGTATCCCAGCCAGCAACAGTGCCGAGTTCAGGGAGACCGTCCGATAGCCCTTACAAATTTTCTGTGCTATCCCACGCTGGACAACTTGAAGCTATTTGATCGTCATCAGCTTCTCCGCCCCGGTGCCCACACGCTAGCAGCGTACAGGATGATCAGCTCTATCGTAGCCGTATAAATAATTTTAATTATTTCAGGGTGAAGACCCCAGCTCACTCTCGCCGCTTTAGAGAGTTGCTTATATATTCCGATGGCCTTCCTGCAGACATTCGTCACGCGAGTGTTGAAAGTCAGCCTGTCATCCACGGTGAAACCAAGGAGTTTTGCTTGGTTGGCTTGGAGGAAGTTAGGTTTGGTTAGGTTAGGTTAGGTTAGGTTAGGTTAGGTTAGGTTAGGTTAGGTTAGGTTAGGTTCGGTTCGGTTCCGGTTCGGTTCGGTTCGGTTCCGGTTCGGTTCAGTTCGGTTCAGTTCGGTTCGGTTAGGTTAGGTTGGGTTGGGTTAGGTTAGGTTAGGTTAGGTTAGGTTAGGTTAGGTTGGGTTAGGTTGGGTTGGGTTAGGTTGGGTTGGGTTAGGTTAGGTTAGGTTAGGTTAGGTTAGGTTAGAGTTGGGTTAGGTTAGGTTGGGTTAGGTTAGAGTTGGGTTAGGTTGGGATTGGGTTAGGTTAGGTTAGGTTAGGTTTTTTTTTTTTTTTTTTTTAAAATAAAACTAAGTCTCCACAGACTTTTGTCCGTGCCTTTTAGATTTGTCGTTATTATTTTTATTATTTTAACATAACTCCTATCACATTGTGCAACTAAAATGAAATAAAATAAATACAGAATTTGTTATTGCAGTGAGTTCACTTACTTCCTTATGTATATATATTTATATATATAATATTTTATTTTTTAATATTTTTTTTAATATTTTTTTTTTTTTCATTATTATTAATTTTTTTTTTTTATATTTTTTTCTTTTTCCAGTTATTAGTCTTATTTTATTAGTATGAACATGCTCATTAATATAATTTTTTTTTTTTTTTAACAATCTTTAACTATGTTTATTGGGTTAACTATGTATTGGGGCCGTTTGCGTCAGGTTTTCCATGACCGCTGAGTCCCTATTTCTCATTGCCATTTTAAATTGTACTCTTTTATTTTGGTAGTTGATGCAGCCATGGCACTCTGAATCAGCCTCCCTGTTGCGTCGTCACAGTCATCCGCGTAATAGATGCAGCTAACTGTGTGTCTGGACACCGCCACCACCGCATGCTGAACGCTGTCGTGCAGTTTTAGCTTCTCTGCAGCAGTTCTTATAATTATGACAGTTTCGCATGTAAGTCCTTGGGCCTCATGGACTGTTAAGAGGCGTGACCCGGCGCCCGACCCGTACCCTAAGTTCGTCAGGGATTCCTTTTCGGTTTGGGTGAACACCAGGTACAGTGTGTCAGAGAGAGTGCTTGGTATATTTGCTCCCGTGTACCTTTCCCTTTTCAGTGAGTGCACCAGAGACTTGGATGAGTATATGCCGCTGTAGATCTCGTTGAGGGCATACGGCACATCCATTGGGTTCCGGTGCGTACACAGGAGCTCCTGGCTGATCGTGGTTACCAGGTTTGGGCGAGTGTACTGCATCGTAAAGAGGTTCTCTCTATCGATGAAGGGAAGTTGATTGATATCGCCGATGAGCAGCATTTCTTGCGCTCCGCATAGCTTTGTTGCCATCACTATGGCTCCGAAATGGTTCATGAGAGCCTCGTCGACGATGAGTCGAGAGCATCGACCCCTGTCAGGCTCTCTTACTCCATTTACAAGCACCGAGGCCATAGTGCGTATTTTCGTTTTGGCGTCTGCGCCTATGCGGTTTGCTAGTTTTTCTTTGAGATCTTTGCTGCTTCCAGCGTCGTTGTTATTATCAAGTCCCTTTCCCCTCGAACTGGCTTACCACCCACGTCGTCTTTCCGCATCCGGGGACTCCGTTGATCCACGTTATTTTGGTTTCTTCCAGGTGTCCCAGGGCGCCCGACTCCATCCTCTGTGATGGCTTCAGCCATCTTGAGGATCTTGTCGTTTAGCATCACCCTGGTGCACCGTGCGGTTACAACAATATGGTCCTCCGGAGGCGTTTTGAACTTGAGTTTTCCGCTCTTTTCCGTTTCGTTTTCATCCAGCATCACGAAGCCTGCCGTTCCACTGTAAGCTGCCATATGGTGTTTAAAACTGCCTCTCAAGACTGTGGACGTTCTGTTGTCATATATGGCTGCTTCCGCCTCCTCGAGTAGCACCTTTAGCAGATCCTCACTACCGAGATGGTAAGTTTGTAGAATGTTTCTACATGTGGTGAGGTTCGCTTCTATGGTGGCTTTTGTTAAAGCTTTAAACTCAAGGAACGCGTTTATCATGTGGTCTTTAGGCTCCGCTATCGGACGAAGACTTGGCTGGCCGGATTTTCTCGTGGCGGCTTTAGCTTGGTCATGCTTTTGGGATGGTGATATGTTGGGTAGCTCTCTTATGTGGTGTTGTTTGAGGTTCAGTAATTTCCTCCTTGACACTGCGGGAAGGCTCCGTGCTGCTGCACTTATGGTGTGAAGGAAGGCATCAATCGTGCTCTTTGTTTTAGAGGTTTTGATGTTTTCTTGTTGGATTTTTGCCTTCTCTCTGGCCGTTTGGAGCTGCAGTCGGTCTGATCCGCTGCATGTCTCAGGTTTTGCTATGGGGTGTCCCCAGCTGTCAATGGGGGTGCTCGCTGTAGATGAGTCGTAACTTATGAGGTAGCTTAGGTTTTCTCCTCTGTTGGTTAGGTTAGGTTAGGTTAGGTTGGGTTAGGTTGGAGTTGGGTTAGGTTAGGTTGGGTTGAGTTGGGTTAGGTTAGGTTAGGTTAGGTTAGGTTGGGTTGGGTTGGGTTAGGTTAGGTTAGGTTAGGTTGGAGTTGGGTTGGGTTGGGTTGAGTTAGGTTGGGTTAGGTTGGGATTAGGTTAGGTTGGGTTAGGTTGGGTTAGGTTAGGTTAGGTTGGGTTAGGTTAGGTTGGGTTAGGTTGGGATTAGGTTGGGTTAGGTTGGGTTAGGTTAGGTTAGGTTAGGTTAGGTTAGGTTGAGTTGGGTTAGGTTGAGTTAGGTTAGGTTAAGTTAGGTTAGGTTAGGTTGGAGTTAGGTTAGGTTGGGTTAGGTTGAGTTGGGTTGGGTTGGGTTAGGTTGAGTTAGGTTAGGTTAGGTTAGAGTTAGGTTGGGTTAGGTTGGGTTAGGTTGGGTTAGGTTAGGTTGGGTTAGGTTAGAGTTGGGTTGGGTTGGGTTGGGTTAGGTTAGGTTAGGTTGGGTTAGGTTAGGTTAGGATTGGGTTAGGTTGGAGTTAGGTTGGGATTGGGTTAGGTTAGGTTGGAGTTGGGTTAGGTTGGGATTAGGTTAGGTTGAGTTGGGTTAGGTTGAGTTAGGTTGGGTTAGGTTGGGATTAGGTTAGGTTGGTTAGGTTAGGTTGGGATTAGGTTAGGTTAGGTTAGGTTAGGTTAGGTTAGGTTAGGTTAGGTTAGGTTAGGTTAGGTTCGTTTAGGTTAGGTTAGGTTCGGTTCGGTTAATTTAGGTTAGGTTAGGTTAGGTTAGGTTAGGTTAGGTTCGGTTAGGTTAGGTTAGGTTAGGTTTTTTTTTTTAAATCAGCTATCTTTAACATAATCGGAGCTTTGGCTGTTATGATTATTATTTCTTACTATTCTATTTATTTATTTCTTAAATATAATCTATTAAGTAGCTTTTTTTTGCAGGAGTTTTATGTACATTGTTTTAATCTTTTATTATTAATGTAATTTATACATCTTAATTTTAACAGTTTGTTCTTACACTTTACATTTATATTTTTCTAATTTCTTACACTATACTAGTCTATAATATATTTCATTACATTATGATAGCATTATTACTTGCTACGCTGTTTTGTTCCTCTTTACAACATTTTTAGCGATTTCGATGCAGTATTTTAGGAACACGTCTCTTTTTTTACTGTTTAAGATGTTCGGTACGTTTTCGTTTATTTTATTTCTTAGTTCTAGTCTTTGTGTTGCAGGTATTGGGCAGTCAAAAAGGATGTGTGGGACGGATTCCTGCGTTCCTGGCTCGCATGCGCACGATGAGCTCTCTTTGCACTTAAAGCGATTCAAGTACTCCGAGAACCCACCGTGCCCTGCCATAATTTGCGTAACCATGTAGTCGACTTTTATTTTGCGGATCATCCTGTACGCCGTCACAGCATCCGGGATGAATATTTTTGTGACCGACGCGGTTTCTCCAGTTTGATATCTACGATTCCATTTGTCAAGCGTTGCAAGTCGAATGCTTCGCTTGGCGAATGAGACCGGGTACAAATCATAATCAGGTCTCCCCTTGGAGCCGAAGGCGGCGCTTTTGGCAAGCTTGTCAGCTCTTTCGTTGCCCTCCATCCCTGTATGGGCCTTGATCCAGAATAAGGTAAAGGAATGACCGTTTGTAGAGCTGCCATTGAGTCGCTGTAGACTCCAAAGGAAGACGCTGAGTGTTCGAGAATTACCTGTGTGCCCTTGCATATAGCCAGAAGCTCTGCCTGGTAGACGGTGCAGTACCCTGGGTTCGGTTAGGTTAGGTTATATTAGGTTAGGTTAGGCTAGGTTAGGTTAGGTTAGGTTAGGCTAGGTTAGGTTAGGTTAAGTTAGGTTAGGTTAGGTTGAGTTAGGTTAGGTTAAGTTAGGTTAGGTTAGGCCAGGCCAGGCCAGCCAGGCCAGGCCAGGCCAGGCCAGGCCAGGCCAGGCCAGGCCAGGCCAGGCCAGGCCAGGCCAGGCCAGGCCAGGCCAGGCCAGGTTGTGCCAGGCCAGGCCAGCCAGGCCAGGCCAGGCCAGGCCAGGTTGTGCCAGGCCAGGCCAGGCCAGGCCAGGCCAGGCCAGGCCAGGCCAGGCCAGGCCAGGCCAGGTTGTGCCAGGCCAGGCCAGGCCAGGCCAGGCCAGCCAGGCCAGGCCAGGCCAGGCCAGGCCAGGCCAGGCCAGGCCAGGTTGTGCCAGGCCAGGCCAGCCAGGCCAGCCAGGCCAGGCCAGGCCAGGCCAGGCTCAGGCCAGGCCAGGCCAGCCAGGCCAGCCAGCCAGGCCAGGCCAGGCCAGGCCAGGCCAGCCAGGCCAGGCCAGGTTGTGCCAGGCCAGGCCAGGCCAGGCCAGGCTCAGGCCAGGCCAGCCAGCCAGGCCAGCCAGGCCAGGCCAGGCCAGCCAGCCAGGCCAGGCCAGGCCAGGCCAGGCCAGGCTAGGTTAGGTTAGGCTAGGTTAGGTTAGGTTAGGTTAGGCTAGGTTAGGTTAGTTAGGTTAGGTTATATTAGGTTAGGTTATATTAGGTTAGGTTATATTAGGTTAGGTTAGTTAGGTTAGGTTGGAGTTAGGTTAGGTTATATTAGGTTAGGTTATATTAGGTTAGGTTATATTAGGTTAGGTTATATTAGGTTAGGTTATATTAGGTTAGGTTATATTAGGTTAGGTTAGGTTGGAGTTAGGTTAGGTTATATTAGGTTAGGTTAAGTTAGGTTAGGTTCGGTTAGGTTAGGTTAGGTTAGGTTTTTTTTTTTAAATCAGCTATCTTTAACATAATCGGAGCTTTGGCTGTTATGATTATTATTTCTTACTATTCTATTTATTTATTTCTTAAATATAATCTATTAAGTAGCTTTTTTTTGCAGGAGTTTTATGTACATTGTTTTAATCTTTTATTATTAATGTAATTTATACATCTTAATTTTAACAGTTTGTTCTTACACTTTACATTTATATTTTTCTAATTTCTTACACTATACTAGTCTATAATATATTTCATTACATTATGATAGCATTATTACTTGCTACGCTGTTTTGTTCCTCTTTACAACATTTTGAGCGATTTCGATGCAGTATTTTAGGAACACGTCTCTTTTTACTGTTTAAGATGTTCGGTACGTTTTCGTTTATTTTATTTCTTAGTTCTAGTCTTTGTGTTGCAGGTATTGGGCAGTCAAAAAGGATGTGTGGGACGGATTCCTGCGTTCCTGGCTCGCATGCGCACGATGAGCTCTCTTTGCACTTAAAGCGATTCAAGTACCTGAGAACCCACCGTGCCCTGCCATAATTTGCGTAACCATGTAGTCGACTTTTATTTTGCGGATCATCCTGTACGCCGTCACAGCATCCGGGATGAATATTTTTGTGACCGACGCGGTTTCTCCAGTTTGATATCTACGATTCCATTTGTCAAGCGTTGCAAGTCGAATGCTTCGCTTGGCGAATGAGACCGGGTACAAATCATAATCAGGTCTCCCCTTGGAGCCGAAGGCGGCGCTTTTGGCAAGCTTGTCAGCTCTTTCGTTGCCCTCCATCCCTGTATGGGCCTTGATCCAGAATAAGGTAAAGGAATGACCGTTTGTAGAGCTGCCATTGAGTCGCTGTAGACTCCAAAGGAAGACGCTGAGTGTTCGAGAATTACCTGTGTGCCCTTGCATATAGCCAGAAGCTCTGCCTGGTAGACGGTGCAGTACCCTGGGTTAGGTTAGGTTAGGTTATATTAGGTTAGGTTAGGTTAGGTTAGGTTAGGTTAGGTTAGGTTAGGTTAGGTTAGGTTAGGTTAGGTTAGGTTAGGTTAGTTTAGGTTAGGTTAGGTTAGGTTAGGTTAGGTTCGGTTCGGTTCAGTTCAGTTCAGTTCAGTTCGGTTCGGTTAATTTAGGTTAGGTTAGAGTTAGGTTAGGTTAGGTTAGGTTAGGTTAGGTTAGGTTGGGATTGGGTTAGGTTAGGTTGAGTTAGGTTAGGTTGGAGTTGGGTTAGGTTAGGTTAGGTTAGGTTAGGTTAGGTTAGGTTGGGATTGGGTTAGGTTAGGTTAGGTTAGGTTAGGTTGGGTTAGGTTAGAGTTAGGTTAGGTTAGGTTGAGTTAGGTTAGGTTAGAGTTGGGTTAGGTTGGGTTAGGTTAGGTTGGTTAGGTTAGGTTGGGTTGGGTTAGGTTGGGTTGGGTTAGGTTAGGTTAGGTTAGGTTGGGTTAGGTTAGAGTTGGGTTAGGTTAGGTTAGGTTAGGTTGGAGTTGGGTTAGGTTAGGTTAGGTTCGGTTCGGTTAATTTAGGTTAGGTTAGAGTTGGGTTAGGTTGGGTTAGGTTAGGTTGGGTTGGGTTAGGTTAGGTTTTTTTTTTTAAATCAGCTATCTTTAACATAATCGGAGCTTTGGCTGTTATGATTATTATTTCTTACTATTCTATTTATTTTATTTCTTAAATATAATCTATTAAGTAGCTTTTTTTGCAGGAGTTTTATGTACATTGTTTTAATCTTTTATTATTAATGTAATTTATACATCTTAATTTTAACAGTTTGTTCTTACACTTTACATTTATATTTTTCTAATTTCTTACACTATACTAGTCTATAATATATTTCATTACATTATGATAGCATTATTACTTGCTACGCTGTTTTGTTCCTCTTTACAACATTTTGAGCGATTTCGATGCAGTATTTTAGGAACACGTCTCTTTTTACTGTTTAAGATGTTCGGTACGTTTTCGTTTATTTTATTTCTTAGTTCTAGTCTTTGTGTTGCAGGTATTGGGCAGTCAAAAAGGATGTGTGGGACGGATTCCTGCGTTCCTGGCTCGCATGCGCACGATGAGCTCTCTTTGCACTTAAAGCGATTCAAGTACTCCGAGAACCCACCGTGCCCTGCCATAATTTGCGTAACCATGTAGTCGACTTTTATTTTGCGGATCATCCTGTACGCCGTCACAGCATCCGGGATGAATATTTTTGTGACCGACGCGATTTCTCCAATTTGATATCTACGATTCCATTCGTCAAGCGTTGCAAGTCGAATGCTTCGCTTGGCGAATGAGACCGGGTACAAATCATAATCAGGTCTCCCTTGGAGCCCAAGGCGGCGCTTTTGGCAAGCTGGTCAGCTCTTTCGTTGCCCTCCATCCCTGTATGGGCTTTGATCCAGAATAAGGTAATAACTTTACCCTGGAGAGATGCTGTTGTTAATTTATCTCTGCTCTCTACTGCAAGAGGATGGAGGCAACTATGATTTATGACCGTTTGTAGAGCTGCCATTGAGTCGCTGTAGACTCCAAAGGAAGACGCTGAGTGTCCTAGAATTACCTGTGTGGCCTTGCATATAGCCAGAAGCTCAGCCTGGTAGACGGTGCAGTACCCTGGGAGAGCAAGCTTGATGGCTTTTGTTTCGGTCTCGCTGTTGCACACAGACACGGCAGCGCCGACTTTGCCCTCAATCTTGCTCCCGTCAGTAAATATACGAACGTCATAGTCACTGTTTTGAATGAGCTGCTCTCGATCTACCAGGCTTACGAGCCTTAGGCTGATACGCTCGGCGGGATGTGGCGCCTCAATGGCCGGGGCCATCCGCTCGATCTCCCTGTCCCCCAGACCCAGATGAGGCACTCCCCTCTTGGCCCCGTACAGTGAGGCTGCCTCACGCACTCTGAGATTAAGTGGAAGTATCCCAGCCAGCAACAGTGCCGAGTTCAGGGAGACCGTCCGATAGCCCTTACAAATTTTCTGTGCTATCCCACGCTGGACAACTTGAAGCTATTTGATCGTCATCAGCTTCTCCGCCCCCGGTGCCCACACGCTAGCAGCGTACAGGATGATCAGCTCTATCGTAGCCGTATAAATAATTTTAATTATTTCAGGGTGAAGACCCCAGCTCACTCTCGCCGCTTTAGAGAGTTGCTTATATATTCCGATGGCCTTCCTGCAGACATTCGTCACGCGAGTGTTGAAAGTCAGCCTGTCATCCACGGTGAAACCAAGGAGTTTTGCTTGGTTGGCTTGGAGGAAGTTAGGTTTGGTTAGGTTAGGTTAGGTTAGGTTAGGTTAGGTTAGGTTAGGTTAGGTTAGGTTAGGTTCGGTTCGGTTCGGTTCGGTTCGGTTCGGTTCGGTTCGGTTCGGTTCGGTTCGGTTCGGTTCGGTTCAGTTCAGTTCGGTTCGGTTCGGTTCAGTTCGGTTCGGTTAGGTTAGGTTAGGTTAGTTAGGTTAGGTTAGGTTAGGTTGGGTTGGGTTGGGTTAGGTTAGGTTAGGTTGGGTTAGGTTAGGTTAGGTTAGGTTGGGTTAGGTTAGGTTAGGTTGGGTTGGGTTGGGTTAGGTTGGGTTTTTTTTTTTTTTTAAAATAAAACTAAGTCTCCACAGACTTTTTGTCCGTGCCTTTTTTAGATTTGTCGTTATTATTTTTATTATTTTAACATAACTCCTATCACATTGTGCAACTAAAATGAAATAAAATAAATACAGAATTTGTTATTGCAGTGAGTTCACTTACTTCCTTATGTATATATATTTATATATATAATATTTTTATTTTTTAATATTTTTTTTTTAATATTTTTTTTTTTTTTCATTATTATTAATTTTTTTTTTTTTTTATATTTTTTTTTCTTTTTCCAGTTATTAGTCTTATTTTATTAGTATGAACATGCTCATTAATATAATTTTTTTTTTTTTTTTTAACAATCTTTAACTATGTTTATTGGGTTAACTATGTATTGGGGCCGTTTGCGTCAGGTTTTCCATGACCGCTGAGTCCCTATTTCTCATTGCCATTTTTAAATTGTACTCTTTTATTTTGGTAGTTGATGCAGCCATGGCACTCTGAATCAGCCTCCCTGTTGCGTCGTCACAGTCATCCGCGTAATAGATGCAGCTAACTGTGTGTCTGGACACCGCCACCACCGCATGCTGAACGCTGTCGTGCAGTTTTAG
Source organism: Bhutanitis thaidina (assembly GCA_029286595.1). Classification (NCBI taxonomy): domain Eukaryota; kingdom Metazoa; phylum Arthropoda; class Insecta; order Lepidoptera; family Papilionidae; genus Bhutanitis; species Bhutanitis thaidina. The sequence goes on along the minus strand of JAGSMS010000032.1, from coordinate 4,205,195 downwards.
CTTCTCTGCAGCAGTTCTTATAATTATGACAGTTTCGCATGTAAGTCCTTGGGCCTCATGGACTGTTAAGAGGCGTGACCCGGCGCCCGACCCGTACCCTAAGTTCGTCAGGGATTCCTTTTCGGTTTGGGTGAACACCAGGTACAGTGTGTCAGAGAGAGTGCTTGGTATATTTGCTCCCGTGTACCTTTCCCTTTTCAGTGAGTGCACCAGAGACTTGGATGAGTATATGCCGCTGTAGATCTCGTTGAGGGCATACGGCACATCCATTGGGTTCCGGTGCGTACACAGGAGCTCCTGGCTGATCGTGGTTACCAGGTTTGGGCGAGTGTACTGCATCGTAAAGAGGTTCTCTCTATCGATGAAGGGAAGTTGATTGATATCGCCGATGAGCAGCATTTCTTGCGCTCCGCATAGCTTTGTTGCCATCACTATGGCTCCGAAATGGTTCATGAGAGCCTCGTCGACGATGAGTCGAGAGCATCGACCCCTGTCAGGCTCTCTTACTCCATTTACAAGCACCGAGGCCATAGTGCGTATTTTCGTTTTGGCGTCTGCGCCTATGCGGTTTGCTAATTTTTCTTTGAGATCTTTTGCTGCTTCCAGCGTCGTTGTTATTATCAAGTCCCTTTCCCCCTCGAACTGGCTTACCACCCACGTCGTCTTTCCGCATCCGGGGACTCCGTTGATCCACGTTATTTTTGGTTTCTTCCAGGTGTCCCAGGGCGCCCCGACTCCATCCTCTGTGATGGCTTCAGCCATCTTGAGGATCTTGTCGTTTAGCATCACCCTGGTGCACCGTGCGGTTACAACAATATGGTCCTCCGGAGGCGTTTTGAACTTGAGTTTTCCGCTCTTTTCCGTTTCGTTTTCATCCAGCATCACGAAGCCTGCCGTTCCACTGTAAGCTGCCATATGGTGTTTAAAACTGCCTCTCAAGACTGTGGACGTTCTGTTGTCATATATGGCTGCTTCCGCCTCCTCGAGTAGCACCTTTAGCAGATCCTCACTACCGAGATGGTAAGTTTGTAGAATGTTTCTACATGTGGTGAGGTTCGCTTCTATGGTGGCTTTTGTTAAAGCTTTAAACTCAAGGAACGCGTTTATCATGTGGTCTTTAGGCTCCGCTATCGGACGAAGACTTGGCTGGCCGGATTTTCTCGTGGCGGCTTTAGCTTGGTCATGCTTTTGGGATGGTGATATGTTGGGTAGCTCTCTTATGTGGTGTTGTTTGAGGTTCAGTAATTTCCTCCTTGACACTGCGGGAAGGCTCCGTGCTGCTGCACTTATGGTGTGAAGGAAGGCATCAATCGTGCTCTTTGTTTTAGAGGTTTTGATGTTTTCTTGTTGGATTTTTGGGTTCTCTCTGGCCGTTTGGAGCTGCAGTCGGTCTGATCCGCTGCATGTCTCAGGTTTTGCTATGGGGTGTCCCCAGCTGTCAATGGGGGTGCTCGCTGTAGATGAGTCGTAACTTATGAGGTAGCTTAGGTTTTCTCCTCTGTTGGTTAGGTTAGGTTAGGTTAGGTTAGGTTAGGTTAGGTTAGGTTAGGTTAGGTTAGGTTAGGTTAGGTTAGGTTAGGTTAGGTTAGGTTAGGTTAGGCTAGGCCAGGCCAGGCTCAGGCCAGGCCAGGCCAGGCTCAGGCCAGGCCAGCCAGGCCAGGCCAGGCCAGGCCAGGCCAGGCCAGGCCAGGCCAGGCCAGGCCAGGCCAGGCCAGGCCAGGCCAGGCCAGCCAGGCCAGGCCAGGCCAGGCCAGGCCAGGCCAGCCAGGCCAGGCCAGGCCAGGCCAGGTCAGGCCAGGCCAGGTCAGGCCAGGCCAGGCCAGGCCAGGCTCAGGCCAGGCCAGGCCAGGCCAGGCCAGGCCAGCCAGCCAGGCCAGCCAGGCCAGGCCAGGCCAGGCTCAGGCCAGGCCAGGCCAGGCCAGGCCAGCCAGGCCAGGCCAGGCCAGGCCAGGTCAGGCCAGGCCAGGCCAGGCCAGGCCAGGCCAGGCCAGGTTGTGCCAGGCCAGGCCAGGCCAGCCAGGCCAGGCCAGGCCAGGTTGTGCCAGGCCAGGCCAGGCCAGGCCAGGCCAGGCCAGCCAGGCCAGCCAGGCCAGGCCAGGTTGTGCCAGGCCAGGCCAGGCCAGGCCAGGCCAGCCAGGCCAGGCCAGTCAGGCCAGGCCAGCCAGGCCAGGCTAGGCTAGGTTAGGTTAGGTTAGGTTAGGTTAGTTAGGTTAGGTTGGTTAGGTTAGGTTAAGTTAGGTTAGGTTAGGTTAGAAGAAGAAGAAGAAGAAGAAGTTAGGTTAGGTTAGGTTAGGTTAGGTTAGGTTAGAGTTAGGTTAGGTTAGAGTTAGGTTAGGTTAGGTTAGGTTAGGCTAGGTTAGGTTAGGTTAAGTTAGGTTAGGTTTTTTTTTTAAATCAGCTATCTTTAACATAATCGGAGCTTTGGCTGTTATGATTATTATTTCTTACTATTCTATTTATTTTATTTCTTAAATATAATCTATTAAGTAGCTTTTTTTTTGCAGGAGTTTTATGTACATTGTTTTAATCTTTTATTTTTAATGTAATTTATACATCTTAATTTTAACAGTTTGTTCTTACACTTTACATTTATATTTTTCTAATTTCTTACACTATACTAGTCTATAATATATTTCATTACATTATGATAGCATTATTACTTGCTACGCTGTTTTGTTCCTCTTTACAACATTTT
>JAGSMS010000032.1:2055000-2297500 GCA_029286595.1 Bhutanitis thaidina | reverse complement strand
ACACTAGCGGAGGCCAGTGATAACTCCGAACATAACACGCACACATCCAAATAAAAGACTAAAAAAAAAAGCCAGTGCCCTCAGCTGGGCAAAGGCCTCCTTCTCAAATATTAGTAATCAGAGAGGGTTTAGGAGCCGGGAATAACCCGACACGCTGCTCCAGTGCGGGTTGACAGGCTTCACATATCCTCAAAATAATAATTATTATTTTTCAGACATGCAGACACCAATTTTAGTGGTGCCGGCAGCGGGGATCGAACCCAGGTCCCTCACACTCTATGACATTAAAGTGAGCGCCCTGGCCACTAGGCTACCACGGCTTATATATATAATATAAAATATTGCATTTAGGCAATTGTTTAGCAACCCATCGCTGATAAACGTACGTACTTATGACAAATCTCCTACACTACTATTACACTAGTACAACGTACTAAATGCGGTAATAGGAGGCCTAGGGGGCCCGCTTTAATTTCATAGTAGTGACCTGGTTGCGATCCACGGTGCCGGCACTACTAAAATTGTTAAAAACTATTTTAAGTGCTCGTCGGAGAAGGAAAACATCTCGAGGAAACCTGCATAACGAGAAATAAAAAAAAATCAAGGATATGGGAAATCCGTCAAGCCTCACTGGAACAACGTTCACGGCTCCAAACGCTCTCAAATAATTGAGGCCTTTGCCCAGCAATGGGCATTTACAGGCTGTTATTTTGCTTAGGTAAGTATAGTGATCTGAGTAAACAATTTTAATAATAATGCTTAAGTTAAATGAGCTCGTATCGTGGGGAATAAAATAGAAGGAAAAAGTCGTTTCATTTTCAGACTTGCGTTACTCGATTGATTGCGTGCTTTGTTGTTGGAGTAGGTTTTACTGTGTTCGTTAAGGCGGGAATGCGGTCATATGTAAATCGTGACAGGGGTGCAGAGGTCAACAAGAGAATACAGTATATAGGTTAATCACATTATGGCACATAAAGCTAAATGAGTGTTTTTTTTTTAATTCTTGCCTTGAAACAATAGACATTCTATTATTATGCCCCGCAAAAGGTCAAAAAACAGAAAATTGGTATGAGTGAAACAAAAATAAATTATCAAATATTTTCATTGTAATGTGTTTTTATCTCTTTTCATCTCAGATAGGTAGCAGGCATGGCTCGTAATGTTCTCAACAAAGATTGGAGCTAATATTCTCCACGAATTTGCCGCAAACGCGGTACAAATTCGATCAATTTTGTTTGTAATGTAACTTCAACTTGTGTTTTTCTTTAGAAATTCCGATGATTTCTATTAATTTGTTAAAGCGTTTTGTATGTAAACATAACACATGATTACTTTTTCCTTGGTACAGTACCTTTTCGAAAAATATACGTCCCATTTCTCTTCTTGTATGATAAGTACTAAAGAAAGGTACTTACATTTTCGTTGTTTACGTATTCAAAACAAATATATAAAGAATACATGGTATAAGGGTAGCCTAGTGGTTAGACCCAGTTTAGTTTCATAGGGCGCTAATGACCTGAGTTTGATCCCCGGTGCCGGCTACCACTGAAATTTTAATAGCAATTTTAAGTGCTGTATTTACCTCCTGCTTGGCGGTGAAGGGAATCATCGTGAGGAAACCTGCATGTCTATGAGAAATAATAAAAAAAACTATACTCGAAGAATATGTGAAGCACGTCAACCCAAAGTGTCCTGGGGTAACCTTAAAAATCTTCTAAAAATAACACCATTACACATCGCGTCTCCCGAAGTGCCATAAACTGGGTTGCGGTGCGGGTCAGGGGCTGGTATTTCACAACGATTCCGTGTCAAATTATTATCCGATAAAATCGTACCGTTTTATTTTGCAGATCCCTCAAATGATGATTTCGTTTATTGATAACCATGTATTTAGTGAACGAAACCATGTTTAAAAATACAACGTTCTGATTTAACAGGTGATCGATATCTTACGGAATTATTTTGGAAATTTTTGTGGCATAGTGATTAAGGACCACGATGAGTCACGAGAAATGGAAAGCTCTGAATGGATGCTCTGAATTTCCTCTATGGGTGGCAATCGTAAGATAATTTTTCTTTTTTTATTCTTGGTGTGGGTTGACTAACGAACTAACAGTCTATCTGGATGGTAAGTGGGGCAACTTCAATCGGAGCAGTTAACGAATGGGATATCACTCTGTGGACTAAGTTGGAATATCTCACAGCCCGTAACTATACTGGGCTATAGCGCCTCGTTATGTGGCAGAGTCGCAGTACCTACTACTACGTGGCTTTGCTCGTTTTTTTTTTTTAGTTTAACGTGGGGGAAAGGTGCTCGCACCTACCCGTCACCGTCTCCGGCGACTGGTTATGTCGGGATCGGCATTGAAGATGCCGGACCGACTGAAACCGCCACGGTAGATCTGCTGTTGGCCCAGTGGCCTTTACAGCTACATCGGTGAGACTCGAGCTCTGCTCGTGATGCCGTACTTATTCTTTTCTATTAACAGTCCACCTGATGGTGAAGTGCAGCCCATAGACACCAGGAAGCATCTTAAATCGAAGATGTTAACATATGAGTTGTCACCCTGTGCACTAAGATAGCATGACACACAGCCGGTAACAATACTGGCTGTACTGCTGATTGAGCGGAAAAAAAAGAGACTTTGTACAGAACTCGTGGGTAAATGTTTTAAAATATTTTTTTTAGTGTTTTAACAAAAGAAACATACATTTAATCATATACGCAAATACGGAAACGTAATCCCCTGATATTATAATTCCATTATTCAAAATACTTTTCGCATATCTTAGTAGAAAGGGTGCGAATTGACAACGATAAATAGAATCTCGATATTTATTCTCGTACTGTCACTTCGTTCGTGAGAAATGTACATTACTTACGAATGATTAATTTGATGTCGGCCTGGTACGCGGTCTCATAAAATTTTCATGAACATTCCGACGAAATTAAGGCTTATCTTGTTGATCTGACATTTCTTTTTATATGTTGCAGCTGGATTATGTGGTTTCTTTTTATAAGCAGAGGTGATATAAAAAAAAATCTTTCACCCAATAGCCTGCAACTTTGGGGCTTCTGACACCAAACTGCAACAGCAAAATGACAAGAGCGTCGACGATCCTGGTGTCAGCACAATATAATACAACCAAATCTAGATATCAAATGATTTAAAGTTTTCACAATTATTAGCTTTGGAACTCAGGACCCATGGCCATCCAGTCACGTCGCTCAGTCACTAAGCGGCGCGGTGGTCAATATAATACTATACGTGAATAAAGGTCACATAAATCTCTAATTGTTTATGAGTAGCGTAAGCTTTGTTATCGTTTATAACGAAGCTTACATCGTACCGACCTCATGTCTGGTTGGAAAACCGTTAACATCGGTTTACTGCAACAATTTCAATGACCGTTAATAGTTTACGGTTGTTAATTTGTTTCACATTCCTCTACGCTATTTGCTTTTGTAATTAGCAGTTTACGAATGTATAATAAATAGCAAGAATCTGCCACCATTTTATTTCCATGTGTGTTGTTGACTATACCGCAGTTAACATAGTGCCAGTGAGGTAGTTGAATCGGCTGAAGACCTGCGGCGGCTGGCAACGAAGATCTGGACCGAAACTAATAAGACTTCATCGATGCTGTAAGTTTAACGCAGCCTAACCAATTTCATTGATCCGCATTTCTATCTAGTTATTATATATTCAGATAGCGAATCACAGAAGATTTCAAAGCAGACATTGGGCATGACAGTTACCGATATCATCTGTAAAAAAATGAAATTGACAAGAAGAGTACGATAGTATTAAAGGAGAATCGCCTGTCGTCATTTCATTCAAATGATTTTATTAAGTATTTTGTGAATTTGTATTTTCTGAATGAATCCATCGATACAATCTATTATGAATTTGAATAGCTATAGTAAAAATAGAATGGATTATGTTATGGTCTAGAACCTACACCTGTCCCACGGAATTTGTACATTAGATCATAAAAACACGAAATGTTTCTTTACAAAATATTACAGCGATAAAACATACATAAATCTTTATTGTTTTGACATTTGTTTTATAGACGCACTTAAAGTCGTCGAAGTTACAGGTGTAAGCTTGTCTATTTTTGGTTTAATATTTTCTCTATTTAAATTTTAAGACCCGCAAGAAACCTTACTCCACACATCCCTATTCTTAAAAGAGAGTATCTTCCATATCACAGTCATAGTACCTATCCTTAACTTACTTAACTTCTAATCTTTAACTTACACAGTCAAGATTAGTAACTAGCATATTTTCTGTTGAAGCGGACTAAATTTTTAAAAAAAACACTTAATTTTTTTTATTTATAAAGACATAATTTTTTATTTATAAATGCATTGAAAACCAAATCTGTTTGATTGCGTAATATTTATTTTGTAAATTGTCGGTGTTTTGTTTATAAAAGAGAGTTAAAGAGGAATTGAGCGTTTATTTATTTCCCACTGTTGTCACTAACTAATACAATAGCTCTTGTTTAACGTACAACTCATTTCCCTTAAGCAGTCAGTCAACATAAAAATAGGATTGTTGAGATATAAAAAAGGGAAAAGTTTGAAACGACACTTATTTATTTTCAATATTTTTATACTACATTACAGTATTACAAGCCCACTGCTGAACATAGCTGGTATACATAGGCTACCACAAGTAACGTTGTATCTTCTGCTTTATCAGTCTTTGAAAAGTCTATTGGCGAACATAGGCCTGTGATGGTAAACTTAAAAGTATTTCTTTAAACGTTTGAGGAAAGGCGGCAAACCAGCAAGCGATTCTGGTAAGTGGCCAGAGGTGCTGCAGGTACCTTGCCGGGCTTTAAGGGTATTTGAAGGGAGATGATGAAGGGGATGAGGAGGGGGAGTGGACCTCCGGATAACTCACACACCGAAAGAAGCGCAGAAGCAAAAGATGGCTTTACTTCACGCCGGTATTCTGCGAGGCAGTAGTACCAAGTAGGTCGAGCCGGCCCATTCGAGCAGCAGCAAAAGCCGCTCTCATACTCGTAATTACCAAATTTGACCGGACGATGCCACAATATCGCATTTGTCAAACCCAAATCTCCTTGACTGATTATGGGGGGCAGCATAACTAGTACAAGAAACCAGCACCGCGCTCACGAACCCGCTTGCCCAGCGTGGTAACTACGGGCAAAACTTCCAAGGAATGTATGCCGGCTTTTGCTGGAGTTTTGTTACAGAGAGCTGGACCGCCCTCCTACGAGGGACAGGTGAAATCGCACAGTTAGGTTATATTGCACGTACATTTCCGTTTGGCCTCCGTCAGACAACCCCTTAATATACATATAAATGAAGCATTGTCTACAAGGGGCCTGGATTAACTGACGTATATAGCAATAGTCGATTACCCCCACCGGGTGCAGTCCTTCGCGTATACAGCATTCTCATTTAGAAAGAAAGAAATATTTATTGCACAAATACGCCACTTGATAATAAAACAAACATTGCAACACATTTAATCAAACAGTTATTTACACAAACAATGTTTGACGTTGCCTCCTCTAGACGCGTTGCGTGGCGCACGGGGAGAACAGACCACACTCAGCTTAATGCTGCAGTTGAGACTACAGCGCCGGTTTTCAGTGGGCCTGTGTGTCGAGTGATGTACGGACATTCATATACATACGGGGAAAGTTATTTTCAACTATATTGTACATAGCTTAAGAAGTATTAGTAACAATAATAAACTGAAAACTAACTTAACTATAATCAAGGATAAATAGATTTAATAAATACAGCTTTACAAAATTGTGTCTATGAGCTATGGGAGTTGTACTCTATTCTGGAACTATACACATTTACACATTTAAATACAAGATATAATATACAATACTTAACATTAAGATTATGTAATTAATTTAATATGTAATGCCCGTAATGTTACATCGTATCACATTCTCTACAAGCGGAATAAATTTACAACTTAACGACTTCAAGCCGGGGTTCTAAGACTAATAAAGATAACATTGCTGTTACGAATATGAAATGTATAATAAGTTACTTGAGCTCCAGGTGCCTCAAATTATTTGTTTCTTTTTTTTTTAATGAAACGTTACCTTCCTCTGTAGGAGTTAGTTTCTCCTGTGTCGCAGAGGCAGTTTAGGTACATAAATTACACGTTTACAAACACCCAGACCTGGAACTTATTATTTGTAGCCCATACAAATACTCGTCCCGTGTATTTGTATGGGTTACAAATCGGAAATCGAACTCTCGCGCGACCCACAGGAGCTGCAGCTAAACTCTTAGCCTCTTCGTAAATTTTTTTTTACGTTTTTTTTTTAAAACAGCCTAGCCAATGGTAGTGGCTGGTGGTAGGTCAGTATTTTTTATACTACATTACAGTATTACAAGCCCACTGCTGAACATAGCTGGTATACATAGGCTACCACAAGTAACGTTGTATCTTCTGCTTTATCAGTCTTTGAAAAGTCTATTGGCGAACATAGGCCTGTGATGGTAAACTTAAAAGTATTTCTTTAAACGTTTGAGGAAAGGCGGCAAACCAGCAAGCGATTCTGGTAAGTGGCCAGAGGTGCTGCAGGTACCTTGCCGGGCTTTAAGGGTATTTGAAGGAGATGATGAAGGGATGATGAGGGGAGTGGACCTCCGGATAACTCACACACCGAAAGAAGCGCAGAAGCAAAGATGGCTTTACTTCACGCCGGTATTCTGCGAGGCAGTAGTACCAAGTAGGTCGAGCCGGCCCATTCGAGCAGCAGCAAAAGCCGCTCTCATACTCGTAATTACCAAATTTGACCGGACGATGCCACAATATCGCATTTGTCAAACCCAAATCTCCTTGACTGATTATGGGGGGCAGCATAACTAGTACAAGAAACCAGCACCGCGCTCACGAACCCGCTTGCCCAGCGTGGTAACTACGGGCAAAACTTCCAAGGAATGTATGCCGGCTTTTGCTGGAGTTTTGTTACAGAGAGCTGGACCGCCCTCCTACGAGGGACAGGTGAAATCGCACAGTTAGGTTATATTGCACGTACATTTCCGTTTGGCCTCCGTCAGACAACCCCTTAATATACATATAAATGAAGCATTGTCTACAAGGGGCCTGGATTAACTGACGTATATAGCAATAGTCGATTACCCCCACCGGGTGCAGTCCTTCGCGTATACAGCATTCTCATTTAGAAAGAAAGAAATATTTATTGCACAAATACGCCACTTGATAATAAAACAAACATTGCAACACATTTAATCAAACAGTTATTTACACAAACAATGTTTAACGTTGCCTCCTCTAGACGCGTTGCGTGGCGCACGGGGCGAACAGACCACACTCAGCTTAATGCTGCAGTTGAGACTACAGCGCCGGTTTTCAGTGGGCCTGTGTGTCGAGTGATGTACGGACATTCATATACACACGGGGAAAGTTATTTTCAACTATATTGTACATAGCTTAAGAAGTATTAGTAACAATAATAAACTGAAAACTAACTTAACTATAATCAAGGATAAATAGATTTAATAAATACAGCTTTACAAAATTGTGTCTATGAGCTATGGGAGTTGTACTCTGTTCTGGAACTATATACATTTACACATTTAAATACAAGATATAATATACAATACTTAACATTAAGATTATGTAATTAATTTAATATGTAATGCCCGTAATGTTACATCGTATCACATTCTCTACAAGCGGAATAAATTTACAACTTAACGACTTCAAGCCGGGGTTCTAAGACTAATAAAGATAACATTGCTGTTACGAATATGAAATGTATAATAAGTTACTTGAGCTCCAGGTGCCTCAAATTATTTGTTTTTTTTTTAAAACAGCCTAGCCAATGGTAGTGGCTGGTGGTAGGTCAGTATTTTTTTTATACTTATTTATTTTGTAACCAACGTATATTGACAAATGTTGATAAAATATATGAGGAAACCTTCATAGGTTTGTGCATACTACGGTGCCATTGCGTTATTCAATTTAACGTAAAGAAATCAAACAAATAGAGGTACGTGCAGTGATCTACAGGTCTACTGATTTGAATACTTATTGTTTAGTGAATTATTACGTTGCATAGATCTGCAGGCCGATTGGAGAATATGGATTTATATCATGATAATAGGTTTATTACGATATTAAATATATGAAAAACTTTAAAATATATTACCTACTTATTCTCACTTAATTATTAATATCGCTTAAGTAGTGACTTTTAGAAGTAATATTTACATTCTAGTAGTAATATCAGTTAGGGTTTAAAAAGAAACATTCTAAATATTGTAGGATATATCACTATATTAATTATTTCGAAACTTATGTACTATTTGTATTATTGTCCGGGACACTAAGACATGAATAGGCTCACCACCTATCCCACCCACCTACATCAGCCAAATAAGTATGTAAATATTCACACCTTGTTCCCAACGGGGTAGGCAGGAATAATCTTCTTCCACTTACTACGGTCCTGAGATACGTCTTTCGCTTCTTCCATTTTCATCAATCTTTGCATGCATGCTCGTTGGTTTAGAGTACTCTTGACCTCGCCTTTTTTCAGAATGTCTCCGATTTGATCGTGAAATGTTCGCCTAGGTCTTTCTCTCCCGACTCATTTACACATTTACTCTCCCCTCATATATTTGTTTCGTCAACCTACTTTCATTCATCCTCTCTAAATTTCCAAACCTGCTCAGCATCCCTTTCTCAAAACGAATAAAAATAAAACACTAAATCGTCTTTCACGCCAAATAAGCTCTTTTGTAAAAAGTGGGTTGAAAGGATTAAAATGTCAAGAAAACTGATCTCTGCAACTGACAATCATTTTATCCTGGTCCTGTGCATGATGATTCCAGAGAGACAAATAAGTGATGAAGATAAAAGCTCTCGACCGTATACCAAATTAAGCTTTTTATACAGCAACGGCAACTGTTTCCGAGTGAAGCAGAAGTCTCGAGTTCGATCCCTTGCAGAGAGTGTATCGTTTATCGTTGGACTGAAAAAGAAAACAGTGACACGATCGAACCCGAGTCTTTTGGTTCTGAGGCAGATCCCCTAACCCTAATCACTCGGCAACGTTTGCCGTTGCTGTATAAGAAGCTTAACAGTTTATTATTTGCAGTATAATAACTTTGCATGCGTAACATCCGGACGGATCATTTTGGAGAACATCCAAAATGATTACAAGTAAGTAGATAGCAAAAATATGTCGAAAATATTGCAATATTACATATTTTTATTACTTACAAAAACATAAAGTATACTATAACAAGGGTTGACTGGTAGAGAATGGCACTTGGCATTAAGTCCGCCCACTGTAACCTTAAGCTTAAGGCTAACAATAAAGAATAAATAAATAAATAAAGTCTGATATACGTAACGTAATATACATATCATATACATAGTTTAATTTAATATCTAGAGTTATTTATATTTATTGTCTTATTGATATTAGTCATCTCGTCGGCACATTACACATAGCTGGACGTCTAGCTATGACGCCCTGGATCGCGTGTTACATTCTTGTATGGGTTAAGTATTTCCATCATCATCATCATCATCATCATTTAAGCCTGTCACAAGTCCACTGCTGAACATAGGCCTCCCCCAAAGATTGCCACAAAGCTCGGTCCTGAGCCACCTGCATTCATCGACTTCCCGCAACACTGCGCAGGTCGTTTTATTTCTATAGAGTACAAACAATTATTTTGAGTGTAGGCGTTTGTCAATGTAAAATTTGTATGTGCAGAATGCCTCCACGTTCCATGGAAAAGTATATTAGTAATGTTTTGTAAATACAATAATAAAATCTATTTAGAAGAAAAAAGAAAATAATCTTTAAATTATTTAACCAGCATGTCTGTAAAATAATAAAAATTATTATTTCGACGATATGTGAAGCCGGCCAACTCTCACTGGAGAAGCATGGCGGGCCCTTCTCGTCTCCAAAACCCTCACAAGTATTTGGAAAGGAGGCCTTTGCCCAGCAATGGGCACTTACAGGCTACTTTACTACTTTAGACACTTTAAACTGTATCACTACACAATTATAATTAACTAGCCTATTCTGTAGAAACAGCACAAAACGGAATACGTAAGCAGTAACTCAACGAAATACATTTAAGGAATTTCAATTACTCGCATAATTTCCTTATTCCCTTTGATGTGACGAAATTCTTCATAGATAACGCTTTACAATAAAACCGTGTGGAATTAGGAATTCAGTAGATATGTAACAAACTTCATGGTTAACTGTTGAAGACAATCGCTTTCAAATCCTTCAGTAAATTTTAACAGGTCGACGAGAATATTTAACTGCATATCCATTTAAAACTTACGATAACAATACAATTATTGGTCATATCACCGAGCTGCTTTGATAATGGAGGTGAAAGGTGGGTGAACTCTTGTACTAGTAAACCCATCTAATTTGGGCGCATTAGATTTGTCTTAACGAGAACGTATCATTTAATGTGGTGAATAGGACCTGATAAATAGGAGGATCCGTGGAGAAGCATTTACACTGTAGTTTAAATATTTAAAATGGGGGAGGAGCGTGCGCAATCCCTAGATACTTTTAAAAGGCTGGTCAAAACGCACTTCCTTCCTCCCTAAATAGTTATTCCTTCATCTCGCATTATCTGTTTATCTCTCCTTTAACACTTACTTTTCCTTGCGTCGTATGGCTATTATTTTATTTATTCTTTAACCTTTATGTTCTTGAATATGTATGGGTATATAAAGCGCCAATAGCCTAATGGGTTAGGGTGCGGACTACGAAACATGACGTCGCAGGTTCGAGCCCACCATTCGACTATTGTCGTGAACGACTCCAAATACAAGCTCTAATGCTTAGTTGGAGGTTAACAGGAATATTAGTAATGTTAGTTAAATAGCATTGCTAGTATTCTTTAAAAAAATATATATTGTGTATTTATTTAGATATATCAGTATATATGGTCATTATTTCCTCTGCAAAGTGGTTGCCTGGTAGAGATCGCTTCTAAGCGATATGGCCGCCAATTGTACTTTTGTGTGTTTTGTTTTTTTTTGTTAATTTTTTCCTATTTTTTGTGTACATTATAGCGTATTTCATTCATTCATTCAAGGACGATTCCTGAGTCGAACACATCAGAGGTAAAAGACCGCACGACTCAAAATGCGGCTACTACATACGAAGTAAAAGAGCGCATTACCGAAGTACGTAAGGAATGTGTTGGGATTCTCCATCATACACTGCCTACTCACAACCGCCGAATGACTCGGCGGTTGTCCATGTGTGTCTAATCTTATCATGATAATACCTTGCTTGGCATTTCCCATGGACGACTTTTAACATACACGGTATTTGGTTCTTTTTGGATCTCTACATGGTTTTATTTTTAAATAAGATTTCAAAATTCGATATTCACGCAAATAGAGTCTATGTGAATAGTCATAGTAACAGTTTCTAATAAAGTCCTGATTTATCTGTTCAGATCATGATTCAGTGAGCTGTAACGCAGAATGATATCCAATAAAACTGTTCAACATGTGATTTCAGATCTTACCTCAATATTGCTTGACAACGCTGTGGAATAGAATATCACGTTTTATTACATTTGACGATATTTATTCAAACGTAATATTCGATTTATGGAAGAGAAGAAATTTGACTGCCAGTCGATCGCTTAAAGTTCAGTTTTGACTGACAGAAGACTACCTCTATGACTAGGAGCTGTCTGTGACGTCTGTGACGTCTGTGTGTCCTTCTTGCCCATTCCTGCCGCTAAATAACAGTGCAACTACTGATGTGTTCCGGTTTAAATGGTACAGAGTGCCAGTACTATTGTGGGCTATGCGGCATTCCATCTTAGTGCATCTGTAACCTTTTTCGATTGAAATTGTTAGCAGGTGCCCATGGGCTGCAGTAGTTATAAGTTAACCACTAAGCCAAGTAGTCGCGGTTGGTTAATAAGATGTAGTAGGAGATAGACAAGGTATCGCTACTGCACCACCTACACGAGTTTTCCAATTCAGGATAGCAACGGAATTTTTGTGGCACTTGAAAAAAAAACCCAGTAGTGGAAAAACTTTGTAACGAAACGAAAAACTTTGTACGATTCTCCTGGTCGATTTCGACCACGGTGACAACTACAAAATGCTAAAGGCAGTTGATAACTGTGCAGGATCCGTGAGAGTACGCGCAAACACAGACCCACACACCCACACACCACTCTTTATCTAACCATTACCGATGATAACAATGAGATCTGGGGATTGAGATGATCGTCATGCAATGATAGATATATTGGACGCAAAATATTACAGTTACAGTATTACAGTAAACCCGAAACAGTTAATCTTCATGGTCATGTTAAAATAATCTGTAGATTAACAGAAAATAATAGAGATACAGAATAGGTCGGGGAAAAACTCTTTTCGTATTTTATATACAAATTTAAGACACTTTTTATCATAGTTTATTTACATTTCATTATAATGTATGTGCTATTTTGTTGGCAGTGACATAATCCCATTGCTGTAGAAATTTTGGGACTTCTGATCAAAAAACTGCGACAAGCAGTTTTGACAGTCCTCTCTTGATGTTAACCAAACACTACCTAAGGAATTCTAAAGAGACCAAAATAGGTGAAAATCTGAGGTCACAAGGTCTGAATTAATTAGGGTTAGAATTCCATTAACACTTCCCAACCAAGATCTCTCAATATTTGCTGAGTTAGCGTTAGATTTAGCTCTGGCGTTATCATGATGAAACTCTTTCCGTTGATCAATTCCGGCCGTTTTTTCTCTATTTCTTATATTCAGACTCAACAGCTGTTGGCAGTAAAGATCCGAATCGATGGCTTCTCCTAGCGGTAAAAGCTGATAATGAACGATGCCTTTGCACACGCCTCTCTACACACAGCATCGCCTTATTGCGAATTAATCCGGATTTCGTTATAGTCTGTGGAGCTTGACTACTCTTTGACCACGATCTATTTCGCACGTTCGACAGAAGGTAATCCACTTTTCATTACCATTGACCGATATTTTCAAAAACGTTTCGGTTTCATTACGTTTTAATAGAGAATCACAAATATACGATACTATACGGTTCAAAAGATTTCTTTCAGAGAGTTCGCGAGGCACCCAAATATCGAGCTTTTTTGCATATCCAGACTTTTTCAAATGGGTCAAAACTGTTTTGTGGTCAATATCTCTTCGGCTATGATGTAGTTACTCACATGCCGATCTTTCTCCACTTTTTCAAAAATATCATCGTCTTTATCCGTAACAGGTCGACCAGAGCGAGTTTTGTGCTACTCTGCTACTGCTGACACTGCTTTAAGTCCATAAACTTCACAATTTTTTCTCGCGGCTTGTGTTGAATTTTCTCTTTGTAACAAAACTCAAAGATATATCAAATTTCTTCTTTTGATCCCCTCATTTTAGCGAACAGAAAAACTATAGAAAAATGGCGGAAAACCGTTTTCGCTTATTATTTTTCTTTTTTTAAAATGTCATCTATTTAATGGTATCAAAACCTACCAGATACAAACAGTACAAAGTAAGAGATTTTACTGCAACTTTGTACATAATTGCACGTTTAAAACACTTTGGTCTGCGCTTGCCAATGAAGAAGCGAAAAAGAATAATTTTCTCTGACATGATTTTTTTATGTTAAAGCGGCAAACGAGCAAACTACTCACCTGATGGTAAGTGATTATTGTCACCCATGTACATATGCAACATCAGAGGAGCTGTAGTTGCGTTGCCAGCTTTTAAGAAATGTAGTTGAGGGTTGCGTTGGGACGGGGTTGGCGGGAGGGGACCTCCGGTTACCTCACTCAACCCTCAATATTCTGCAAGGTCGTGGTACTATTCCGTTCGTAACGGCCCATACGAGCAGCAACAAAAGCCGCCGCTTGGCTCTACCGCGTCGCAAAAATATTGAATACATGTATTGTGATTTTTGACACAATGAAATGAACTGTCTATAATACTCAAATACTAAGGTAATGTAGCGTATGTGAAAGAGTATTTGGAATCGGATTATTAGTTCCAAAGCTTACCCTTAAAGACTTACAACTTTATCTCATTATAATTTTACTATAAACAATATTATAGCTTAAGATATTTCAGCTAAATACTATAATACTTTCTCCTCAAATTATTTACAAAATTAAATTTAATCAACATCAATTTAAACTTTAACAACTAATATTATTGTAAATAGATCTTAAACAAATATCTCTGGAAACGTCATAAATCTTCAAGTCAATTAACAAAGTAAGCGTTTGGGATGGATGAGTCATCTGCTTAATTAATTTCTGTTAAGGATTCCATTCGAATTATTCCGATAAAATTTAATACAATTTGTAATAAATTAATAAATGACTGTGGTTGGTGATTTATTTATTTATAAGCACTAATGAAATGTTACATTGTACAAAATTATGCGTAAGGCGAGACACGTGTTATTCATGGGGCCAGGCAGAGACCCAGCGTAGACAAACGGGTTTCCGGTACCAACTATTCGCCTCTCCAGCAGAAAGAACGTCAGGAGTGGCGATACTCGACGCCATCCTTCACACTGGAGGCTTACAATATTTGTCTTCGTGCCTCTGATAGTGAAAGGAGTGAGTAACATCGTGGAAATACTATCTTGGTCTTCATTAAAAGGATTCATTCTGAACAATCTCTAACAGAGCTGCAGACACATTTTCTACGAGTGTCAGAGTTATGTATTTTAAAAAATAGTAGATGGGTGGAAGTGATATATTCCTTCGGTTTCGTTTATTTCTATTCAAAATATTTTTTTTTATTCTTGTGAATGTTTGTTTTTTTAATTTGACTTTCATTATTATCTCTTGTACTAGTTTCACAACAATTTTTATTTATTTATATATGTAACAGAACCGGTTTCGCCTCATAGCATCTTCAGGGTAAGGGAAAGGCGTAGATAATAATTGCCAATTTAAAAATAAATATATTTAAAATATGACATATTTCAATACGTTCCACAGTTTTCTGAACACCTCATTCACATATGCCTTGTCAAATACTCTCAATATTTAGACGTTATTAAAATTGTTTTGTACAGCTTAAATTAATTCAATCATCAAAGTTAATTTAAAACTTGTTAAAACAGTAGAAAAAAGAATTTTGTAGGTCACTAAAACTTACACTTGGCAGAGTTAAAATAATATTAATTTTATCTGCATTTTGTAAGCAGTACATTCGTGTAAAGAGATATCATTAAATTTTTCTTTATGTTATAGAATCTAATTTAGACATGCTACATACTCAAATGTTTGATCATCGCTTCAAAAGTAAAGGAGATAAACTAGGTGTTCATTTCGTCTTCCCTTTTCGGGATTTCACCAAGTTCGGTTTTGATAAATTGTTAAACTTTTTTCATTATACTTTTACGTCGAATGAACATTTGACGATGACAAAAGTTGAATGCTGGTAGAGCTGGACTTATTAAAAAAAGTATCGAACGTCATTCATATATATATATACTTTTTTGTGGATAAAAGTATCTCATCATCACTAGAGTCCACTGCTGAACACAAGCCTCACCCAAAGTTTGCGACAAAGCAATGTCCTGAGCCACCTGCATCCATCGGCTACCTGCAACACTACGCAGGTCAGTCGAGATTGCCACTCGAGAACCTTTCTTCCACAACGGTTGTTAGAGCAGATCATAGAGTCAGCCCATTGCCACAACAGCTTTCTGATCCTTTAGGATATATTAGTTATTTTAGTTCTGCTGCAGATCACATCGATGCAGATTCTATTAGGCAGAACACACCGAGCATAGCCTTTTCCATAACCCGCTGAACGACTTTGAGCTTCCTCAAACGGCCTGCACTGAATGAACTCGTTTCAGTTCTGTAAGTCATCGCTCTGATTGTATACTTGTGTTAAGACTGAGGTATACATGACGAGAAGACGAGACATAATTACCTGAGCGCTGAACAGCCTACTTGGATTTATAAAGATATAACAAAGAGAAACCGACATGTGTATATAAATAACATGGAATTAGTGTGTGTCGTGATGAAGGGACGATTCAACGATTGATCTCTTGGTCGAAGTCGGACGTATCTAGTTGAACAATATGTCCCTGGCACCATACGTAGGTACTCATCGAAAACTTCTAGCATTGTTTTCCCAACAATAACCGGTATTGGTGTCACATGGACGTTGGATATGATCTTCGTTTTGTACACGTGGATCTCGGGAGCAACCTGTTAGAAAGGGATGTGTTCCCCATTTATATTAATAACGTTTCCTTCCAAAGTATATAATATCCAATGCGGCATGATTGAATGAAATGAGATGTAGTTTATTTTACAGCAATTAACAAAAATTTTAAAAAAATTTGGGCGCTAGACTACTCGTCTCTCGTAAAAGCATTTGTTTTTAATCATATTTTTTTTATTGTTATTTAATTTTATCATAGAATATACTTCAATTACCTGCCAGAGTTTCATTTTTATTCTGTTTAATTTGGTTCGTATAAAATCAAATGTTTTTTGTTTTATTAAACCTACGCCTCGAACGACGAAGACGAAATACAAAAGGCTTTCAATTCATTTCATTTAATAAATGTAATACACAATGAGACAAGTACCCTACTAATTTATATTACAATATTAAGGAATATTTGGTTGATAATAACTCCTGGGAATCAGTTGATCGCTCCCAATCCGTTTCTAGGATAATTATTGTAATATAAGATTATCAAACAATTTTGTATCTTTAAAAAAAAATGGAGTATGCCTACGGAGTTTCTTTTCCCGGTTTCTTCACTGTCAGAGGAACCTCATCACGAAACGGTGGTAGATTTAGAGTGAAATCTAAGTTTCTTACGATGAATAAATGATTTGATTTGAAATAATAATTAACGAATAATAGTTGAAACTTGAGTTAATAGTAATTAGACATACGAACTTAAATAATCGGGGCGAGAAACCAAAGGCTTCGCTTGCTGGAAAGCAGTGACGCAACGTCATAAAGTTAACGGAGGAGCAAACTAATAATGTTTGTGGTTTCGTTCTTGGTCTGTTAATTAAATTAACCTTTCTAAATCTTACTGCTTTATATCTCTAGTGTATAAAGCATAAAACACCTCTACTCTATCTGTAGTGTTTGAAACAATATTACATAAATTAATTAAACATAAAATATTACATATTTTTAAGCGTGGTAGAGCCAAGCGGCGGCATTTGCTGCTTCTCGAATGGGCCGGCTGGACCGGGTTGGTACCACGGCCTCGAAGAATACCGGCGTGAAGTAGAAGCATGAAAGTGCTTCTGCGTTCTGTTCAGTGAGCCCACTCCCCCTCCATATTCCCCTTCTCATCCCCCCTTTCATCTTCGAAATACCCTTAAAGGCCGGCAAAGCACTTGCAGCACCTCTGGTGTTGCAGATGTACGCGGGCGACGGTAATCACTTACCATCATGGGGGCCGCTTGCTCGTTTTCCCCCTGTACCATCCTTTGGCTACCCGAGTTTATTGTGTGCAGAATGAAACAATACTACTACTAGTAGATTATTTAAATTAGGAACACATAACTGAGTGTTTGTCCATGTATAATTTATGCATATAAAACGACTCGAAGAGTGGGAGAAAATCAAACAAACGAATATAAATACAAAAAAATATATACAAATAATAATTACTTAAATTTCATACGAATCTTTATTTATTTAACAGAACACTTTTAGCTGTATTCTTCGAAATCAGAAATCTATTGAATACAAAATAAACGAAAGAGTGGCCATTTCTGCTCCGTTTTGCCAAAATATTTATTAGGAGAGTTGTCAGAATGAGATAAAATCAAATTACCGTAGAGAAATGGAACTTAAATATTATAACTGAACTAAATATAGAAAAGATAAACTTTATAAACATAATGACATATTTAAGCTTACACTTTATTTATATATATTTTTTATATAATATATACTCTTTCATCATCATCATCATCATCATCATTTCAGCCTATCAGAAGTCCACTGCTGAACATAGGCCTCCCCCAAAGATTGCCACGAAGCTCGGTCCTGAGCCACCTGCATCCATCGACCTCCCGCAACACTGCGCAGGTCGTCACTCCATCTTGTGGAGGGTCGTCCTAAACTGCGTTTGCCTGTACGTGGCTGCCACTCAATATTCATTCCAAATTAATATTACTCTGTGAAGTCTCCTTTGTCGTTCTTCAGATCATAAGCGCGCGATGTACAGAGCAATGAAGATCTAGTTCTATCATATTTGACGCTGGCCGTCGTCAGTCTGCCTAATGTTGATCTGATAATTTTGCGAGATAATTATCCTCCACTTGTCGGAAGCTTTTGATGATTTTTCCCTTAGTCACCTGCTACAACACCTTCGGAGACAAATGGGGTCTCCCCCATGGGGAAATAAATTTTTCGGTCCAATCTACGCAGAATGTGCTCACAGTATCTTGAAGCCATGCAATGGTATGCTTGGTTTTAGATATAATTTTGTTTTTTACTGGATCCCAAGCCGGTGGTAGTACCCAGCCCTCTTCTAAATTGAAATTAGGATGTTTTTGGATTTCACGAATCATCCTTGGCAGCAATCGGTATTATTTTGCGAGGAATTGGGGTCTATCAAATAGATTCTTAATTATTTTAGCCATCAAAAGATGCAAGTATTTCTAAATAATCTTTAATTCATCTGATTAAAAACCTTAATTTGAGTAAAGCATTGTAGTACAATATTGCAGTAAATCCAAACGATGGGAGCTCAAATAAAGATAAAAATCCATTAAGAGAACGGAAATTACATAAATGATTTACTATGGTGGTTAAGCTATACTCGTACATTATCTTGACAAGAGTAAAGCGAATGAAAATGTACATTTTTAACGTGATCTTTAACTATGTTTGTGCCTTTACAATTTGAATTAAAAGTTATGTCTGAACATTGCTTAACCATTAGATTATAAGCTATAAAATTTCTACTTGTACAAAATAAACCCTAAATTATATTTTCAAATACCAGCCCCAACACTACTTAACCTTGACTTTAATAGACTTAAACATATCACTCTCGCTACGAGCTACGCCACTAATGCGAAGTATTTCTCTGAGTATAACTAAGTTTGTACTTACCTTGAAATGTTGCCGGTGAAATACTTAAAATATTATTAAGTTATAATGTTGTGTAAGTATATTACCGGTAACTTTCCACTTTGTGTTCGACTTTTACGAACTTTTCTTAGCTTAAAGGCAAATGGTCGTTCGTGAACTTTACGTTCAGATATAAAGATTTGATTCGGTGAAGTATTAACAAAACATACATGAGACCTTAACGATAAGTAAGAAAACAATTATAATCATCTTCAATCGCCGTTTTGATGCAACTGGCATTTGTAATACGTGTAACCTAAGGACACATCTTTCCAATACTTAATTTAATGTGTTAGAGCCAAGTGGCGGCTTTTGCTGCTGCTCAAATGGGCCGGCTTGACCGGTTCGGTACCACGGCCTCGTAGAATACTGGCGTGAAGTAGAGGCATCTTGTGCTTCCGCGTTTCGTTCGGTGAGTGAGGTAACCGGAGGCCTCACCCCCTTCCTATCCCCCTCCTCATCCTCCCTCCCATCTCCCAAATACCCTTACCGACCGACAACGCATCTACAGCACCTCTGGTATTGCGGATGTACGTGGGCGAAGGTAATCCAATAATGTTAATCTTATGCTGGCCATTTGTGCATTCTTGGAGAGGCCTTCGTTCAGCAGTGGACTAAAATAGACTGATTTAGTAGCAGTAGATAGTATAACAAAAGAGCCAATTAGTACGACAGTGACAGATTTTGTTTGAAATTGTTTGAAAAATTTTAAGATCACAATCACATTGACTCTAATTGCCTTCAATCTTATCGGGTCTTCTACTTCGAATATATATATATAACAAATGCTTGATTTTTTACAAATGTAAGCTTTTCACGATCTTATACGTACTGCTCAGCAGCTTGGAAATTTTAGTCGTTGCAACCGACTCTTAGAACACCAAAGCTTATTTGGAATAGCCTGAGTGTTGAGGAGCCTGTCGCCACCTCTATGTAGAGGCCAACGATACAAAATTGGTACGAGCCCGACATATGAACGATAGAATTCTACTCTGCAGTACCGGTGGCCGTCCTCCTGACCAATCGGCTATCCCCTTTAAAAGGATCACGCTGATGAAGAATAAAAAGTTTCTCAGTAATCACAATTAACTACCGCCTACCATAAGAGATTCCGGAACTGTACTTTTATTTAAGAACCGTGTTAATGACCACTACTTAGCTTCGTGTTAATCGAATATATACTGTATATTTAAGAATGGGCATGTGTTTATGTTTATATATATATATATATATATATATATATTTAAATATGATTTAATTATAAGTAATCATATTTATTTAATTATATACATAATATGTATTAGAAATGTACGCAGTAAGTTGCCATTTCAATAAAATTTCCTGTTAGGGTCTGCAGGAAGAAATTTCAATGTATGGAATAAATAGTGCCCTTGTACAAATACTAAGTTTTAATGTTTTCATGACTTTTTGTGTATAAATAAATAAAAAAATGCTGATGTGTCATGCTGAGAGATGTCTTTTTTGAAATGCGTAGGTCATGTGGAAAAGTCAGACGATTATTATTTTATATACATACATATAAGCAGTAGTAAAAGTAAAGTAAAATAGCGACATATCCACTGCTGGGTGCTTACAGGGCGCTGGGCCTCTTTCTCAAATATTTAAGAGGATTTTTGTAGCCGAGAAGGATCTGCCACGCTAGCCAATTGGTATTACACACTACCTCCGGATACCTCACTCGCCGAAAGAAACGCAGAATCATAAGATGCCTCTCCTTCACGCCGGTATACTGCGATGCCGAGGTGCCAACCCGGTCAAGCCGGTCCATTTGAGCAGCAGCAAAAGCCGCCGCTTGGCTCTACCACGTTAATATCCGACCCTCTGTACCAACTACTCTACTACTCTTAAAAAAAATCTCATATTTTTTTGGATTTAAATCGGGTTTGATCTCTTTTCCTGATCCTTTTTAATATCCTCTATCATTAAAGACGCCGTATGATGCATTTCAAAGATTATCTTACTCGTAGATCAAACAACGAAGACACTGATGAGGGTCTAATCTAAGGGATGAAGTGAATGTACATTAATGAGATATACGTTGTTTCTGTTATCTCCAACCGTTTACATAATCCTCGTATATGTGTTGATTGACCAACCAAACAGTATCGTAAGCAAGTCGTAAAGTAGAATAAGTAAATAATAGTCAATAAATATACAGCCTTCAAATTTCCCAATTAGTTTGTAGTACGCCGCTATACTGTGGGTTGGCTTACTTCACATGTTCTCATGAATTTTTTTTTATTATTCCTAAGACATGCAAGTTTACTCACGGCGTGGTGGTGAGGTTAAGAACCTTCCAATCTTATTCGCCGACTAAGACATACGCTTAAAATTCTTAAATTAAATTAAATAAATTAAATAGCGATGAAAACGTCACCTTCCGCTGTAGGAATTTCTCCTGTGTCGCGGAGGCAGTTTACATACATGCATTGCACATGGACAAACACCCAGACCGGGAACTATTACTAGTCCCGTGCGGGAATCGAACCCGCGACCCAGAGCGCCGCAGCTAAACGGTTAGCCACTACGCCACCGAGCCGTCCATATTCTTGAAACGCGACATATGGTGGACTTAATCATTTCAAAGTTCTTCTTATCTTATTCATTGGCTAATTTTAGTCCGCTACGGAATATAGGCGTCAACAAGCAGCAACAAATGCTGGCGTAGATCTCTTGAAAGTTTTGCCCATACTCACCGCTGGGAAAACAGTTATTACATAAAACTTACAAAAATATTGCTTTAATACTCCTTAACAACGTTGAGATAAGTTTGTGACATTTAGATATTTCTGATTTCTGAACAAGAAGTCACAAACATGGATGTCTGATGAAAGTTGGATCAATTTTGATGGACACGATGATTTTCTTTTTTACATTGCAATAAGACAAGATAACACTGTGTCTGTTTTAAAATTATCAGGTTACTAGTCTTGGAAAATATTACATATACATAGCACGTATAAATTAGTCACAATTTGTATGAAAGCAACGGTGATATTTTTTTCTTTTGGAATGGGGCAAACGATCATGTACATGCGCAACGCCAGAGGAGCTGCAGGTGACCTGTAAGGTTGTTTGGAAGATAGGAAAGAAGATCAGGAGGGGGAGGGGCTGGGAGATGGGATGTGGGCCTGCGACTAGCTCACTCACGGAACGAAACTCAGAAACACAAGATGCAACACGCCGGTATTCTGCGTAGCCGACCATACCAACCTAGTCGATCTGGCCCATTCGAGTAACAGCAACACCCGCCATTTGACTCTACCTTAAATAAAATGTATATTTTGTTATGTATTTATCCAAAAAATTGGTTTCCTTTCATTTACTTTAAGCGCGATTCTGTATCTCTTTTGGCCAGTTTTTATTATTGTCTTATTTTACTATACAGTTTGTACTATAATCACATCACGTTTGACGCTTGTATGTATTTCCCTTTTTATGATATAGAATAAACACGATAAAATCCGTAAATAATCGTTTCATTTAAAATATATGTGAGATTAATAAGAGTAATTTAAAAAAAAATATTCCACCTCTAGCAAACAAACGTTGATTCAAAGATTAGAAAAGTTCACGTCCTCTGGGATAAGAAGTTAAATACGACAATAAAGTGACAAGATTCTTAACTTAGCTGTACAGCTCTTTGAAGACAACGTCACACTCCGGAGACCCATAGTCATAAATAATTTTCTGGTGAGGACGTTTTCTTTATACATTAAGCGACGATACGGAGAATTCACTGTGACGTTTTAATGTAAAATCACAACGAAAAAGCTTTACTTAAATCTGTTTCATCATAAAAGTATTCGTAAAAGCATTCTGAGGTCACTGAGACTTTTAATCATTTCTAAAATATAGATAAAAACATACACAGATTACAAAAATACTGATACAAAAAAAGATGATAATGTGAAAGCTTGTTGAATGATATTATTTTAAATAAATTTATTAAAAGGCCGATTAATTGTGTATCAAGGAATAATTGAAATAACTCCTAAGCAGGTAAGGAACTTGATTCTGATTATTGACTGCAGTAAGGGAAGATTCAAGAATCGCTGGAAGCATATAAATTGAGAGGATAGGCAATATTGGCTCGGAAAATCATTTTGGTCACGGGAAACCTTTCTCTAGTTGCGCAAAGAATCCCACACAGAAATATAAAAAACTAACTGTATCGAGTCTATGTCGAGAAGTGTAATCGCCACGAAGACCCCGCCAACCGAGACGTGATTCAAAATTGTAAATACAAAATCGGATATACTCTAAGGAAATGAATCAAATAAGTCATATTTCATTATATTAATTTCCGTATGTCTTAGAAATATTCTTTCGTCTCTTCCTTTCAATATTCCATTGCCTACAAGGGATTGGAGCAGGAAGGTGGGACCGTGTTCTAGTATCGTGAGTGATGATGATGTGATATTTTGACAGCCTAAGCATTTTAATCGACGTATTAAAACTGATTTTTTGTAATAATTCTGGGCAAACTCAGTTTTCATTCTCTAAATTGAACAAAAATCAAGATCAAATAAATCCCATCGGTCTTTCAGACTATTTAACCTAAAGTCGTTGAGCCGATCTTGATACGATGATAAACATTTAGCTAGATTAACCTTACTGCTGATCTCTGATAACTTAGATGCCAAAGGAACTTTTTGGGAACCATTTACGTTTGATGAATACCTCGTAGTTTTCTCTTATAAGATTGGGGTCAAAAACGAGCTAACTGTCCACCTGAAGGTAACTTAATCTAGCCCATAGACACCTGCAAACAACTTCAATCGCTTCAAAGCCCTCATGCTAAAGAGGAATACCTGTAATTATACTGTCTCTCTGTACCTTTTAAACCAAAAAATAGCAGTTGTTACACTGTTGTTTGGCGGCAGATATGTGTATTAGGCAAAGAAGAAGCCTCTAGTAAGTGACTGCATTAGTCAAGATCACTTATAATTAATGTTTTGAAAAGCCTTCTTTCTGTAATATATTTTTTAAAGTCTTTGTGTTTCTTAGGACAAAATTAGAGACTTAACATTTTACACACCATTTCAATGTCAGAGTTGAATGGTAGTTTATGATCTATGGAAACGTCTAATTCTCAGATGGGATTGGCATTTTGTAATTATTATTAATGTGTTAAAGTGGAGCATAGCAATTTGTTCCCTTGTAAACTGGATGTGTGCACTTCTTGACGTTCAAAGTCATGTTGTTTTTGTCACATCAGTTGTAGAGGTTATTTAAATCTTCTTATAAGAGAATATAGCTTTGTGAGTTGCGTATGCATGCACATTTTTGAGTTAAGGAAACATGAAACTATGTCATTGATAAGTATATTAAAGAATACAAGACTTAAATTTGATCCTTGTGGAACTCCGGACAGTGCAGATAATATTTCAGATATGTATCCGTTAAGTTCTAATTATAAGAATCTACTACTGAGATATGAAGAGCACCAGCTGCAATAAGACAGCGAGCTACCTTGAATAAAAGTAAACCATGTTCTACTCCGTGAAACGCCTTGCTAGATCAGTATAAAAGAGAGCCGGGCTGAGTGAATGTTAAAAATTGCTTTCCTAGCCAGGAGAGTATTGGGACGAGGAGCGATTCGAATACTTTTTCGAAACCAGGAAGTATTGATATCGGGCGGTTAATTATAACTACGGAAGTGACATTACGTTTTTAAAGAGTAATTCGTTTCCAATTTTATTAGAAATGAATGAAGAAAAACAGCCAACATGTTGTACTTTCGGTTCATTGTTACTTCAATCCTGGCGAAAAGACCTTTTCCCCAGAGCGTAATAAAAGATCTGAAAAGATTCGGTATGATTGAGTTTTCTAATTTTGACAGGTATTCTTTCTAACATAATAAAAAAAAACTGGACATTTCAATTAGCCCCGAACTTCATGGCTGAGGTCTCTGATAGCATAGAGTTTGTACCAATGGCTTACTGTCACATGCATGTATGTAACATTGACGTACACTGTGATTTTGTTTGAACTTTACAATATTATTACGAACACTTCATTAAGTTCGATGACTTGATTAGGACCTTACTTTATTATATCAGTGTAACGTAGCAGCATCTCGCTGCTGCGTTTCTTGTGATGAAGGTAAGAACCGGAGAGCTAATGATGACGAGAACGTTGACAACTCAAAAATTTATGGAATTGATTGTCGTGCTTCTGTTATCAGTTTATCGTCAAATAGACTGTCTGCTATAATATAGATTGAACTAAATTGATTGGGGAATAAACCTTGACAATTTCATTTATGAGTTATTTGTGCCTTCAATGTACGTGACCCTATTAGTCTCGGGGATATTACTCAAAGCTTTGCTGCAAAACCTTTTATAGATTTATTGGTATGGATAAACCGCCATAAGCTATTTTAATACTATGAAATATTTATGGGTCAATAAATTGTATTGAATAATTTTTAAATATTTGGTGTGACACACATGTTTGTTTATTAATTGTAGATTTCATAATTTAATTAGCGTCTATAAAAGAACGGTGATAGCTCAGGACCCTGGGCAGACACTTTATTTATACAGTAGACGAGTTTTCATTGCGTTGAAATTACTACTTGCTCAGTGGTTCAAGAAGACATCGCGACGACCTACATGTCTCAGAAAGAATAATATGTGGAGGAAATGTGCAGTTCATCAACTCCCATTAGAGCAGCGTGTTGGACCTTTTTCGTTTTCAGTCTCAACTCAAATATTTTCTATTACATACCTTTAAAAGGGCTATTTATTTTGAACCGTAATAGGTAGCCGGTGGAAACTTTTGCAGAATCTATCAAGTAATATAAAAAGCAAAAAATTAACGAGGGTCCGTAACGAAGGTCCTCAAAAGTTTTTCGTTTTGCTCAAAAACGATAACATATACATGTGTTAAACTTGGTGTGATTATAGTGCAAACTCTACAGTAAAATAACCAATACTAAAAACTGGTCAAATGTGACTTCAGCTATAGATCCCAAACAGAATAAAAATACACTTTTTTTTGTACATACAGACCTACATAGAACAGACATATTGTGTAGTTGTACGGAATCGTCGGTGCGCGAGTCCTACTCGCATTTGGCCGGTTTGTTACTTTACTTACTTCTTTTACTTTACTTTTAACGTCAATATTGAAATTAACTACATACACCGATAGCTTGGAGTTACTGCGCACTAGCGATCAGTGTTGCTGTTCTAGGTTCGCTATCACTATTCTAACAGCTATCACTATTCGCTATCACTATTCTAACAGATATTATGAAGTGTGTCTTACGCATTACGTGTGATGCGTTTCATCTGATACAAGTAGACGTCAAGCGAAGATATGCATAGGTGTGAAAAAAAAAAACGAGAAATCTGTGTCAGACCATGCTTGCGGTTAAAAATTGTCTTCTTTTTTAAAAAATTGGACATATGCTTTCGCAAATTGTTTTATTTTAGAGAATACTAGATTTATCTTCGTTAAATATAATTTGATTTTTTTTTTTAGTTTTAAAAATAAAATAACTAAAAAAATGTCCGGGTGGTGTCGCTGTAAGAATCTGCCATCACATTTCTTCCCTAAGATGAAGTTATAGGCGTCTAAGGAAAATGCATTGAAAATCGTAAAGTATTCCGACAGATGGCTGGATAACCATCTCGAAAATTACCAGACTAAAATTATGCAGTACTATGACGGGCTGCAGCATCTAAGGTACGAGGAGTCTAGTGCTGCGATTTCTAATCAGCTTGCCGAGCGTGGTGTTTATAGCAAATTGATTAAACTTGAGCACGCAATAAATTATCATGCTTCTCAGAGATAAATAATGGTATTAGATTTCAAGTTTCGTCAATACACTTGGGCAGGGGTCGGCAAACTTTTGAGTCGGAAGAGTTAAAAATTACAAAATTTAAAGACCCACAATTTTTTTTTCTTGTAACAATAAATAGCACTTGCATAAATAAAGGTTTTTGATAAAAAAAAACTAACTGTGTATGGTACTAAAGAGCCGCAGCTTCACATCCAAAGAGCCGCATGTGGCCCAGGAGCCACAGGTGGACCCCTGCACCAGGGGCTAAATTTATATTCATAATTTAAATATAAGACTATTTACAATAGAAAAAGGAAATTGTAAATGTCCCATTACTGATCAAAGGCATCATTTAATCTTAAGGATTCTGAAGCCAAGAAGAGTTGATCGCGCTGCTCCAATTCAGGTGGAATTCAAATGACATTGATTTTTTTTTAATTTCGTACACTTACAATTCCACACGGACTTCACCTTCAATGTCGAGCATGTAAATTTTCATTTAACAATTTTAGTGTTGGCAGCATCAGGATTGGAACCAAGTTAAGCGAGCGCCCTGAACCTTACGCTACTATTAAATATTAACCAGTTCTCATAAAAAATACTGGTTCTATTAAAAAATCTTGCAAAACAATTGTATCAAATATTAGTATTAAAGCAACCCTCTGGATGCTAATCAAGAAAAATTTACCGGCTTTTGCAGACGCTTTCTTAGAGAGCCCAATGGTCAGCTTTGGACTTAAGTACGTAGTTTGACGAAGGAGAAGAAGAAGAATATAAAACTTTTCATCTTTGTAACCAATTTTTCTTCTTGATCAAATTTAGCGGTTATAAGTAAAGCCTTCTGTGGGTGCAAATACATTAGCGGACTTTAATTCAATTAAAGCTGCAATTTCGTCCTTGAAAATAAAAATCAAAGGAAAAAGATGCATTAAAGCCGGGTACCCTCTTAATATAATTGATCTAACTTGCTCTAAAGAGTTTTAATAGCTTACGCTTTTACTAAAAGTGATTCAACTTTGAAGGATGATGTATAATAATAGCGCAGACTATTTTAGTGATATTTATTATAGTTATAATTTTCTACTAAATGTTCATAGCTCCAGAGTATTTTACGTGGTAGTACCATAACCTCCCAGAATACCAGCGTGGAGTAGAGGCATCTTGTGCTTCTGCGTTTCGTTCGATGAGTAACGTAACAGAAGGCGCGATCCCTCCCCATGCCCCATCCACATCCTCCCTACCAAATTTTAAATATTCTTAAAAGCCGACATGGACGACGGTAATGACTTACCATCCAAAACCAAATAAAAGGGTTTGGCCCTATGAACGAATTATGAAACAGCATTAAAGAAGCCTGAATTGAATAAAAAAGACTGCTTTACAATATTAATCTAGCCAATTTGAGAGTGTTAATGTGTAAATACTTCAAACAATATTTTCTCTCCCCGGTTTCTCCCCGTAATCGTGGGTTATTCATGTAAAGTTATTCAGCACGGCCTTATTTCTACGCGTCGGTTAACATAATTGCGCTCCAGGGGTGCGACAACGTGCAAATATTTACCTGTCAGTCCTTTGTAGCTTTTGTTATGTTAATGTGTGACGGTGAACCAATATTGTTTGGGTCAAGGAATATTAATTTTTGACTGCCCTTTTTTTATTACACGGTTTAATGAAGTAACGATACAGACGTACGTCACGTGTCTACAGAATGTGAAATGTATACATTTATTTTGTTTTATATTGATCTATTCGACGAGAATATCTTTTTAATGGATGAGAACAGTACATCTGATTGTAAATGAAAATAAACTCGATCGTTGAAGGTTGATGATGCTTTGGTCATTCCAGACGATTAATACGGAATTACTCAGGGACTGTAATTGTACTGACTCTCCATATCAATCAAAGCGGAACACATCAGTTACTGTGTTGATTCTTGGAAGTAATGGGTAAGAGAAACCTACCCAGACGTCTCCTGGGCAGAGGAATCTACGCCTACTAGAACCTTAAAGTGTTGGCCTTAAATAATGTATAAAAGGCATAGTTGATGTTAATATGTGTCCATCTCATAATTTATTTTGGAGGGGTATAAGGTTAAAAGTGGTCCCCTACTCAAAAGGTGATATCAATAAGTATGCTTCCATTGTAAATGGTTTTAAAAATAAATATTCTATTATATTCTTACAAAAATCTGAAATGAATTCATTAATTGTACGTATTAAATACGTACGTTAATAGTTTAATATTTATAGATTTTAGAAATGAAACTATTATTTACGGATTTTATGCCACAGTCTAGCGTCTGCCTGTATTACTGTATTTTAGAGACGTTACGAACGAGATTGGCTATATCTTGAAGTGGGCTTCCATAAAAACGTTTTTCAAGCCGGCAAAAAAGTTTAGTCTATTTTATACCAGCTGTCAAATGTAATATCCCTCTACAAGACAAAGGAGTGTACAATGGATGGTAAGTGATTACCGAATCTCACGTACATCTGCAACACAAGAGGGAGTTGAAAAGGGAGAGGAATTGGAGAAAGGGGAGTGGGCCTCCAGTTATTCAAGTAACGAAATGCAGAAGTACAAAACGCTTCTGTTTCACGTCGGTATTCTGTAAGGCCGTGACACTACCACGGTCGACCCATTCGAGCAGCAAAAGCCTCCGCTTGGCTCTACCACGTACATATTTATTACTTTTTCCAGATTGCTACACTGCGTTTTCCTGTACGTGGCTGCCACTTTTTTTACCCAACGATTGTTAGTTCTGCGAGCTGTGTGGCCGGCCCATTGCCATTGCCCAATATACCCAATATGCCATTGAGAAATAAAACAACAAATTGCTTTAAATACTTAAATAAAAACACCAAATAGTTTGCTTGTTTTCAAAATGTGAATGTCTTAGATCGTTCTATTAGTCTTAGAAAACTCCTATTAAGTGGTTTCAACAGTTTTCCAATAGCAATAAACATCAACGAACGCTCTTTCGAAAGAGAAATTTTGAAGACTGCGTCGCTTAGTGGTTCTAATAAAGGTTTTTGCTTATGTGAAATATATTTTATTTTTTCGCTTAATGGCTTATTTATAGCTTCTATTTGTTTTGAGCATTGACTTATCGAACATAGAGCCATTATAAAAATGAAATATATTTCTAGAAGAATACGAAATGCAAGACATAATGAGTTGTGTAATGTTGGTAGTGATACTCATATATAGAGCGTTGTGTGTCTGTTTCTAATTTTTAAATCTGTATGACAAAGGCTAGGCTATAGGTTGGGTTGTATGGAGAAACACAAACTACAGCTTACGAATGTCTGACAGCCGAATGGTGATGGGAAATTGAAAATAAATATACTGATTTGACCGTGATGGTCTAGGGGTCAGGGTCCTCACTTTTAGTTTCATTGAGCGCGAGTAACCTAGGTAAGGTACCCGTTGCTGGCACCGCTAAATTTGTTATAGCAATTTTAAGTGCTGTATTTATCACATGCTCGGCGGTGAAGGAAAACATCGTGAGAAAACCTGCATGTCTGAGAAATAATAAAAAATATTATTTTACGTGAAGCCTCTCAACCCGCACTTCCCGGCTCCTAAACCCTTTTAAATATTCGAGAAGGAGGCCTTTTCCCAGTAGTGGGCACTTTTAGGCTGCTACTTTACTTTATAATGTGCCCGGAATTCCTCAGTGATGGAGAGCAATATCACTAATGCTAATTAGCGGCACTGTTTGCCAACCGATCTGAAAATCATATCCGATTTAGTCAGTGATGTAACGAAAGAAAGGCATATTGTCCACCATTATTAAAGATTGAGGGAAGCCGATGTTGTCATCACCTGAGTTTTGTCTGTGTTTCTGTGTAACGTCAAAGTGAAAAAAATATTAAAAAGACTTTTACTGCCCTAGTGGCTACCATCTGCGACTTCATCACCACTAGCTTTTGCTCCGTGGTATCATATGCTGGGCGGTGAATTTAAATATCGCGAGGAAACCTACATGTGCGAGAAATAATAATATTTTTTTTTTTTCGAATACATACATGACGATAATCTGTAGTCCGTTGACCCGCACTTGAGTAGCGTGACGGACCCTTTCCGGCACGAAAGCCCTATCAAAAGGAGGCCTTTGCCCACTTTACTTTTAGTAGTTCATAAACTAAAAGTACCTATGTACAAGTACATGTTTTCTGGTATATCTGTATTATCGTATTATTACAATCAAACAATTATCTCAGCTCGCAAGCAATAGATTGCATAATTTTACGCAATCCGTTAACTATATACACAATCGAATATACCAACAATAATTCACGCCTTTGCTCTGTCTTTTTAGCAAAATATCTCTCACTTTGCGTGAAAAAGCGATCGGAAATCCAATACTCTTTTGCGGAAAGTCTTATAACTCTGTTTATATAAATTGTGTGGGCAGTGTTAACCATTTTTAAACGTGGAACATACTGTTATACATTGTTTGGTGACAGACTCTTTGTGTAAATAATAAAGTAAAACTGAAAATATAAAAAAAAAAAAACATAATTGGGTGTCAGAAGAAATGTTCAAATGAGGTTGGCATTTGGATAAAAGGATACCGCATCTTTTTCTTTAGGACGGGAAATTTAATCCAACTTGCCGAACTCAAATTTCACGTGACGGGGAGAGCAGCATTACTAATGCGTGGTTAGCACAGCGTGGTTAGCGCAGCGTGGTTAGCGCAGCGTGTTTAGATCAGCGTGGTTAGCGCAGCGTGTTTAGCTCAGCGTGGTTAGCGTAGCATGGTTAGAACAGCGTGGTTAGCGCAGCGTGTTTAGCACAGCGTGGTTAGCGCAGCGTGTTTAGCTTCGCGTGGTTAGCGCAGCGTGTTTAGCACAGCGTGGTTAGCACAGCGTGGTTAGCATAGGGTGGTTAGAGTAGGTCTGAGATGTTACCCGTCCCAAAGCCATAGTTAACTCGGGGTTCTTCTTTTAGAATTCAAGGTTTTAGTTTTGTACGTGCATTACATAAAACGTATTACTAGAAATGACAGGATCTTTTCGTGTGTGCTTACATAATTAGTGTCTACTTTTATTCGAGATTATTATCCCGCCATTAGTCGGTAGCGTTTTTAATTTTCAAAGCTTTTCCTTTAGTCTCCTATTACGACCTCCTGAACCCACAGATAGAAAGGTCCCTACGCTAATAGCACATGGCAAATACCGTTCCCGTGGCCCTGATGAAATGCGGCTTAGGAAGAGCACTGTGGGATTTTGGGCTGTGCAAGTCTAACATAACCTATCTTTGCCCACGCGAGGGCTTGTAATTACGAAAAATAAGGTTGAGATAAGGTTAATTATTTGCCTATGCTTACTCAAATGGCAAACGCAGTGCCAATACCATAGCACTAGTCCGCTGCACCCCGAAGCTAGTCTGTGGTATTTGGCCATCATTCGCTTACCAGAGAATCGTTTTTTTATAAGCATGGTGCACGATATGCAGGTGAGGTTGGCGTTATGAGAAAAACTTCTTCGCTGGGTTATGCGTTTTGGTACATCTGTACAGTTTTTACCAGAAGAAGAATCAAGACCATAACGTACGATTTAACAGACGTAGTTCATTTTTAATAAGATTAATTTGGCTCATGTCCAATTGTTTATCATTCGCTGAGTAGAATATTGTACGTTCTTGATAATATAACAGAACACTATTATATATTGCCTATTGTAAACAAATCTTAGCTTAGAACTTGGAACTAAAATGCGCAGAGCGTTACACAACAATTTATAGGAGAAAATCGTAGGTTACTTAATTATTCAATTTAATTATTAATCCTTCTTTGTTCGTCTTGTGTCGCCTAATATCTAGTTGTAGTTTCTTATAACTTACTATAGTGCTACTTAAGATATGTAATTGATCTGAATAATATTAATATTCATTTAACTAGACTAGACTGTATTTACTTGCATTCCGTGGTTGCCTTTGAGTAAGGCACATGCCTTTTATTTTAACATTAAAAAAAATATTGTTAACATTGTTGGTAATCATCTCTTTGAATCTCTCATATTGTGCTCGTTGCATAACACTTTCAGGCAGTAGAGACAGACAGACTTAGTCAGATTTCACATAAAGCAGGTTACAAACGAAGCGAGAACAATAGGGCGGAGCAAAGTTTTAGAGCGCGTTGTCACGAAATCGATTTGGCTTCAGAAAGATATAGATGTGTTGTAATTTATATATTTTTGTACGTGATAGATCTAAGCGGGTTTTGGACGAATGGGCCGGCTAGTACCTCGAACACGCTGAATAGCGGCGTGAAGTAAAGTCATGTTGATCTTCTGCGATTACCTTCGGTGGGTTAGTTAATCGGAGGCCCAATCTACATCCCCCAAACCCACTCCCACATCATCCTCCCATCCCCTAGATTTTCTTAAAGGTCTTTTGGTGTTGCAGGTGTACGTGGGCTACGGTGATTACTTACCGTCAGGCGAGCCGGATGCCCGTTTGCTCCTTACATATAGAACAAAATTATAGATATAATAATTATTATTATTCAAAGGGCCAGTATTAAATTTGAAAGTTTTCAAGTGATATGAATTCTGTCCCAAGAGCTAGCAACATTGAAAATTATCTATTATAATTTTGAGCTTTCTCAGCGGCGAAGGAAAACATCCCGAGGAAACCTGCAAGCTTTTGGAATACTAAAAAATAAAGTTTTAAATTTTGGGGCTTTTACTATATTACCACATCCGCCTAATGGTTTTGTGAATTTACGCGAATGTTACAAATTTAAATAGAACTATTATTTACGAATTTAAACGTGTTTTATTACTTTATTATACACCTGAGCTTTTGGGTGTCAACAGCACAGGACAACAAACACAGCAGAGGTGTTTGTTGTCCTGAAGCCATTGTTAACACTTTTTCACAGTTAACTTTTTGGTCCGATCTCCACAGAATAAGCTCACAGTATCCTGAGGTCGTGCAGTCATATACTTGGTATTGGACTTAATTTTATTTATTACCGGATCCTAATTACAGGGTAATTATTAATATAGTTTAGATAATTACTAATATAGTTTACACATATAAATATAACCTCAGATTTTGTACACAACATTGTATAACTTATATGAGTGCACAGCTGATGCGTTCTCCTTCTCTGTTTCGCTTTCTCTTTCTCGTCACACACACACACATTCACTATGTTGGCCGACACTATGTCCAAGCTCACGCTAAATGGGTTGGCACCATCTCACAGCCATCTCTCCGCCACCGCGCGAGCTTCCCGGTTTCCTGCAACACATTTCCGTCTCTTTTCAAAAATCACTTCCACAAAAAAATTCCAGCAACCGAGAGAAAAGATGCTACACATAAAAAGCCGCGATACAATTATAATCAGGAAAATTAACAAACAGAATTAATAATCAGGAAATTCTAAATCTTTGCCACTCTATAACTCATATATTATATAGGTTTCATAGCCGCTGTGAACTTAGGAAACGCTGATATCAACTATTTGCCTTTACTGCTTGCGTTCACGCAACTGGAATTGGCTTTAGTGTTATAGAGGAAATGATAAAATAAAACAATTTCTGTCTACACAAGCATATTATTAGGAATAGATAGTAATATTTATGGAACTTAGTGGTAAGCCTCCTTTTCCGACCCAAGACTCGTCTAGGTGCCGCGCTCTGGAATATTTCTACCCCTAAAGAGCTGTACAACTATTTTAAGCGTGGTAGAGCTAAGCGGCGGCTTTTGCTGCTGCTCGAATGGGCCGGCTCGACCAGGTCAGTAACACGGCCTCGCAGAATACCGGCGTGAAAGTAGAGGTACATTGAGCTTTTGCGTTTCGGTCGGTGAGTGAGGTAACCGGAGGCCTACTGCACCCCCCCCCACCCCTCATACCCCTCCTCTTCCTCCCTCCCATCTCTCAAATATCCTTATAGGTCGGCAACGCCCTCGTAGCAACTATGGTGCTGCAGATGTACGTGGGCGACGGTAATCACTTACCATCAGGTGAACCGCTTGCTCGTTTGCCGTCTTTCCCATAAAAAAAATACACAGTTCGTAGCGCATTGAGAATCATTATAATTTTCGAATCATTCCGTCTTAGTACTCAGCGGTGACAACGGATCTGTACCCATCTCTGTTTGCTGGTGATTGCGGGTGCCCAGGAGCTGGAGAAATTAATCATCAGGTGGTAACAGCTCGTTTTTTTTTTTTTTTATTTATGTACACACAAAAGGCATGAAACATAGTGTTAGTACAAGGGTACTACTTATTCCATACATTGAAATTTCTTCCAGCAGACCCTAACAGGAAATTTTATTGAAATGGCAAACTTAGTGCGTACATTTCATAATATGTAATATATAATAAATACATAAATAATATGTATACAATTAAATAAATAGGATTACATATAATTAAATAATATACATAGATATATTTAAATAAATAAATATATATATACATACATACATGCATAGATAGTCGTAAATATACAATATATATTCTATTGACACGAAGCTAACTAGTGGTCCTTTACACGTTTCTTAAATGAAAGTATAGTTCCGGAATCTCTTATGGTAGGTGGTAGTGAGTTCCACAACCTAACTGCATGGACTGCAAAGGAATAGGAATAAAAACTGGAATTATGGATAGGATAATTAAGGAGTGTCCTGACATGCGATCTGCATGGCACATCTGGAGGGTGAACGAAGGAAAATAGGTTCCTGAGGTATGACGGAGAGGATGGGTTGTGCAAGATGTTATAAAGGAGATATAATAATCGAGTGTTCCTGCGAAGTCGAATTGGGAGCCACTTGAGGGTCTTGCGAAACTGAGATATTCGGTCAAATTTCTTGAGTCCAAAGATGAAACGGATTGACAGATTTTGCAAGCGTTCAAGTTTATTTAGTAGCTCCTCTGTAGCATCCAAATAGCAGGCATCAGCATAATCTAGTATGGGCTGAATAAGAGTAAGTGCTAGTGTGATTTTAGTTTTAAATGGCAAGACATTTTGAAGGCACTTCAGCGAATGCAGGGTAAAGTGAACTTTTCGACTAATCACAGCAACGTGCGCGGACCAGGATAAATGTTGATCAAAAGTCACACCTAAGTTATTAACAGTATTGGCATAGGTTATAAGAATGCCATCTAGACACACGCAAGGTAGTGTTGAAAAATCTAACTTGTTTCGTAGGTGTTTGCTGCCTATTATTAAGGCCTGTGATTTGGCAGGATTTACTAAGAGGCCAAAGGAGCTAGACCATTTACTTATGCGTGACAAATCGGAGTTCATAGCACCGATTGCCTCATTAGTATCACCCACCGCGAAATGTTGATACAACTGCAAGTCATCCGCGTAAAGATGGAAGTTGGATGTGATAACACTCGTAACGGAGTTAATGAAAATAGAAAATAAAAGAGGAGAAAGGACGCCACCCTGAGGCACGCCCGCACTGATTTCAGACCAATCAGAAAAAGTGTCATTAAGGCGAACACATTGCGAGCGGCCCAGAAGATATGAATCCAACCATGCAATGCAGGAGGGGGAAAGATTTATGGATTTAAGGATCCGAATCAGAATATCGATATCTACTGAGGTAAAGGCACTGCTAAAGTCTAACAAGACTAGAAGTGAGAGAGACTTGTTGTCCATAGCGTAACGAATATCATCAGTGACTTTAAGTAATGCAGTGACAGTACTATGACCAGGGCGAAAGCCCGACTGGTAAGTAGAGAGCAAAGAATTGGAAGACAGGAAAGTTGAAAGTTGTCTGTGGATAATATGTTCGAGAACTTTTGAGAGAAAGGGTAAAATGGATATGTTTGTTACTATAATATTAAAAAAAGTATCAATATTAAGTATCAGCTTGTTAGACTTACCCTGTTATTTTATATTCGTTCAGTATACTTAAGTCATGTAGTATCTTTACATGGCATAATTTAAGTAAGTATGTCATAAATATACAAAATGTTTATAGTTCAAATACTTTTACATTTTTATTACACTTAGAAAATTATTACACTTAATCGATAGTGATTTATGTGTGAGTGTGTTTTCACACACCAGCAATACACGTTTGATGTTTCGATATTTCTTAAAAAGTAGCAGCCTGTAAGTGCCCCCTGTTGTGCAAAGGCCTCCTTCTCAAATATCTGAGAGGGTGTAGGAGCCGGGATGACCCGCCACGCTGCTCCAATGTGGGTTGGCGGGCTTCAAATATCCTTGAAATATTTTTTTATTATTATTTCTCAGACTTACAGGTTTCCTCGCTATGTTTTCCTTCGCCGCAGAGCAC
Source organism: Bhutanitis thaidina (assembly GCA_029286595.1). Classification (NCBI taxonomy): domain Eukaryota; kingdom Metazoa; phylum Arthropoda; class Insecta; order Lepidoptera; family Papilionidae; genus Bhutanitis; species Bhutanitis thaidina. Next base: position 2,260,238 of record JAGSMS010000032.1, on the reverse strand, counting down.
GTGGCAAATTCTTCATCAAACCAACAGAAATTCCAGCGTAATGTGAATAGAATAGATAGTATCTATTATTACAGAGTATAAATTGTAGTCATGTACTTCTGGTGTTTATAAGTGAGTGTTCTAGCTTCTTTATAGTCACTATATTTTGATATTTATATACTTTTAATTGTTTTATTCTCTTAGCTGTATCGCCTCTATTACTTGTTTATCTCTGCTTAGCCTAATGGTTGACTGGGAGAGAATGCCTCTAGGCATTAAGTCCGCCATGTGTGCCACTTTGTGCATGAAGATTAAATAAATAAATAAATAATAGCAAATATGTAGTCCTTAGTTGAACGCGAGCTTCACCCAAATTAATGATTTGTCGCCAGTCGCCACGCTTGGCAGGATTATGATCGCAGAGCTTGTTGCACCTTGCACTTTAGACGGTGCTGCCCATCCACAGACGATATAGTTGCGGATAAGTTTTTCAATTAGTTAAAACCACCAGTCGAACGCAATAATATTCACCTTATCTTAAACTCTCCTTACGTTAATGTATGGTTTCTTGATGACACTTGTCGCTCTTTTCGCTTTTATAACAACCATGTCTTACTTCTATTCTAAATCATTTTCTAATGAAGCTGTTCATCTTCATATAAGGTATACAATCCCTTGCAATTTAAAATGTTCATCATAGCACACTTCTTTTCTCCCTAAACAGTATAGATATTTTATGTTTCCTGTTTTTAATATTGTCAATTGGTGTACTAATAAAGTACATTTTACTCTTTCATTCATTCATTTATTCATTCATAATTTTAAAGTGTTTTCGTTAGTAGACTGCTTGGGATCCCACGGGAAGTGATAGAGTCGCTGAATTTATAGAGTACAATTCGTTTTTGCTGATGTAGAAGAAGATGAATTATATTCCATTTTCGGCTTTGTACAAAACCTTACCTCAACATACACTGCTCCAATGAGGGTTGGCGGGCTTCACATATCCTTGAAATATTTTTTTTTATTATTTCTCAGACTTGCAGGTTTCCTCGCTATGTTTTCCTTCGCCGCAGAGCACGTGGCAAATTCTTCTTTAAACCAACAGATTCTTCCTCTCTCAAATTTTGGAGTCTCGAACTCGAACCTCTTCTCATATTTTGGAGTTATCTGTTAACCGATCAAGTGCTTATACTGAAGATACATTACATGCGTCAAAATTGTAAACAGTTGTTCCTTGTGGAGGCTGGTCTACTCAAGTTACAGTACACTGCTTCGTCATGCATACTTATTGTGGAAGTGTATTCTTTAGTGTGATGCCACTAGTGTCACCATTATCTGTAGTTTTTTAATTGCTAGAAGGTTACTCAACAGCTCGTGACGTCACGCACTCGTTGCTAAGCGACGCTTCTTGAAGAGTATGCCGCAGACGCTCGTTCGCGGACCGACGCGGCAGCGACGGACCGGCGGCGTATCTTCCTACGGCGGTCTCTGAACCTCCCCAATATATACTTATCGTAAAAAAAGTCAGAAAAATAGGATACCTACGGAGTTTCTTACGCCTGTTCCTTAACCGGCAGAGGAACCTCATTACGAAACGTCGGTAGGTTTCATGACACTTATTAGATCTACAAATAAAATAAAATAAAATATATTTACTGCTGAACATAGATCGTTCATTGTTGCGGGAAGTCGATGGATGCAGGTGGCTCAGGACCGAGCTTTACGGCAACCTTTGGGGGAGGCCTATGTTCAGCAGTGGACTTGTAGTAGGCTGAAAAGATGATGATGATGATGATGATAGATCGTTCTAAACAACTTAATCATTTCGAAAATAAATATTCATCAAATAACTGTCTTATTTATTCATTAGTCCTTAATTAATTCCACCATTATAAGCTTATCAGGAATCGACCAACCGAGAATATTCAAAGTGCTATCATTGAAGTAACCGCTATTAAATCAAAGCAAACTTTATTACAAAAACAAAATTTATTTAAGCGATAGTGGTTAGATAGAACTGTAATTTTACCCCGTTACGGTGAAAATATAACATTGTAATGATGTTAAGTTCGTATGTACATACAATGCTTCTGTCTGTTTCATAGAATGTAACAAATATCGTAGGCATCTGTGTATTAATCTGGGTTATAAAGGCAGAAACGTTTAAATATACTTTGAGGTTTTTTTTATTGCAATATGTATAGGTATCAGATTATATCATTCAATTTTAAAACACAAACTGCACAATGTAGGTAATAAATTAAAATTATGCTAATTTCACACATTACTTTTTGATTGATGAAGTGATTACCGTCGCCCACGTACATCTGCAACACCAGAGGTGCTGAAAGTGCATTGCCAGCCTATAAGGATAATTGGGGGATGGGAGAGAGTTACCCAATTCCTCGACTGAAACGTAAAAGCACAAGATGCCTCGTCTTCATGCCTGTATTGTGCGAGTGAATGATACTACCCCGGTCGAGCTTACCCATTCGAACAAAAGTAAAAGCTGCCACTTGTCTCTACCACGTACAAAATAAATATATAAAAAATATAATAGAAAAGTGCTTTAACACATACTCGGCGGTGCAGGAAAAGATCGTAAGGAAACCTGCATGTCTAAGAAATAATAATTTTTTTTATTTCTAAGATATGTGAACCGCGCCCACCCGCACTGAACCTGTTTTCCGGGCCCCTCCCGGATCCAAAACCCTCTTAGATATTTGAAAAGGAAGCCTTTTCCCAGCTCTGGGCACTTACAGGCTACTACTTTATATATTTTCCACCGTCTTTCGGTCGGTTAGTCAGGAGTGTGTGCAGTAATGTTATATCCTAACAAATAATGGAGGAAGCAAATGGGGGAGGCCTATGTTCAGCAGTGGACTTGTGATAGGCTGAAATGATGATGATGATGAACAAATAATGCTACGTCATCATATATCATCTGCCTGTCAAAAGCCCACTGCTACACGGAGGCACGGTCCAATATTGGACGGTAGAATTGCTCTAAAAATCTTAAAATATCACGTTTTACACTTTAATATGTAAATTATTCCGATGTATTCCTTGAAAAAAACTTTTCGCTACGTGATTGGAAACTAAATATGAGCATTGGAGCTTCGGAGACAAATTTTATTTTAATGCAAAAATATGACGATTGTTACGTATGAATTATGTTATGTACGTAAAGGGAATAAATTCAAGAATTACATACCTACATGTATTAAGAATATTGTGCAACGCATATTTCAAAGTCAGTATTATAAACTTAGATAATTTACGTCTTCTAGAGCCTGCATATCTTCACTACTGGATATAAATCATCCCATGAGGAAGAACTGACTTAAGCAAGCATGACAAGCATGAAAGATTTGACCATACTCACTACACTGGACAAGCGGGTTGATGAGCGCAGTGTCGGAGCCCTCACACGAGAGGTGAAAGAAAGAAAGATAATTTTGTTGCACAAGTACGCTACTAAAAAAAAACATTGCAAATCATTTAACAAAACAATAAATGTATAAAAGTAAAACTTAACATTGCTTCATCAATCTTGAGTCGTGTTCTGCAGTGTGGAGCAAAGGGCGAACAGCTCATCTCAATGCTGCAGTTGAGACGAGACTGCAGTGCTGGTTTTCTATGTGATGCTGCTCTCCATCACTATCCTTCCTTCCTTAAAGGCCGGCAGCGCATCTGTAGCTCCTCTGGTGTTGTGGATGTTCGTGGGCGTCGGTGATCACTTACCATCAGGTGAGCCGCACGCTCGTTTGCCCACTTCTTCTATAAAAAAAAAAAAAATCACTATCATGTCTGTTGTATTTGGGTTCGGTATATTCGGATGGTTCAGTCGGAAGCCAGAGTCTCGTTCGTTAACGTCCGGAACCCTAAAAATCGTTTAAGTTACACGCCGCAGAGAAGCACATTCCCCATTTTACAGTTTTGGTTAAAACACTACAACAATATTCTCACGTACGCGTCGTGAAACCTACGACTTAGATGTGTGAAAATGTACATTGTGTAAAAGTCCAATCCAATTACATGTGTAATTAAAATATTATTTGTTAAAACGAATGTTCAATTGTGTAAAAGCAATTGTTCCATGAGCAATCTTCACGATTTTAGTCTCGAGCGAAAGTTCCTCTAAAAGGTTATGAATTTTGTTAAACAAATTTGTTGTAACAAAATTCATATGACTAATTAGTGAAACAAACCAACACATACTCATACCTAATAAATCCGATGGTTATTACAATTATAAATGGTGCATTTACCATGTAGATCGGTTCAGGAAAACACCGTGAAGATATTTGTATGTCCGAAGAAAATTTAAAATACATTCGTAAGGCATGTTGCCAAGTCCTCCAACCTGCATGGAGCAGCCTCTAAAACCTTTTCAAAACTATGTGAGGAGGTCTTTACTCAGAGGTGAGATATTTACAAACTGATTTTGGGCAAACAAGCAAGCGGATCACCACGTACATCTACAACACCAGATAAGTTGAAGGTGCGTTGCTGACCTTGTAGGATATTTGGGAGATAAGAGGGAGATTGAGGGGGTGGGAAGAGGAGAGCGGGCCTCTGATTACCGCTCTCATCGAACGAAACGCAGAAGCACAAGATGCCGACTCTACTTCACGCCGATATTCTGCAAGATCGTGCCGGACTATTCCAGCAACAACAAAAGCCGCTGCTTGGCTCTACCACGTCAAAACTTTAACTTTATTTTACTTGACGTACTACGTCCATGGTTTACTATATTAAAACCTTATTGAGTTTGCGTTAAATTTGCCTAATCTTTCACAAATAAGAATTCTTTTCGACTTCATATTGCCTTATTTATATAAAAGCCAGGCACTTTTGCTCATCTAAGGTAAAAGTAAAAGCCATTTTGGTAATTTAATTTTAGAGCTCGCACTAACCCCTGTCACTTACTTCTAAATAAATACACATAAATGTAATGGAAATGGCTTCCCGTTTTTTATTTAGTGATGTTTTTTTTATGATTGTTTATGTTGAATTTTACAAATTTTGAAACATCTTTTAGGGTTCCGTACAAAGCCCTGCACAACGTATTACTTACTGACTTACTGGCACGCCAGACGTTGTATATACTTTCCAGTAGAAGTTGACGTGCTACAGCGCACCGATGGCATTAAAACCTCCACCATGAAAAAACAATTATCATGGTTATCGGTCAAACGGTGTTGGAGTTTATATTAATCCTGCCAACAACCATTTTTTTATATATACACACCCACATACATATATACATACTTATATATAGACATATGTGAGATTAAAATAGTATCTACGTCTGGTGGCTATGGTGTGATCGGAGTTTAAGAATGAAATCCAATTTGTTGTAAATGATCTTGAGTCTGAAAACTATGTAGCCATCCTGAAGGACCTAGCGGGAAATATATCGCCCAGTACATCTACAGTCTTACCAGATGTCTCTAAATAACATCAGACTGTTGTCTGACTAAACAGACGGCATATATTTTATTTTTAAGTAATTATTTATTCTTTATTGTGACACCTAAAACTAAGGTATACAATGGTCGGTCTAAATGCCGTTTGGCATTCCCTGCCAGTGCCAACCCTAAGTGAGAAAGATACACATGCTGGCAGGTTTAAAATAAATAACAAATGTGTATTAAATATTAATATCAAATACATAAATCTTATGATATACTTACATACTTATTACATACATAATACAATATACATAAACAAATAAAACATGGACAGGAATATCTTAGATGGAATTTTCCTTCAAACAGTGACGACGGAGCAGAATTTTAAAAGAGATTTTGTTCATGGCTTTCTTGAGATGTTGGACAATTAACTCCAACATCACGCTGTAGTTGTGTATTATAGGTATTTATGATCTATCTAGAGACCTTGTTTGCATTCCATAATGACGATGTAACGTAATCCTGGCCGATTACAATACTCTTAATTAATTAAAAAAATTGGTCAAAAAATTCGAAAGTTATGTATTTTTTTTAATCATGTCAATATCTTTTTATTGTACTAATGTACAATGTCCTAATGTACAACGTACTAATATATAATGTACAATGTACTAATGTACAATGTACTAAGTTTATTCTCTAAAGTTTATTCTCATCTAATTTTACTGACGAACGGACGAGGTTGTAGCGATTGACAGCGAAATAAATATGCATTCGAATATACCGAACCCAAACCCATCAAACTGGCGATGAAGAGTAGCATCTCTTGTAGCGGCTTTTTTTTACTGAAAAGGCGGCAAATGACCAAGCGGTTCACCTGACGGTCGCCCACGTACATCTGCAACACCGGAGGTACTGCAGGGCGTTGCCGGACTTGAGGAGATGAGAGGGAGGATGAGGAGGTGGATGGGAAGGGGGAGTGGGCCACCGGTTACCTCACTCACCAAACGTAATGCAGAAGCATAGCCGGTATCCTGCGACGTCGTGGTACCAACCGGTCGAGCCGCCGAGTGCTTACCAACCCCGATCTTAAGCGGATATTCATCAGGATTTCAATAGGCTGATATAGAAACATTACCTTCAACCCTGTCTCTTATGCTTAATTCAACATTACATGAGTTTCGCAAAAGATGTTTAACAGTATATAAGAGCTTCTTTAATTTAGTAACGCCATTATTCATTCTTCTAATTAGTATTCTTTGCGTGCTGTTGTTAGAAGGTTAACGTTAGAAGTGTTTTATATTTTTAATTAGTATACAGGACAACACTTTACCCACTGCGACACGCACTTTCTTTTCATGGTTTTCGTAATAGGTGTTAAGGAACTTTTATACCTAACAGCTTTTCATACAAACTTACAAGTTCAAAATGATCGAAATTCAACGAACCAATTGTAACGGAAGTTTATTCGCATAAGCAGGACACGTAGGTCTTGAAAGTTAGCTAAGAACTTGAATTTAAAACTATAGTTTTAGAGAAACAACAGATCCCTATTGTCCCATCCTTGAGGTGGAATATTGTCTTCAAATTTAAATGGGGATCACACTCGAGGTATAAGCTTTTCAATAACAAAAGAACCACCACAGTCGGCGAGGAAATCGCGTAAGATGCATACGAAAATAATTAAAAAAAAAAGGAACGAATTGATTTTCGAATCTACTCCATTATTGAAATCGATAATATACAGATATTATAAGTTGCAGTAGTAGTGTACTATCTGTTGATAATTACAATCATCTTCTTTCTGATACTTCGAACATTTTCTTTACTAACTTTTTTCAAGTTTCATTAAAATAGGATATTACGTAGATTTTGGACATGAAAATTTGTATGAAAAGCCGAGGGGCGTAAACGCTGTTAAGGGAGAAGCCTTGAAAATCTTCGGGAGCAAACTCGGCTACCAGGCTTGCCAACCTTCTCGCTCTTTCTGCAGGCGAAGAGTATATATACTTCGGAGACATGTGAAATTGAAATTCGTAATCTCTGTCTGCCCTATATATGACAGGTGAGTGCTTATAAAATACTAACAACAAACAATCCTGTGAAATCCGAGATATGACTCATAACAATAGATTTTCAATTTGAAATGAAACTATTATTTACGGGTTTAACCGTGTTTAATTTTGTTTTTATAATCACGACGTTTCGATTGCCTCACGGCAACCGTGGTCTCTGGGGACCACAAAATTAATTAAACGCGGTAAAATCCGTAAATAATAATTTAATTTCAAATGTGTAGTGTTCGCTTAAATACAAGAAATCAGAATTTCAATTGTTACAAAATTATGACACGTCGTGAGTTATGGGCTTCTACATGTTCCAACAATGTAAGCTGATTTTAGTTAGTTACATTTGAATGTTCTCCTACGTACATTGTTGATGGACTAGCAAAGCAACTATGCTTTTACCGATATTAGAACTCTGTTCAGCCACGGTGAAACTTCGAACGCTCACATAGCAAATAGCCAACGTGATGTTCGTGAACATAACCCCGAAACTGCGAAATTAAATTTGAATGACCGACATTCGCCGACAAGGCCGACGAGAAAGACATTATACAAACGTATGATATATGCGCGTACTTTAAAGGTCACGGTTCTAAAATCCGCGAACTTGCATGGCTCAGCATCCATGACACACGTGAAATTTGTTCATATATAAACAAGATTTCTTTTTGTTATAGAAGAAGGGGGCAAACGAGCGTGGGGCTCACCTGATGGTAAGTGATCACCGACGCCCACGAACATCTTGGATGGATGCGGTCAAATGGAAGGAGTTGGTACTGGGGTGCCCCTGCCCAGAGATGAGAACAGTATTCCATGTGGGGCCGAACTTGCGCCTTATAAAGTTGCAAACGGTGGACCGGCATGAAATACTGTCCCGCTCTACAGAGCACACCAAGCTTTTTGGAGGCCAATTTGGCCTTTCCCTCCAAGTGACCACGGAACTGAACATCGCTCGATATGTCAACGCCAAGGATTCCGATACTGGCTAAGGCAATAAGGGCAAAAAGAGAAGAAACGACAAAGGGATTCTTTTTAGCGGTGAACGCGCAAATCTGTGTCTTTTTGGGGTTGAATAGGACCAAATTACGTCAACCCCAATCCGAGACTTTGAATAACAAGGTCTCGACTTCATACACAAGTTTGTTCCGGCACTCGTCGACGTGTTCCCGAGAAATATTCGCACGGCCTGTATATAGGGCATCACCCGTGCTGTCGTCTGCATAGCAATGAATGCATGACGACAGCATGCACATACGAATACGACACGACATGACACGACACGACTCGATTATATTCCCGTGTCGAAACAAAATGGCGGCTCGCGATGGTTACAGACGTGCGAGTCAGAATTTCATAATTCCCCATCATTTAAAATAACAAAAAAAAATTGCCAAAGATCCATGAGCGCTGGTGTGAAAAGGCACAGGGGTTTTTGTAATTATACCATGTGGAATACGCAGAGTTAGGACTGCACCAAGGTTGATTCAACCCGAGGATACTAATGGCACACCTGCATATACGAAGGAGAATTGTCCAGACCCTTTATAAATACCAGCACATGTTAGAGTTTCAGTTTTGCGAACGCGAAATAACGTACAGAAAATAATTTGTTTTCAGGCGCAGTTATTATGCGTGTTTGTCGCCTCTAGAAGAGTTAATTTCCCTCGATAATGTGCGATAACCCGCTAAATATACAGACAAGCAACATTGACACAACGAGTATTTATTAAATATAAATTAAACTAAAACTAATTAATTTTCTCTACCAACATAATCACCAATCGCCGACAAACTTAATCAAATGAAATTATTGTATAACACTAAAGGTACAAGAGATCCCTCGGTGTATGCGAGAAAGAAAGATGGTTACTTTTGACTTCCCAACGGGGTAGGCAGAGACAATCTTCTTCCGCTTGCTACGGTCCTGACACACGTCTTTCGCTTCTTCCACTTTCATCAATCTTTACATGCCTGCTCGTTGGTTTAGACTCTTGACGCTTTTTCCGAAAGTCTCCGATTTGATCGTGAAATGTTTGCCTAGGTCTTCCTCTCCCGGCTCTACCATTTACACTCGCCTCACTTTTGACTACACTGTATTAAACTTAGATTACTAAGTTAAAAATTCTTTATCAAAGCAAACCTGTTATACACTAAATTTTACCTAATGAATTTTTAGAACCATGTGAAATCATTACGATTCAAAATAAAGAAGCGCCATCTAGGGACAAATACAAAACAGTACTTTGTCCTTTTAACGTAAGAAAATGTTTTATTTCGACATAAGTATCAATACCAAATCCAATTTTTGTACAATCTAAATCTGTTTCGTAATGAGAATCTATATATATCTACTCGACTGTTTTAAAGATCGAGCAATTAGTATGAGTGCCCGCGCGCCTTCAACCCACTTTTGTTTACTTATAAATGTCGTTCTTTTCCTCGTACCGAACTTACGAAGTGCGTTTATTTGAAATTGCGTCTTAAGTACGCGTATAAATGGTGTTAAGTTATAATTTATTTATAAATAAATTACGCAATTACGAATAATTAAAAACTACATGCAGGTGCCGGCCTTTAAGGCGGGGGGGCTTAGTAACCGTGGCTTGGTCTCCCACGGTAAACCAAGAGGAACCTACATGGCCGGCCTATCTTTGCGAGGATCGCCCACTTCGGATGTGTGTTGGTGGACTGTGGGGTAGTGTTAGCTTAGCGCTCTCCTGGCCCCCCACAGCCGAGGTGGAGTCGCGGGGGAAGAGGAGTGTTGGTATTGCGTTTCGCCATTCTCCCTATCCTCCGCGGCCGAAATGTGGTCGGCGGCGGAGCCATAGACCAGATCCGCCGGGGGTGCCGGGAAGGCTGGTGCTTATGAGCGCCAGCCTTCCTGATCCCCATGGCCTCCGGGTGGCGGACTCGGGGGGGTCCGTTGCCCTCGTGGGTTTGAAAAAAAAAAGGATCCTAACTCGTCTATTTCAGCAGACAGATACGCTAAGCACTAAGCCAGGCGCTCGCGAAGGTACAGCACTACGTAGAATAAAGACCAATTAAAACTTTGTAAATGCATTTTTGTCATAATTAACTGTAGTAGTCGTTAGATATTACTGAACATTTTAAACCGGTCCCTAAGCTTTTCAATAAATCCTGGCAAAATTATGGTACAAGTAAAGATAACATGAAAAAAATTACGTTGTCAAGTTTTTTCGTAATAAACAAAGATAAGGCAGCGTAATAAAAATGTTGAATAATCTCCTTAACTTAATTAAAGCGATATATTTCACTTTTAAATCCTGTAGGTAAGCTGCTCGGATAAATAATATATAATATTTTTAATTTAAGCGTGCGATATATATTGTTTTACTGTATCTCGGAATATGCTTCAATTGTCTACGAGACTATTCGCTATTACTTGGTGTATTTGAAATCAGTCATCATTAACGCCTGTTTCTTCTCCATCAGAGGAGCCTAATTACGAAACTGTGATAGATTTAAAAAAAATGACAATCGACAAGTTGAATAAAGAAATTTCTCCGTTTCTTTGTAATCATTAGTAATTATGTAATAACTATAAATATGTTTTTTTTTCTTTTTTCGGAAAGGCGGCAAGCGGGCAATCGGTTCACCTGATGATAAGTGATTACCGTCGACCACGTACATCTGCAATACCATAGGTGCTGCAGGTGCGTTGCCGGCCTTTGAGGTTATTTAGAACATGGAAAGGAGGATGTGGATGGGGAGGGGGAGTGGGCCTCCGGTTACCTCACTCACCGAACGAAACGCAGAAGCAGGTCGTGGTATTAACCCGGTCGAGCCGTCCTATTCAAGCAGCAGCTAAAGCCGCCGCTTGGCTCTCCCACGTGAAAAAGTGTAAAGTGAATTTGAGTGTAATGTGTACGAGATATTATAAAAAACACTTTTGTAATATCTCGTAAACTTAAGCACCTATTAATTCAGTTACGACGAGATGATTTTAATTTTTTTTTTTATTTATGTACATACAAAAAGGCATGAAAACATTAAAACATAGTACAAGGGCACTACTTATTCCATACATTGAAATTTCTTCCAGCAGAAGATTTTACCCTAACAGGAGTTTTTATTGAAATGGCAAACTTAGTGCGCTCCAATACATATTATGTATTAGAAATGTAAGCACGTCATGATTTGCCAATATGAAAATGGATGACACGAATTGATGTATTACGATACACTAAATTAAGCCGTTATAATATCTCATGGTGTGTTACTACAATAGAAATTGTATTCATATAGCATGTAAATGTAGGAGGACAGGTCTTCATTGACTATAGGTTAAAAACAAAAAGATTATTTGAATGTTTATGACGCAATTGTTTACAGCTTTCTTGTTCCAAATACAACAAAAAAATGTCTAAATACGCAAAGAAAAGGCTATAAATCCACATTAACACTCGTTTTATTCACTGTAATTCGGCCAAGTTAACGACTTCACTCTAAAAATAATCTGTACTTATTTTTTTTTAATATTTTACTTTTTTTTCAAGATTGCCAGCTATTAAAAAAGCAACACTTGAGTGATTAGTATTTTTTTAATTTAGTTTTTTTAAAGACCGCATAGCTAAGCGGTAACTTTGTAACTGACAAAGTTATGTAACTTTGTAAGTAATATCTTATCCGTAAAAAATATATCTATAGCGAAAGTCTAAAATAAATTAAGCCACGGTTGTGCAATACTTTAACCGAGCAATTCTTGTATATACGAATATATGAATGGTTTTTACGAAAACGGCTGTAACAATTTTGATGAAACTTTGTATTTACGTAATTTTTTTCCTTCCAAGTTTATCTAGGAGTCATTGCTGAGAAAATTAATTTCGACACAAATTATAGTAATATAAAAATATAAAAAAAAATTCCTAGCGCCATCTCACAGACTATAGAGGTACCAGCATGTTAGCTACTCAACAACAGATGGCACTTTAGTACACCGTTAACTATTAATTACACTAGGGTAAACGAGCGGAGCTCGGTCGGCCAGGTGCTACGTATTAAAGTAAGTAACGAGGAATAAACTACAATTTTCTTCGAAAGTCAACCTCCTCTGCACGAAATGCACCCTGATGAGTAACGGACGAGGCTTTGAAGACCGATTAAGGGCAGAAGATCTCTAGTGCGAGCGTCACCAGCCGGCCCAGTGTGGTCATCATGAACAAATCTCCCATGTATGAAGTTCTCAAGACCAATACTGGGCTGTCAGAGGTCTAGTTATTTTAGTCGTTTTAACCCGATTTGGACAATACAACATGACAGATGGTGAGCCAGTCGCCGACTTATTGTGCAAGCTAACCATACGACCAGGTCGTACTCGTAAGTTTCGATAATCTCACTGACACGTCCTTCCGCATGGCGTATGTAACCCTCGGTCTCCTGTTCAAAGCCGGATCGCCTAACCACTAGTCCATCGTGACTTATGAAGCTATTGTATAAAAGATAATAATTGAGAAAAAATACATGTTTATTATATGAGAGCCGTGGTAGCCTAGTGGTCAGGGCGCTCACTTTAGTTTCATAGAGCGCGAGTGACCTGTGTTCGGTCCCCGGTGCCGGCACCACTAAAATTGTTAATAGCAATTTTAAGTGCTGTATTTACCACGTGCTCAGCGGTGAAGGAAAACATCGTGAGGAAACCTGCATGTCTGAGAAATAATAAAAATATTGTTTCGAGGATATGTGAAGCCCGCCAACGCGCACTGGAGCAGCGTGACGGGCCCTTCTCGTTTCCATAACCCATTGAAATACTGCTACTTTACTACATGTAAAATAAATATTTGTATGTCGCAGTGTACTTTATGTAAGTAAAACCATATGCAGGATGCATGCATATATTTTACTCGCAAATCTCGAAAAGTTTAGCTCAAATTTATAAGTTATGTGTGACTCATTAGTAGAAAGGTGTGGAAAAAAAAGAGTACTAACAAAAATGGACACTGAAGCGTGACACGGTTCAGCTGGTTTGATATAGAGACAAGTTCCATTTAATACATAGGCTCACACAGGTGTGATGCGTTTGTGAGCACTATAATATCTAGTCTGCCGGTTTTGTTACAGATATTCATAACTAATAAGCTTAGTACCGATTTGTTATTCCGTCATCGAAGGGACGTTGTTTACTTGTGTCCGCGACACATCATCATCATCATCATTTCAGCCTATCTGAAGTCCACTGCTGAACATAGGCCTCCCCCAAAGACTGCCACGAAACTCGGTCCTGAGCCACCTGCGTCCATCGACTTCCCGCAACACTGCGCAGGTCGTCACTCCATCTTGTGGGGGGTCGTCCTACACTGCGTTTTCCGCGACACGCTTACAACTAATTGAGTGAACAGCAACAGATGGCGATGACCTTACTGAATTTTATTATCATCATGTTGTGACAATTGTAATTCTATTGTCATGACACGGGTTAATGCTTTTCGTAACTTAAAAAGTGTTATTCTTATTTAATTAGGTTTAATAAACAACCATGTGATTTAGTGGTTGGCGTACCTTATTGCTGAACCAGGTCATGGACAGCCGTGCTTTCAATCCACGCCGAAGCCAATATTTAGGCAAAACCCATGTTATAAATTAATAAAACAATTATTAAAATAAACAAAAAAGAACGAAATTAAATGCTACATAAAGCCCAAAATTAGAAGTACAAATAAAGTATATGACGACGACTCGGTATCACAGTGGCTGCGAAATAGCGGTCGAGCGGGTTCGATTCCCGCACGTGACAAGTATTTGTATGAACTAGAATTCTGCCCTCAGAATTCCATCTCATCATTCTATCCGCTCTCCCTTTCTTGACAAACAATTAAGAAATACTCTCCTAATTGTTCGTCCATATAATCCCCCCCCCCCTTGCCCTCTCTCTAAAGTTCCGGTGAGCAGCCAAGGTGATATATATACACTGGTCCTGGAATAAGCCCCCCGTACTCGAACGAACGGGGGCTTATTCTTACATACGACGTGTGCGCAAACCGTACGACGTACGAGCAGATTCACTGAAGCTGGATTATGCTGTCGGCCCGGGTGGTTTTCGGTCCAACAGGGACGAAGTACCTTTCCCCAAATTCACGTTCCTCTTCGGGGAGAAGCGCTTAACTTCTAAAAATACATCGTGGATTTTTGGTTACCAAAATATCCGACTCGAAGAAGGACTTTCGCCTTCCGTGGTCAATGTTTATAAACATTGACACACAAAATACACACAAAATACCCAAAATAGTAAAATGTAGTAACACACCAAAGTATCTGGTTACTAATGAAACACAACGTAATATTAGTTAACCTAATAAGACAATCACGACAATTTGTTATAAACTTCCTTATATATTAATCTTCAGAGAAATCTTCAGGAAACATCAGTGAAAAAACTTAATAATAGTTTATCCTGGTCTTGAAAAATAATTTAATTAAATTTAATGTATTTATTATCTATTCATGACGATTACGATCGGCTAGATGCGATGTTATAAGTAATATAAAGTTAGAACATTCTCTATCATGAAATCGTTATTCTGTCCGTTGTAGTTATAATGTTACGTGTTACAATAAGCCAGCTAAAGAGACAGTCACACCTGCTTTCCTACGTCAAATAGCAGCTAAGCATCAAAACTTAGCATGAGATTAACCATCCACATCTGCCCGCACAAAATACCGAACGTTATGATTTTTCATAACTGAAACGTTTTTAAATATCATAAACTAAAATGCAGTATAGCAGGCTTTAACGTCTCAATTGTGAATTTCGTATCTAATAAATATTACTAGCATATATAACGGATAGCTGTTTTATAAAGAAGTACTGGTATATGCTGTTAATGAATAAATAAAATACTTCAGTAAAAAATGTCGCCTCTTTTAGACACCTTATAATTTTTCTGTCAGTTCCTAAGCTTAAAAAAAAGAAGCGCGAAAGAGCGAAAAAAAAATAATTTTCTGCACTCGCACCTCGTTACCTATGTTCATATCACATTTTCATTCAGTACGTATCCTTAGCCGTAGACTAATTTTATGTACAGAAAATATACTTGCATTTTGTTCATTCATTACTGTTATTGTATATTGTATAGTATATATTAGGCAACGTAGGTGCCCTTTTTGCTCAATTATACCATACACGTGAATTTTTCAAAAAGGGCGTGGATGTTTAAATCTTAAACTGCGTGGAATAACGAAAAATTAAAGCTTCAATATATTTTCATATTTTGATAAAAACTAAAAATGTTATATTAGATCTTTGCCGGCCATTCGACATTTGTCAGATCCAGATACAAGCTGTAATGCTTGGTTGGTGGATTAACAGGAATATTAGTAATGTTACTTAATATTATAGCATTGCTAGTGAATACTATATACTTGTTTTGTTTTTTTTATTAAAGAATTTTAATAAAAAAAAACAAAACCGGAAGTCAACAATAATTGCACTACTGACTGGAGACAGACATACGTAAAACAGGGTCACTCAGATGACTCTGATGCATAGAAAGAGCCTACCAACCCGCGATTTCGCAGGTTTGTTGTTCTGCTAGGTTAAAAATAAAAAAAAAACCAAAAAGGCCAAAAAGTGCCGGTACAAGAGTTCATTTTTATTTAGAATAAAATTTTTATTTTTAAAAATCCTTTACACGACTTAAAAGTTCAGCCATTATTACTACCTTTAAAGACCCCAAATAACCTTTATTGACTTTTTTACTAAGTTCGTTTTTTTTTTCATAGAAAAAGGGGGCAAACGAGCGTGCGGCTCACCTGATGGTAAGTGATCACCGACGCCCACGAACATCCACAACACCAGAGGAGCTACAGATGCGCTGCCAGCCTTTAAGGAAGGAATAAGCTCTTTTCTTGAAAGTCCCTAAGTGGTAACTGTTCGGAAATACTGCTGGCGACAGCTGATTCCACAAAGTCGAAGTGCGTGGCAGACTGGAGAATTTAATAAATATAATAAACATTCATAAGCAGCGAGCAAGCACAATACTACATTTTAAGCTATAACTCGGCACCTGGGGCTGATGACGTCACATCCACGCGGAAGTATAGTGTATGGCTGTGGGGGGAGGCGCGGGGAAGTGGGAAGCGGGGTCGCATTCCGACGAGGTGCCAAATCAAGTCGACTTAGTTATAAGTTTTAGAACTATTTGGAAATAAATAACTATAAGATAAGTTACAGATAATCCCTACGCTACAAAGCGGCTAATGTATAGCTAGTGACTTTTCAATATCCTATTAAAAGTAAAGTAAAGTAGCAGCCTGTAAGTGCCCACTGCTGGGCAAAGGCCTCCTTCTCAAATACGAGTATCAGAGACGGCTTAGGAGCCGGGAAGGGGCCGGCACGCTGCTCCAGTGCTGGTTGGCGGGCTTCACATATCCTCGAAATAATATTTTTATTATTTCTCAGACATGCAGGTTTCCTCACGATGTTTTCCTTCACCGCTGAGCACGTGGTAAATACAGCACTTAAAATTGCTACTAAATATTTTAGTGCACGGCCGGCACCGGGGATTGAACCCAGGTCACTCGCGCTCTATGAAACTAAAGTGAGCACCCTAACCACTAGGCTACCACTCGCACTAGGCAAAACTCGTGGTCATTTAAGTAATATCCTATTACTTAAATTAAATACATTTAAAACTAAACAGTAAACATGAGGTTAATGCTGTTGTGTCAAGTATGTTCATTTCATAGATGCATTGATTCCCAAGTTTATAACGTTGGACAAAAATAATTGTTCCTGGTCTATCTGCAATTAATCTATGTAAAAAACCACACACAGAACACAGAAGAAACTCCTGTGTTATGTAAAAAACGTTACGCTAGTTGACTAAAAACAAAGTAATGAAAAAAGTAAGTTTAATTGTAATCAATTGTAAAAAGCTTAACTCGCTTATCCTTTATGCGCCGCAGCTTATTTGAAACACATTTCCCTGGAGCTTTATTGTGGTCGTTGTGTACATGTCGTAGGAATGGACGATGAGCTTACCAGTTTGTATATTAATGCTTTTTAAAACTGCACACATTGGTTCACAGACCGCTGAGGTCGTTCCAAATAAACTCCAGTGAATAGCTGATTAAAACATCTCCAATATAGAACTAGACTGGCCCCTGACTCGACCTCGTTTACCAAATCCTGAAGCTATTGGGTATATGACAGTGAGAGCTTTTTGTTTTGTACAATTTGGGTACGATACCCAATATAATACTGTCATAGTCTCTGACAGATGGCGGAATAAACACCACAAATATGCCGAAGTTAAGATCTGTCTTCTCGCTTGGCAAATAGTTTTTAACGGACATTATTTTCTTTTCATTTTGGCATCGAGAGTAGCGACTGTAAGCAGATCTGGTGTTGGTTAAAGAAATCCTAGGTCTTCTTCATTCATTCTAACCTTTCAGATATCTAATGAGCCTCATATAAAACTTCTTTCAAAAGATTGGTACGCGAACACTTTTTAAAACCTTCTGATACTTGTTAGTATTTATTCTGATTTATAATATATGTATGTATTAATGTGTTTGTATGTATGTATATATTATAGTATGTATTTGTATATCTATGTGTATGTGTATATATGCATCCTTATACATTTATATATGTTTTAATTATGTAGTATATTTCTCAATTGGCCTTTTCATATTTATATTATTTTAAACTTGATGCACCTATCACCACATTTCTTCACGCCCTGGGTTGACTGTTAGAGGATGCCAAAAGGCATTAAGTGCGCCTTTTGTAATCCTTTTGGTGTACACAATGAAGTATAAATAAATAAATATCTACATTGTCTTCCATTGGAAATACTGATGAGATGGGACGCTTCACCACCATGCTTATTTAATTAGTGTTTTGTATGGAAAATACAACTACGTCATGCTTATATGTTATAGTTATTCGGAGATTAAAGTAGACTTTTCATATTTTAATTATTACACGTTGAGTTTTAAAATAGACGATACCATGGCGCGATTTCAGATAAAACCACTAGCGGTGCATACGACGCGAGAACAATAGGGCAGAGCAAACTTTTAATGCACGTTGTCACGAAATTAGCATAGACGTAAAAAGGAATAGAAATGTCCAAGATACTTAAAATTTATTCTTCTACGATTTAGTTGGGATATTAAACAGTGTTAGATCAGATACCAGATTATACACCAGTGACCTAGTTTCGTTCGTTTTTGGTGCTGGCACTAAATTTGTCAGTTGTTATTTAAAATACTGAACTGACTTTACTTCATACTCGATAGTGAAGGAAACAATCGTGACAGATACAACATGTCTGAGGAATTATAAGAAGAATTGAAAGACGTGTGAAGTTCGACAACCCGAATTGCAGCAGCGTGACAGAGCCTTTCCAGATCAAAACTCGCCCAAAAAGGAGGAGACCCTCGCACAACAGCGGGACATTTAATAGCTGCATAGCTGAAACTGTTTGTGACATTCAGCCGAACTTAACCAGCATTAGATAGGGGAACTGAATACATAATGTTTTTTAATTGATGATGGATTTTTATAACCAATCTCCTGATACAGGTTTCTATAAGCTTACTAGGAGATTCCTAACTGGTTTTTTTTTTTAATTTTAATGTTTACGGTTTTGGTTAATAATAAAAATATACATAAATGATGGATGCTTATCGCAAAGGTCTATTCGCTTATTATAACTTTTCATGGTTAATAGTCTAATGATATGTGCATAGTAATGAGATGGAAGGTAGACAGTCTCAATGTTTGATTTTTCGCAATGTTCGTTAATGTTTTTCTATTAGAAATGCTCCATATTTTCGCTCTCCCAGGACTCGTAGACCGAAAGGCGGTTCTGCTACGGCTGCTGCGCGAGCTGCTCAAGGTTTCAACCATTCAGAGTGATCTTTATTTTAGTGTCGTAATTGCAGCTTTTATAGAATCATATATAACCTCAGAAAATTTAACTTATAAAACAGTGGCTGAACTGCTGAATGGTGACAGAAAGGGTATGGGGATGGTACCTACCCTATCCAGACGACTCCTCGGCAGAAAAAGACTCTACCACCTAGTTAAATGAGTCTGCGGAATTTGAGTTTGACATATTCGAACAGATTGTTCACCATAGATCTGTTGCCAGAGATCGTCTGTCTGTGAGCAGGGCACCGCATGCAAGCGAGTCTGGTATGAGAAGATTTTTTTTTTTTGCATTTTCTCTTCCTAACATTCCAACATCAGTACCTACTAATGAGATGTTAAATTATGAATGGGCAGGTCTAAGTGTTTAATGGTCTATAAAGCATAGATTAGTCTCGGATTCACATACGCTGCCAACGAAGGCAATTAAAGCCAACATCCCTTTGCTTCAACCCGTAACGTTCATTGAACTGGTACTTAATTCATTATATATTAAAAAGAAATGCCATCGACAATATTTTGTATATAAATGCAATAGGCGAGCAGTTCCATCCTTATGTTGTAGACATTCCTCCATTACGCACGAAGCGGTTTGACTCTTCTTTCTTTATGCGGACGGCTAAGGAGTGGAGCTCTCTGCCGAGGTCAGTTTTTCCGGAAACCTATAACCTGGATATCTTCAAGGCCAGAGTGAACAGACATCTAGGCAAGCGTGTACCATCCTAGGCCTCATCTTCGCTTTGCATCGGGGAAGATTGAGGTCAAACGCAAGCCTATTTTTTCGTAAAAAAAAAAAAAGTTCCGAGTGTATTTTATTTTTCTTATGCGACCTAATATGTACAGTTATTTTACAGAACCGTTTAGTTATTTTTTATTATTGCTGGTAAGTTTTTGGAACTGTATCTTACTACAATCAAATACTAGGCTTGCAACATCTGTTACCACTATGACACAAGTTCGATGTAGGATCGTTGTTTATTAAGAGTTATAGTATATTTATAGTGTCATAATGAAATCTATCTTGTGTTGTGTGAAAACAAAAAATATGTGTTTATTTATCGTCTTCAAACTTTTTCATTTTACATTGATAATACTTGATATTCACTGCGTAAGAAATTAAATATATTGAAACGATTTAAGGAATTTTCTACTCCTCACATTATAAAGCACAGTTCTTCGTAAAACATTATGTCTTGTCTTACCTTAATCTAGTTTGCTAAAAATTCCATTGCAGAATAGGCCTCTGCCTTAAGAAGAGGTACTGTCATAATCGGATTGGCGATCCCAGTACCAGACGCCTAGCACCGTACACGCCACTGCCCGTCATCGGTCTGCTATTTTCGTCTGGTATTTTTCGTGATCCCGGTTTCTGTCGGTAGCGAACATTTGCTGCTGCTCGAATGGACATGCACGACCGGGGTCTCCATCTAATGGTTAAATTTCGATTGTATATCCACTCTCCTGGTTGCCGGTATTCTATAACCATATCGAGTAACAATTGAGTCATGCTTGTGCTCGGTGGTGGTTTTGATAGGCAGAGATATCATTTCCGTCGCAAATAAATAACATTGTCCTTAAGATTTTCCTTCCTTAATGCTGCATGAAAAGCTTCGTTAACAAGATTGTACATTTTTTTTGTCGTTTCTTATAAAGGGACCAGCAGAAGGTACAGTAGAAACTTGTTCATGTTAGCAGCGCGCATTGTTGTAGCCTAAATTATTGTGTCTCAACAACAATGGTTGCATTAACAAACAGTAATTTGACTTTCGTTTACGGCTCGTTGGCGTAGTGGCAAAGCGTTTAGCTGCGGCTTTGGGGATCGCGGGTTCGATTCCCGCACGGGACTACTATTTGTATGGACTGCAAATTGTTGTTTCGTGTCTGGGTATATGTCCATGTGTAATTCATGTATGTGGAATACCACCACAACCTACAATGGAAGGTTAATGTTTTAAAAAAAAACAATTAACGAATTTAATGTACAGGATGTGGTACAAAGAAATCACACACAATTATTATCAAAAAGTCAATAATAATATTAAATCAACTAAAGAAAAACATGCGTATTGTACCAGACACAGGAGCTTGATTTCGTTCTGTCTGAACGATCGAACATAGCCGACAATATCCGAAGCTCTTGCGAAACGTCATCGTCTCATGCCGAACGGTAGACAATTACTTATTTTCATTTGAACCGGACGTTTAAAAAAAAATGTCCGTTACCGACAGATATTAAGCTGGTTCCTCGAGCGCTTTAAAAGAGGTCTGATTGTTTTCGGTAAGTATGTATTCTGATTTGGACGTTCAGTTAATTATTCGGAACTTCAGTATTATTTCGAATGATTTTTTTTTTAATAAGAAGGTGGCCAACGAGCGTAAGGCTCACCTGATGGTAAGTAGTCACCGACGCCCACGAACATCCACAACACCAGAGGAGCTACAGATGCGCTGCCAGCCTTTAAGGAACGAATAGGCTCTTTTCTTGAAGGTCCCTAAGTCGTAACTGTTCCGAAATTACAAACTCTGATTTAACAAACTCTTCTTAGTTTGCTTTGAATAATTTATTTTATTAGCGTGTTCCGTGTTTCTTCAGTTAAACGCAGCACAGTTGGAAATACAGTTCAGCCGCAGTGCGCAGGAATTTCATTCGTTTTTCGGAACCTTTATTATTTTCCACATTTTATGTACGGTTTTGATCTAGGCTTTTGCGAATTGTTATACGAATACACTTTGGAAATTCGAGAAATCGTAGTACCTATTTCGTAAAGTATCTAATATTAGGAAATAGGCGCTATGTCGATTTTCTCGATGAGCTTTTTACAACGTCTAGTAGGTCTATTCTTAAAGTTGGTATAATATTATACGTCGTCACGCATACTCTGCGCTAAACTGGGAATTCCCGTATCAGGATAATTAAAGGTGATAAATATATAGACGTATAGATATATACAAGTACCATCTGAATGTCTACATATTTATCATGCCTTAGGGGCACTCGACTTTTTTTTTTATTGAAAAGACGGCAAACGAGCAAGCGGTTCACCTTATGGTAAGTGATTACCGAAGCCCACATACATCTGCAACACCATAGATGCTGCAGTTGCATTGCCGGTCTTTAAGGATATTTGGGAGATGGGATGGAAGAGGAGAGGAATAGGGAGGGGTGTGGGCCTCCGGTTACCTCACTCACGGAACGAAACGCAGAAGCACAAGATGCCTCTACTTCCCGCCGGTATTCTGCGAGGCCGTGGTATCAATCCGGGCCCATTCTAGCAGCAGCTAAAGTCGCCGCTTGAAATAATAAAATAAAATCTTAAAAAAAAAAAAAAAAACTCGACTTCTAAGCCGGGGTCACTACCAACTAGGTTATGGGATCGTCTTACTGTGTGCGAATTTCCTTTCAAATATTTTCATAGATATTGCACTTTAACTCTTATTGCTATTCGAACAGACAGACGCGTATTTGCTTAAATTTCTTAACAAAACTTTTTAAACAACATCTTGCTCTATTTACGATGCTCTGGGTCCCAATGCTTTCTATGTATGTGTTTGCCTGTATGTATGTATAAAAGCTTTATATTTTCGTGGTATTTGATGTCTATTAATTCTTAACGGCAACTTTATGACAGTGTGTAATGAAATATAATAGTAACATTTATTTTACGGGCAACATTCTCTTGAACCACAATATGTCAGAACTTTACGAGTGTCGGTGTCAATGAGCACATTTCACGGCTCCTTTGAACGATTCATTAATTTTATAGAAAAACTATTAAATAACACTAGCGTTGGATGTTGCATTAATCATCTTATTAATCATGGCAACCAGATCATAAAAGGTTTTTTTTAAAAGAATACTAGCAATGCTATTTAAATTAAATTACTAATATTCCTGTTAACCCTCCAACTTAGCATTACAGCTTGTATCTGGAGTGGTTCACGACAATAGTCGAATGGGGAATAGGTCCGAACATACGACGTCATGTTTCGCAGTTCACACCCTAACCCATTAGGCTCTTGGCGCTTTACCCCAAAGGTTGTTTTGTAAGTGGTAGAGCCAAATTGCGGCATTTTTTGCCGCTCGACTGGGTTATACCACAACCTCGCAGAATACCGGCGCGAAGTAGGGGCATCTTGTACCTCTGCGTTTCGTTCGGTGAGTGAGGTGACCGGAGCACCTTTTCCCCCCTCCCCCAATCCCTTTCCCCATCATCCCTCCCATTCCCCAAATATCCTCAAAGGCCGGTAACACACCTGTAGCTTCTCTGGTATTCCAGATGTTCGCGGGCGACGCTAATCACCTACCATCAAGTGAGCCTGTAGCTCGTTTGCATATTTACGCATAAAAAATAACTGCCTCTAAGAACGGTCATAAGCCACCAGCATCCATCGACTTCTCTTCATCGCGGCAGGACGCCGCTCCTTGGTCGTCTTTACTTCACTGTACGAGGCTACCCGAGAAACTTTTTTCTCCGATGGTTATCCGTTCTACGGTATATGTGTCTGGCCCATTGACCAGTATCCTGATCCTAAAGGGTCAACTTACTTCTGATGTGTATATTGTCGTTGCGGGCTCTATTTCGCAGAGAAACACACATTCCGATCCTGTTTATAGATCAGTGATGAATGTTAAGCTTTCTTATTCGGCTTTCAGTGAATAACCAGTATTAGGTAAGTCATCACTAGCAACAAGCACTTGTTAAATGTGTATGTACTCGACGAGAAGTAGTGACGTATATTTGCGAACCTTGCTCAGTCTAGTTGGAGTCATCTTTTGCCCCCTTGTCCTTAGTTGGTCTTGCCTAATCGGACAATTTGTATTAAGTATATACTGTCGTCGACAACTTTCCCCCTATTAAACTTCGAAATGTTTAAAAAGAAAGTATTTTCAATTAAATATTAAAAAAATTTAATTATTTTATTATTAAAAAAAGTTATTCAGGAGTGAAAGGACTTTTTTTGTTAATAATGTTTAGTAAATTATGCACTAAATTATTCATGCGATAGTTAAATATATTAATAATTTCAAAATCTCTTTGCGTGTTAAATATTCATTACATTCGAGGTTACTTAACGGAGTTGATTGTTAATTATATCACAAAATATTTAACGAGCAACTTTACCCTTTACGTGTCATATTAATGAAAGAATTTCTATTGTTTTAACAAGTCGAAGATTACTGCCATGAATTTAATTACAAGGACTCTCTACGATAATATTTAAAAAAAAAACAAAATTGTTTCGTAACTCTATTACTTACGGGTTCTATATAGTGACGTGAAACTCTATATGAATTAGACGGATACATCAAAATGAAAATGTATAATTTAAATTTACCTTATGTTATGTGTAATGTTCTGGCCAGTGATAATAATCGTACAAAAATATCACAAAACTCATTGGTAGGAGATCTCCACATACGAGATCGAACTCGAGTCTCTGATTCGTGCACAGATTACCTAACCACTCGGCTTAAGTGGCTTATGTTCGATTTTATTTTCGGATCTAACAAGAAAATGAAATAATAATACTGAAACCACATGGTTTTTTTTTATGGGAAAGGCGACAAATGAGCAATAGGTGCACCTGATGGTAAGTGATTACCATCGCCCACATACATCTGCAACAGAGGAGCTACAGGTGCGTTGCCTGCCTTTAAGGGTATTTGGAAGATGGGAGGGAGAATAAGGAGTGGAATGGGGAGGGGGAGTGGGAGTGGGCTTCCGGTTACCTCACTCACGGAACGAAACGCAGAAGCACAATCTGTCTCCACTTCACGCCGGTACTCTGCGATGTCGTGGTATTAATCCGGTCGAGCCGGCCCATTCGAGCAGCACCCAAAGCCGCCGCTTCGCTCTACCGCGTTAGAAATGAATTTATTTATTTATTTAGATAGGTACAATTAACAGACCACACACAGATCAGTTTATACAAATGATATCATTATGATGTTACATTGATAAATCTTAGGCCCTATTACAAATTATACACGACATTCACACATAGGCCTATGTTCAGCGGTGGACTTCTGCTAGGCTGAAATGATGATGATGATGATGATTCACTTTACAAACATATTACAAAAATATCCAAATACTACTTAAAAGCATATTGCATGCTGCTTCGGTATCAATTAAATAATATTTTTAACAGTGGTTTTAAAAGTTTCTAAAGATGTATTAAAAATTTCGCCATTAATTATGAATTTCGGCAAACCACTTTTAACCTCTCCGAGAGATGGAACATGAAACATTCAGAGAGGCCATTTCGGGTCGGCCAGCCTGGCTAAGGGAGGCCGGCCATGTGGGTTCCACCTGGTCCGCCGAGCCAGGCCTGGCTGGACCAAGCCACGGCTAATAATACACGACCACTAGACACCTACTACACGGTTACTGGGCCCTGCCATGACTCATACGGCTTGCACTGTCCTCATTAACCGGTCTGGTTGTGTGACTCGGTGGTTTTTGAAGACGTCTTCGCCTACGAGGCTCTGGCGAACAGTTGAAAAGAAAGAAACATATTTATCATATTTATCATACAACAACAAAGAAATAAAACGGTTAAATACGAAAACAATTGTTCGTTGTGCGATATCAAAAGTCTCAGTGATACCACAGCATTGTTCTTCCGTCGGGACGTTCATTGACTTCACGAACAACCGGACAAGAAGCAGTTGTTGTTGAGAAACATAATCAATGGCGATAAAAAAGAGAATAGTACGGCAGCGAGTAAAAACCACTGAATGGCAATCGTTCATTTCTTTAGAATCGTAGAAGTTGCTTTCATAATAAAAATCACTTTCATTTAAGCGCCAATAGCCAAATGGGTTATGGCGCGGATTACGAAACATGACATCGTAAGTTCGAGCCCGCCATTCGACTGTTGTCTTGAACCACTCCAGATACAATCTCTAAGCTTAGTTGGAGAGTTACCAGGATTGTTATTAATGTTACTTAATAAATAGCATTGCTAGCATTCTTTAAAAAAAAATAGTTAATTGAAATTCTGCAGAGCGGGCCTCCTCCCGCCAGAACGGGTTTCTTTTACTTTGTTTTTAATCATCTTACTGTTAAAGACGCAAATTATCAATGCTTCAAACTGCTCTTATAATCTCTTATGTAAATTTCTACAAACAAACTAGATGGCGCTACAAAGCATGGCAGAGCCAAGCGGCAGTTTTTGCTGCTGCTCGAATGTGCCGGCTCGACCGGGTTGGTACCACGGCCTCGCAGAATACCGGCGTGAAGTAAAGGCATCTTGTGCTTCTGCGTTTCGATCAGTGAGTGGGGTAACCGGAGGCCCATATCCCCTTCCTATTCGCCTCCTCTTCCCTCCCATCTCCCAAATATCCTTAAAGACCGGAAACGCACCTGCAGCATCTATGGTGTTGCAGATGTATGTGGGCGACGGTAATTACCTACCATCAGGTGAACCGCTTGCCCGTTTGCCTTCTTTTCCATAAAAAAAAAGACATATTTAGTACGCGATATGGTTTGCCTTTTATAAAGTAGATCTAATATGTTCAAATATACCAGCTTAGACCAGTATACAATTGCTCTTTTACTTAACAACCCTTCGGGTGTACACAAACAGTTCAAAGCCCAGTGTGGCTCTTAACAATTACCTTAACGTCCTGTAAAAATAACCCGCGGTAGGACCTAAGGTCTTGCCTATAGGGAGGATTCCCTACAACCGCCTCGTTTGCCAAGCGGACTGGCGGTCGCAGTACCTGGCGCCTCGAACATTAGACGCTGCTGCCCATCGTCGGTCTATTTAGTTTTGAGCTGGTATTTTTCCAGACGGTTACATCTGTCGGCAGCCATAGCGATTTTCAAGGCTTCTATCTTAGTCGCCTATTACGTCACGGGATCAAGGGGATGGCAGATTATTACACCGATGGGTTACAATAATTAACTAGAAATAATTTATTGAATTGACGAAGTTAACAAAACTAATCATAATGAAATCTGGAGAAGATTATTTAGCGGATACTGATGAAGAATAAATCATCTGTATCAACGGGTCAATTAAGGGTTGTCTCTAATAACATTATTATGAAGCTCTATAGACGCAGCAGCGAATGTCTATGGATCGACAATAATCAGAGCTTATAAATGAAAGCGCACGGTAGGTGTCGATTAATTTCTCATTACTCAGTTTTAATTTTAGGATTGCTTTGTGATGAACAGACAAAAAACCTGCCAAGTGCGAGTCAGTGCTAGCTCTTTTAGGGTACCGTATATATTATAACCAATTAAATAATATTTTTTTCTTAGGTAGTAAGGTCACTCCATTTCTTTATTTATATTTGCACTCTACTCAATGACACTCTACATAGGGGGCAGGGGTAAGATAGTTAATCTTTTTGGCTCATTTTTCGTGTGAAACGTTTCAGCTGAAAAATATTTTTTATAGAATTTCTAATTTAATAGTCGACTCCAGGCCAAGATTTTACACCAAATAAAAAAATTTCATATCTGTGACTCATTTCGTCTGCAAGCTAGAGATCCAAGACATACGAACGGACGGACGGACGGACGAATTGAGAAGACGAAGACGGACATATGGAACCTTATAAAAACAATGGAATGAAACATAAGAAGAGATTTTATAACATTTGCAGTCATCTCTTTCTTTTGTCTTAAATAACATTTGGCTCTTCTTCAGTTGTGAGCTAAAGTAGCTCAGAAGTCGCACTTCAAGTTTGTAGTTTCATTGTACGCGACTGAACATGCTTCGACATTTTTTTTTACTTCAGCAAAAAATTATCTGAAGTTATAATAACGCTATGACGTAATACTCGAGTAACCTGGGTTATTTCAAATTTTCGGTTCAATTTTGATGCTGATGCCCTTTCTGTCCTCAAAACCCTCACAAATATTGAAAGATCCGCCTTTTCCCTGCAGTGAGACATTTAAAAAAAAAAGAAATGACATTATTTGTCACAAAGTTTATAGTACAGATATGAATACGCTCTGCGATGAAGGAATAGATCGCGAGGAAACTGATAAAAAGAAAACGATGTCAAGGTCATCTTAAGATAGCCAATCAGCATCCGAGTAGCGTGTCGGACTGGCCTCGGCTCCTAAATCCTCTCAAAGTAATATGGAAGGACTTTTCACGGCGATGAGACATTTATTTTAAGATAAGCAATTGAAGAAGACAAATAACAAAGAGAAAGAAATTGAAAGGCTTTTTCGCAACTATAACTCAATACAAATGCACTTAGTTCGCTCCATTTCTTTCATTAGTGAAGTTAGTGCTTCGCTTCGAACTGTGCGATGTCTTAGGGTACTGACACATATATTGAATCAGCTATTTGTGATCAGTCAACACGTTTGAAGGTAACAGGTACAGCTTAAGTCGGTACAGGCCAATGGGCGGACGTCAAATCGCGCATAAAGAAATAGGCATCGAGTCGGTAATGCCGCTGGAGTTCAGTTATTTACAGGGTATGAGTACTATTTGAGTGTGTGTAGTATGTAGAGGTTATCAAAAATAAAATAAAGCACATAGTGGACCGTCATAGCCTAGGCAGGGCGCTCACTTTTGTTTCATAGAGCGGGAGCGATCTGAGTTCGATCCCCGTCGGCACCACGGCAAAATTGTTAATAGCAATTTTAAGTGCTGTATTTACCACTAGCTTCGGTGAATGAAACATCGAGAGAAAACCTGCACCACTGCAAAATAATAAAAGATATTATTTCCAGGATATGTGAAGCTACGCCACATTGGTGCAACTTGGTGGGGAATTCCTGGCTCCAAAACTCTTTCAGGTATTTGACAAGAAGACCTTTTACTTTTTTTCATATAATGGGACCAAATTAAAGGTCCACCGACAACATCCTCTGTGAACAACCGGCAGATCGCGCGCCAACATGATGGTCAAGGACACAATGAACCCACTAAGGCGACCATAGCCATTGGCAAAGATATTGGCCATCGTGAACAGTGACCTTTACAAACAGACGCTTTAATTTGAACAGTAGTAATACTGAGGCACACATCTACACCATCTCGTATCCGATGTAAGGCTTTTAGGATGAGATGTTAGAATGTGATAGTGAGATAGACAAATATGAAGTAACCGGTCCCTCAACAACCACTCTCCCCAGAAGGGTCCGTACGGGCAAACCCTTCAAGAACCAAATGCCTGCTTGCTATCAGTTTCTTGGAGAGGCTTAAGTAGACTTCTTTTTTCTTTTTTGCCTGATAGCGCTTGGTGCATATTCTTGGAGATACCCGATGACTTATTCAGATAAGTACTGCTGCTTTTCGGTTTGTAGGGTAAAGAGAACCAATACAGTTAGCCACAGGATACAGGATGTGAGGCATTTCTCGTTAGTCCCCAGGGGTGACAATGCACCTGTGACCTTCTTCTATTAAATGATTGCAGGTATGCATGACTTTCATCTGTCACTCCATGGTTATATATGTTTAAACTCTAGTCCAATGCTACCCTCGTAGGCATTGCTATTAGTTTTGTGCAGGCGTTGAAATGGAATTTAAAATCATTTCAGTTACAGATTATAGCTAAGGGAGTTTATTTTTATCATCTCTTAAAAACAAACGGTACAATGAGTGAAATGTATTTTCTTCATAGTAACTGTTATTTTCGTTACTTTTTGCAATTTAAAATATTCTGCGTGAGATGTTATCGTAAAAATAAAGGTTTATTGTACAAGAATGTTCTTTAATAATAATGACTGGCAGTTATATTCAAAGCACCACTTTCGATACTGATTTGAATGTTTTTTCATTTTTGCAGACTATTGTCATATAATTTAAAATGTGTTTTAAATGAAAATGCAACACTGATTTTACTCTACTTGAACTCGAGAACCATACCAACTACACCATTATTAGTACGGAATGTTTTTTTTATTGTATTGGGATGAACAGCCGTTGGGGAAAAAAGGTTCTCGAGTGGCAGCCACGTACAGGCAAACGCGGTGTAGGACTACCCCCCATATGATGGAGTGACGACCTGCGCAGTGTTGCGGAAAGTCGATGGATGCAGGTGGCTCAGGACCGAGCTTCGTGGCAATCTTTGGGGAGGCCTATGTTCAGCAGTGGACTTGTGATAGGCTGAAACGATGATGATGATGATGAAAAGTCACTAACAGTACACCTGATGGAAAGCCCATGGGCACCTGCAAATAACATGCGATACGTCAACTCTCTGCTGGATAGTTTTTTAATGTGGAATGGGTGCTAGTAATCTACCTATCACTGCAAGCAGTCACTGCTTGGTTATATCGGGATCAGCATTAAGTGCCGGATTAGAGACACGCCGTTGACCTGGCGGCCTCGACAGCTTTGGCGAAAGAGTAATAATCTATGGTTCAGACATTTGTGACTCTGTGGCCAAGTTATTTGATTTCCGAAACCAAGGGGCAGGTTTTTTGAAAAGCGGAAAAATTTGAACGAACGAATTCTCTGCACGCTCAGTCATCGAAATAAATATATAATTTATATATATATATATAGATATATAGAGTTCTAGTGAGCTACTGACATAAAAGAGTAATGTATTAAACTAAGCCGAAATGATATATATATATATTTATTTATTCTTTATTGTGTCCCTTAAAAAGAAAGGAATACAATGGGCGGACTTAATGCCTTTTGGAATTCTCTACCAGTCAACCCTGGGTGAGAAAGAAAACATATTGGCAGGTTGAAAATAAATAATAAATATAAATATATAACCCTTATAATATACTTACATACTTATGACATACATAGTATATATGTCATAAGTATGTAAGTATATTATCTTTACATATCTTTACATTTCGGTGATACCAAAGTGTACATTCAGGTAGCAGAGGTTTCTATATACGACTTCGTAGCGTAACAATATGTTGTGGTCAAATCCACGAATTGCGGCCGTAGATCGTGCTGATTCAGTTATAGGGCAATGTCTTTTATCTCAAGCAGAAACAAATATTCATACACAGAACTTTTGTGTTACTTCACATAATATCATAAACAAACACTGACACTAACATACACTCGTTCAAGCGCACTCATGCGCTCGCATACATCTTATTTTTAGTTTTTTGTTTACGCTTTTCAGTATGTATAGTATCTTCAAACCATAAAAACTCTTATCGGTATGTAACATTTGGGTACAAGTGTCTTGTGAGGTTGGGGGGCCTGGTGACCTGTGACACGGACCTTTGAACCACCTTGGAAACACCACGGTCTTGTGCACCAGTCTACTGCTAATGAAAAGGAGCTTAAAACTGTACTATACATGTGTTTTCATGTCGTCTGTGGTAAGAAATAAAGAGATTGTTATTATATATGTTATTTTTATTATTATTCAGCGCCCCATACGTATTTTGTTTACTAAAGCGCAGCGCTCGTGTTATATTCACTTCGACCACTTTCCCAACATTCCTATCAGTTTTACTTTTCCCTTGATATCCTGAAAACACAGATCTCCGTTTCTTTATGTCAAGTATCGGTTCCTACAATGAATGCGAATATCACTTCCGTCAGTTTTTCCTACACAGAGAACTGTTGTGTTCCGGTTTATAGGCTTTAGGGAGCAATATTCACAGGCTGTTATAAATTCAGGGTAGTAGGGTAGCAGTAGGGCTTGGTAGGTACCACCGTGTTACTCATTTCTGCCACGGAACAGCAGTTTAACAATATTTCCATAGGTTTGAAATGTACAGAGAACCAGTATATTTACGGATCCGGTCTTTGTGCTCTTAGTCTCCATAATCTTAGTCCTCAGGGGTTGATGACGCATCTGTAAAGCTCCCTGCAGGTGTCCATAGGCTGCAGTAGCCGCTTACCAGCAGTTGAACTGTTAATTGGATTAGTCACATCAGACCGACCGATAAAAAAGAAGTTCGCGCAATATTAACATAACATTGGCAATTTTCCTACCACATCCGAAGATTGCGATTACTACCACGGAGATAAATTCCGAATACGATCGGCGGTGTTCGATTGTGTCGTTAATAAATATTTGTTGCAATAAATGAGCTACAACTTCATAGCCCGTCTTGATGTGCACTACATAAACATTTATAACACACTAAAAACGTCTTACGACCGACGGGAAGACAAGATGTAAAATTTGTTATAATATAATACTATTACTTGACCTTTTTCACACTAGCTCTCGAGTCCAACGCGGTAGATTAAGCAACGTGAATACTTTACTGTTTTATGGAATAATATAAGCAACTAAGTCCACCTCTGAACCTCTCCAAGAAACCGCCACTATAAACCAGAATTCAATTCTTTGCAAGGTTTAACAACCGAGATTCGGCCGGATTTTCGACACCCTAAAGATGCTGCCCCCGATCGCCAGTCTGCGGATATTGGGTTTGATCAATACGGATAGATTTTCAGACCTCATTTCGTCGCCGGCGTCTCGTTTGTTTGCCTGGACCGCGTGCAGGCGAGGTCTGTATTTACAGATGATGGTGTATATACCCCTTAAACACATACACAATCATACTCCCATTACCCTCGGTTACAAATATATAATGTTTTAATTTTTGACGTCTGCGTGACTAATTGTTTATCGTAGTTGACTGCAGTAGCATGGGTTGTGGACTCGAATCCTTGCGGAAGTCAGTATTTGGTTCGGTTTCACGACACATTTTAAGTGTTAATAGTTTAAATCCGGTTTTGCCTTACACCTGAAGATGCTGAATCTCAAAGCCGATCAGTTATTTATATAATAATTACAATGTGTTGTGAAACTAGAAGAAGAGATAGTGACAACAATCGCAATTATAAATTATTCAGTATTCGTTTTTCGAGTCTGGTTGCGTTGTGGTATCTGCTTACCCCTATTGTGTTAGTGCTTATATAGGATGACTTTCATTTCATACGACACTGTTGTCACATTGGGATGTCATATTTCACACGATGCTTCGGGAACACTGGTAGAGTAAGTTTACACGAAAGTTTTTGTTTTTCATTTAAAAACCATGAAATGAATCCGATAAATACGATAAGTGTAATACTCAGTTACATCACCACGTCATGTAGCATAGTAGCAGTACCTACTCCTACGCAGTTCCGCTCGTGATGGCATAAATATTCAGATTTTCTTTCTTTTTAAACATTTTTATGTTCTGTTTTTTTTTATGAACCGTCCACCGGTAAGTTTTTTTTTTAAGAGTGGTAGAGCCAAGCGGCGGCTTTTGCTGCTGCTCGAATGGGCCGGCTCGACCGGGTTGGTACCACGACCTCGCAGAATACCGGCGTGAAGTAGAGGCAGCTTGTACATCTGCATTTCGTTCGGTGAGTGAGGTAACCGGAGGCCCACTTCCCCTCCCTATTCCCCTCCTCTTCCCTCCCATCTCCCAAATATCCTTAAAGACCGGCAACGCACCTGCAGCATTTATGATGTTGCAGACGTATGTGTGCGACGGTAATCACTTACCATCAGGTGAACCGCTTCCCCGTTTGCAGTCTTTTCCATAAAAAAAACCTGTAAGTGGACACCAGTAAGCATATTCAATCGAAGAAGTTTACAGGTGGGTATGTCTCTCCGGAGGACTACGATGGAATGCCTAAAAGAGCATAATTGTACTAGCTCTCTGCACCTTTAATACCCGAACACAACAGTTTTTGCTCATTGGCGGTAGAAATGCGTAAGAGGGTAGCGCGTACCCAGACGTCTCCTGGACAGAGGAGGAGCCATTTTAATTATGTCCTTAATAATATCTTATTATGTTAAGGTAATTACTTTACCAAAGTTCCCTAAAGAATATTCATCACATACAGAACAATCTGTTGAAGTTTGTCTTTTAAATTCAATGGTCTCCCTGCAAATAAAATATTAAATGAAAGTCATGTTATAGAATTTCTTGATAACTTTATTTGTACATTTTAAGTTATACAAGACAAGTACACAAAAATAAATCTACATTTCTATTACATTATAAATTATTCACTACCTACTGTAAACGTGTATGTTTTGTATGTGGGAATCTCTTATACAAACATAATTATTATAAAAACACGTGAGTTCATATCAAAGAGAGAATATGAAGTCGTTAAATAGTTTTCAAAAAAAATATTGAAATATTTGAAAAGTAGAGTATAAATTTAGTGTAACGCCATTTATATTGACATCGTTTTATATAGCCGAGTACTGTGCAACTTGTGTGCGCAATATACACACACAATCAATCACATTTATGTGACTTACGCGATGATCGTAACTCAAATTATACCCACGGAGAGCTAAGTTGTTTAACAAAAATCTTTATATTACAGAATTCTATAATCTGTATATTACAGAATTTTAATAAATATCTCCCACATGAAGGTTTATCTTCTATAAATTATCTATCAATTATTTACCGTTAATATCTACAAGGTCTGTAGCCATTTTAAATAAACAGATAAAAACTCTGAAACTTTCTTATTTACAATTGATCAACATAATAAATATTTACCTTACTTTCATAATCCTTACTTCTATTTATTAGATAACTTATTAAATAATCTAAGTATAAATTAAAAACAATTATACATTCAAGTTTAGAAAGTATCGAATAGCAGTATGACGTTTTTTCGCGGCTTGTGTCGCTATTTTCCCCATTTTCTTCGTTAGATTCACTCATTATGGCGGATAGAAAAACAACATAAATGGCGGGAAAGCGTTTTAATCTTTATTTATTAATTTTTAAATGTCATGTTTATAACGATATCCAAACCAGCCAGCTACAAACAGTACAACTAAAGAGATTTTACTGAAAATTTTTAACTACAAAATACGAATACGAACGAAATCTCTTTTCTTCGGCCTAATATTTTCTTGATAGTGGTACTCACGACAAAATCCTGATCCCATCAATAGTTTTTAACTGCGTTGGTGGTGACCCTGCCTTTATAGCAGAGGGTTGTTCAATCGAATCCCACTAGGGGAAAATATTTGTATGATGAATATGATTGTTGTTAACTGTGTCATGGTTGCTCATATATGTATGCATGATTATTTATCTATGTACGTGTATCTATTTATCACCATCCAGTTACCATGATACAGGGATTACTAGTTTAGGAGCAGATGATAAATACACAGATACTTCATCGCCTTCACCTTCCGATCCGATGTAAGGGTTACGTCAAACACACAGACACTTTCTCGACTTCATCTTCCCATCCGATGTGAGGGTTATGCGCGAACATCGGAGGAAGAGTCTGATGCAGTGTAGACACTGGACGCGATTCAACATAACTGGACAAGAGAACCAATAATTTATGTTTTGCAAAAACTATGCTCGGTTGGAATTCATATCCGGGGGCCTTTTCCGCTATACCGCAAACAATTAATTTCACAAACATTTCGTGTGTCTTCTTTTTATGGTATAAGGAGCAATCGAGCAAGCGGTTTACCTGATGGTAAGAGATTATTCGTACGACACACATTGTATGGCTTGTGTTAAATATAACATCAAGGTGCTTAAAGAAAACTCTTTAAACAGAAAGAAAAGTACTTTATTCTTTGGCCGAAGTCAAGACCTTATATAACACTTAAAGTACCAGCTTGTAAGAGCCCACTGTTGGCTCAATTATATGAGAGGGTTTTGGACCCGGGAAGGACCTGCCACTCTACTCCCGTGCGGGTTGACGGACTTCACGTGTCCTCACGATGTTTTCCTTCACCGCCCAGCACTTGGTTAATACAGTGAGCGCCCTGACCATTAGGTTAGCATGAAACTTTATTAAGCTATGTGCTAGCCTACAAGGTGAGAATCTGACGAAGCGAAGCTTTTCATTTATGACAAATTCTCAGAATCGACCGACTTTTTAAAGATCGGTGAGCTGCTGATGTTAAGAGATCGTTTGTTTAATTTGAAATAATTTTAGAAAAAGATACGCCGCAAGTAGGTTCATTACGAGGTAGAGACAAGGGGCGGCTTTTGCTGCTGTTCGAATGGGCCGGCTTGACCGGGGCAGTACCGCGGCCTCGCAGAATACCGGCGTGAAGTAGAGGAATCTTATGCTTCTGCGTTACTTTCGGTGAGTGAGGTAACTGGAGGCCCACTTCCCCTTCCTCTCTTCCTCCTCATCCTCTCTTCCATCCTTCAAAGATCCTTAAAGACCGGTAACGCACCTGCTGCTTATCTGGTAGGCGACGATATTCACTTACCATCAGGTGATCCGTTAGCGCAATTACTTCCATTCTCAAAAATAAAAACTAATAATATAATATTGACTCTTAGAATATAGCTTGGCGCTAAATACGTATGCAAAAGATTTACGGCCTGAAACTGACGTATGCAACAATGTTGAATATTTTTTGGTTAATTTTCGCAATCAACCCGCCCGCCATTGCAATTTCAATCCTCGCGGTAACCATAGGAACGCGCAACAAAAGTCTCACGAACCGAAATAGCCTCAATCAAATAACGCAATCCTGCAACATAATGGCCGTCTAAAAATAAACGGAAACCGCCATTTATTAGTGGCTAACGAACGGGTGCCGTACATGTTTTGCGTAAACAAGGCATTTCCTGTACATTTCAACGTGCGACGTTTACCAACATCATAGCAATAATGAACGAGCTCTTATTTAAAAGCATCACATTACCTCAATTAAAAATAGCTAATACTGTAATAGTGATGATTCTCTTGAGATCGATAAGTTATTCGAAGACTCGATAGAATTAAAAAAGTGAGGAAATCACAGATATATTTACAAGAGTAATAATTTTTTTTTTAAATGTAACTGTCTGTTTAGAGAGTAAAGATGACCACAAAAAATTATAAGAGAAATCAATCATCGATGAATATAGCAAGTGTACTTTGGTAATGTTTCACATAACATGAATTTTAATTTCAACGAAGCCTATAAATGTAATAATATTATAAACTAAATTAAGCGCTTCATTTGCTGCTTATTTCTTGACGTGTTGATACAATAGAAATTATTTTCTTGACATGTGAAGGGTTAATTTCGGAACGAGTTTTAAAATAGATGTCAAACAACTTTTTTACAACTCCACTTTAAGCTCCATTCCACTGCCCACAATACTGATATTATGTTTTTTTTTTTTGTTAAAAAATAACTTTAATTGGTATATTTGTATTTACAAAAACAATTGTTCTATATACGATTAATATATCATATTACATTTTCTTTTATTTTTAATTTGACAACTGTTTAAGCTACGATTAAATTTAAACTTAAACCCGTTTTTAGTTTCGTCACTGACCCCGAAAAGTTCACGCCATTCGTTATCACACTCTCGGTAGTCCGCATGTGTATCGCTGTGAGTTTCCCCAGATACCATCTTGTCGGAGTGTGCTACGGCTTCGCGCCCACTAGTTCCTGCACCCTTAAAACAATCGTAATAAGGTTTACAATCGATGCTGTTCGTACTCCTTGCAATGTAACGTTCAATTCCGTCACGGTTTCTTATGTCATTGTTGTAGCAAACGAAATATTTATCTTTGTCCAAATGTCAATCCCGGCCGACGTCGGTGTTCAGAGTGAACCTGGTAGTGGATTCACTTATCGAGTCATCTCTAATTTTAGGCCGTCTGTTTCCGTTCATATGTTCGATGAACGACGTGTTCGTGTTTCTTGCACAATCTCTATGTATGCTATGGTGATTGGAAGGAGATAAGTGCGTCAATCTATAACTGACACAGGAGTCGTTACGCCTGACGACAGTGCGAGTGGTGCCGGCTCTCGAACTGCCTATAGGAGCGAAGGAGGTTCCGTTCTGATCGGGTGCGGCCGGACTGAAGCAGCAACAGAAGCATTTAAAGTAGGATCTGTGAAACTCTCGACGGAATTTTCCTGTAACAATAATACATTTTATAACAAGCTGTAAATATACGACGTAAATAAGAATGCTCTAGAACTTGTCGTGTTGAAAGTGGATTATAAAAAAAAAAAAGATTGAAATATACGTATTCTCAATTGGCATTTGTAAAAATTAAAAGTGCATAAAATGATTTGTATTTAAACATGATAGGCGATATTCCAAGATTCAAATGGACATAATTAATCAGTAATCTTTATTTTTTCTTTTATTCGGAACTATTCAGTGCAAAATATATTAGATTTTCAAATCAACCTTGGAATAAAATATTGTAATCAATAGGATTTTACATTTCTGTACACTAGTTTCTTGAACATGCATTAAAATTTACAATAATTATATAAGAGGTTCTTAAATTACGGTGCCCTTGCTTTGTGTTTTATATTATACAGTAAAGTGATTTTAAAGCATTTATATGTACATAATATAATATATAAACTACTCTGTTGTTCTCTGTCTATCTTTTAATAATGATCACTTCAGAGTTAAATAAAAGTTTTCAATCATAAGCTGTTTACTTTAACATTCCCTGTTTCTACAAATAGTGAATAATTGACTATAAAATTGTTTGTGTTTTAAATTTTCTTTTAAAAAGGTTGCGTTTTATACTTTTATCAATTTTTTATACGAGTATTCGTATTTAAGGGTAACGTTCGGCTTCGAATTTTTCCAACGTTTCCACTTTGTAGTTTTACGTAAATCATTTCCCGCAACATAAACATCAAACGCATGCGACAAAACATAGGGAAAAGGTTGTTCTTTGCGTGATATTTAAATTCGGTCAGGGCCAACGTTCACTTACTAACCTGAAAACCCAGGGAATCCTGTAAGCAAAATGTTTATGTGACGTATTTCTTTTAAAAAAAATAAACGTGAAACTTACAATTGTACTTGTTTAAACTACGAAATTTAATAGTAAATATGAAACGAAAAAGATCGGATCACATGAAGAATTTTGAGCATACCTACAACATTTACTAAAATCTGAGATATAATCTACTACAGCAGTTAGTTCATCGTAAATTACTAAAGAAACAGAAAAGATGTTCTAATTAAAATATGTATTATTAAGAACAGATCTAATTATATACTTGATTATAGATACCAGCTGTACTAGGCTGATGCTATTTTAGTCTGCTGCTCAACATAGGCTTCACGAAGAAAGCTCCTGCAAAATCCGGCACTAAGGCTTGGAAGGTTTGCAGTAATCACCAGGCTTGTGATTACTAGTGACCGGTAGTACGTTCCCCATCTCACTTCCCCGGCTTTGTGAGTATGAACAAACCTTCCAAGCTTTTCGGTTGGGTTTTGAGCATATAATCATTATTTGTATGGCCTAATGATGATAAAAAAACCTTTTATTAATTGTTGTAAACAAATTTAACCACAATAGCAATTATTAAAGTTATTTCACTGAAGTCTATTCTGTTCCTTCTATTACAGTAACTACTTTAAACATATGGATCAAATATGGGAATGCCCAAACTATACAGCCTGATTTGGCGGTGAGTATATAATACAAAGTTATAATTGTTATCACTGACTTATTCAAAAGCGGCTATTTTACAGCTCGGTGGAAATTAAATATATTTATTAGTAACACTACTGATTCCATATTCAATATGAGATTCGAGAGAAAGAAAAGCTCCCGGGGCATTTTACCAAATGTAATCGAACCTATTGGCAATACATGCAACCTGTTGGGATTGAGGAGTTGGTATAGTATCAACAAATATTCAGGCATTATGTACCTATAATGAATTAGATGATTGAGTCTTCAGTATTGTGTGATGTCCGGTTATGTCATATACCGAATAGTTGCCAATATTCGTTGTAACTTTGATCATTGTGATGAAATTCAATAAAATGTGATTATTACATTTTCGTAAATGAATATCTTAGACTAATAATTATTATTGAAAACCATGCAAGCTTTAGGTTTTTTTAAATAATCAATTTATAGATAAATAAACAAGTTTGATGTTGATGATGTTCTCCTGACGGATTTATAATACGTCAAGAACTTTATGTACAAGTATCGGCAGTACTTTCCTATATCGGTGTAACGATTATACGATAAAGATCATTGAAAGAGTCAGATGCTGTGGTTCTAACCTTAGCCAAATGCAATATTTTTTCAAATTCAAAATTATTGATTATCGGTTCAAGTTGCGTTGTGTTACCTGTCTTGTCCGTGTCAATACATCTGGCTCCTTCTCTACTGCACCTGATCGCATTACATCGATAATAGGTGAGTAAAGTGTAGTGAGTGCACCAGTGTATGCGCGTACACTTACGAGAGTGTAATTTCTCTATGACAGTTGGTGATAATATTCAGAAGTGGTCACCGTCATCGAAAACTACCAGGAGCACATTAGACATAGGAAGGTAGCATTATTCTGTGAAAGAATACTTACCACTCATGAAGTTATAGATCAGAGGGTTGACGGCGGAGTTGGCATAGCACATGACGTGGGAGATGAGGGCAATGCAAGTCATCACGTCGCTTTGTTGTACGTCATAGGCCACCCTTCAAATTTAATTATTTTAAAATATTGTGGCATAAATAACTTACACTAAACTAGCTCATAATGAGCGTTTACATCTCACTGCTTTTCCCAGAAGTTAACAAATACCTAAATCTTTGAACTGAATAAACCGATTCTAATGCAACTTTATACTCACAAGAAGATTGCAAAACATTCTTCAAGGGCCTCTTGCTTCTGAAGGTCAATCTAATCATTTAAATAATATGAATCTTAAAGTACAATTTCAAGAACCCCATTTACACACTGAAATAATTATATTTACAATACCTGGAACCTAATAATTAATATATAATTTAATTTTCAGACGATTTAGCTATAAACAGATGTTACTGAAATAAATCCACTTCCCAGAATTAGGAATAGTCATTTATCATCACTAACGTCATAATTATTTCCCGCTAAGATTGTTAAGAACACCTCGCAAATTAGATGCTGAGGTTTGACACGACTGGACATTTAAGACCTTAAGGTCTGGCGTAATTGATGATAGTTATTCGTAATCATTCTGTCGTCTTCCGGAGGTCAAGAAAGAATTTTGACAGAATGACTATTGAAAAGAGCAAGCAGCTAACCTGATGGTAAGTGATTATTAATGCGATTTTCCTTCCCCGTATTATCTGAATATGTAACTGTGTAAATTGTAAACTTAAATAATCAACGCTACTTCATTACGTCGATAATAGGAGAGTAAAGTGTAGTGAGTACACCAGTGTATGCCCGTACACTTACGGGAGTGTAATTTCTCCTACTATGCTACTTCATTGATTATTTAAGTTTACAATTTACAGTGTTTCAATACTTTCGTTATCTAGTTATGTATGTAGTTTACATATATTTCTTTGTTACATTGCTCTTACCTCAGAACAGATAAAAGATGAACGGGGAA
The DNA here is from genome assembly GCA_029286595.1 of Bhutanitis thaidina. Taxonomy (NCBI): domain Eukaryota; kingdom Metazoa; phylum Arthropoda; class Insecta; order Lepidoptera; family Papilionidae; genus Bhutanitis; species Bhutanitis thaidina. Next base: position 2,218,618 of record JAGSMS010000032.1, on the reverse strand, counting down.
GTAGCAGACAGCGAACATGGCCACTACCGCCACCAACATCTTGGCCGCCTTTCGTCGAGATCTCAACTGTCCTTCTGTAGATGCGTTAGCGTGGATTGAAGGCGTAGTCCGTCGGTTTGCTGCTAACCCTACAGAAGTAATGAAAAATACAATCTGCTTGTAACAATAAAATAAAAAGATTGCGTCTATACGTCTAGATAATAACAAAATGGAATGCGACTATTTTGGTCTTCATTTCTGGAGAGAATATACAACTATGTGATCGGAGTGCTGTTGGATTCTGTTTTTATGATAAGTCTTGCATAACGTATCCCCTACCTCTTGGACAGCTCTCACTAGCCGATCATCAAGACATTGAATCAGATTTTGTAAGACATCTCTAGGCTTATGTTCAGATTCAGTGTGCAAAACATTTTGTTATCACTGACGGTGTTCCCTAGGTGATGACATACACCAAGGAACTGCTGCCACTTGATCGTTATGATCAAGTCAATCTCGCTATTGATTGAAGAGCCCAAACGTCCACGTACATCGAATTCCAGCTTATTCATAAAATGAGTATAATAAGATATATAGAAATGATGACAGCATTTTCTTTATATTGATTTAATATACATGTACGTTAAATTTAAATATTTATTTAAAAATTAATGTATTACATTAATTTGTTATCAAGTAAGCTATTCTGAACAAAAATTATTTAGTAAACATAGTGTCAGAATCTTCTTTTAAAATCTCGTTTGATAGTCAGCAAATTTTCGCTATTTCCATATGGAATATTATTTCTATCTCAGCGCGATGTTTTTGTGCTTGTCATACAAGTTATTTGAAAAAAGACAACTCAGTAATTGATTTTTACGTAAACACATTTGCCGCGCCAAATTGTTTTGCTGTGAATCACCCTTTATTCAGCACCCATGTCAAATTCTGATGGATTCCAGAGTGCGTGCAACTGGTTTTGATAAATTGGTTTTCATTAACGCTTCCACCAAAATGGATGGATGCAATTAATTACACAATGGAGAAATACATTCGCGAATACCCGCTATTAACGAACTTGATTTGTTTTTTCGCAGAGATTTAAAAAAAAAAATTGTAAGGCTATCGGTGCTTCAGCAGTGACCCTTATGGCTAGTATTAAATAATAACCTATTAACAACCTAACAACCATTAAATATCACCTAAAGACAGTTATATTTGTACTAGAATTTCTTAGATATCCCTGACAGAATAAAAGATATTTAATAAGCTTTAGTTGTTTTAATCAAAATATGAGAAGTTTCGGTCTGTACCAAATAAACTCGTCGATAAAAAAATCTTTTCTATCAACGTACCCCGAGCAGAATCATGTATCAAGACTCTTCTAATCTTAATGCATTTCGATGCATCTGTTTTCTCTCTGCATCAGAATTGAATTCTATCAATCAGTCAATTGATAAAGATATTCATTTACAGTGTTAGTGCTCCTCGTGTTAATAAATATCTTATTTTCAGATTTTGTTTTAATTAATTTTCCTTTATTTACAAAAAGTCGCAATATCAACTCATTATAGGCTAAACTATTAACAACGGCAATAAGGATCGCGGTTTCAAATGCTTGCAATCCATGCCATACATGCAAATTCAAAGTACTGTAGCCAACTGCAGCATTAAGCTGAGTGCACACTGTTCGTCCATTGCGCCACGGCTCCCTTGACAATTCAAATTTTTTATATGAGGCATGATTATTCTTTGTTAAAAACTCTTGGATATATATACGCATAACAAGTTTTAATGTATCTATCTACTTATGTTTGTGGCGTAATTTTGCAATAAATGTTTCCTTCTTTCTTTGTGTATGGCCTACAAAATATTATCCTAGGATGTATATCTCGGACCAATTATTACAGTGGACGGAGACAGACATTCAAATTCGTGACTATTTTTTGAATTTTTATGAATAAAACAAACGTAGTGATAATACAATACTTTAGCGGATTTCGATTTTGAAATAAATATAGCAGTAGTTAACGGTAAAGTAGATTTACGTATGTAATAATAATTCTGGATATTAATTATATGTATATAAATTTGTAGCCAGACAATTGAGATTTATTGTTATTTTACTTATATCCGGCACCAAACCCACTAGTCACATACTGACACGAATTACACGCACAGTGCGGCGTTGCCAAACTTACATGAGCTATATATTTTGGCTCGTATTGACCCTCTGAGAAATGAACACAGACAACAACACCCCGTTTGACTGCTTTGTACTAGAGCAGCAAGCTACAGCTCTGCCAAGGTAATAATTGTTTCGAGATTTATGTCTGGAAAACGCACGCAAGTGGCAGGAGCAAACTTCCTGAAGAGGATTTTTTTTTAACGGTACTCACAATTATTTTGACCACTAGGCGTCGAGCAAAGCTTGTGAGACTCTGTATGGCCGGGTATGTTGTCCGATCGCCATAGCACCCTCACAATTTGGCAGTATGCGATCATCATAAGGAGTAATGGAAATCTATTAAAAAAAAATAATTAAAATAGCATTGTAAATGTATTATCCATAATATTTATCATATTGTACACACACATACACGTTAAACGTGAACATTTACTCTCTCGCTTGTCATCCATACCGGTAGGCAGAGATTACGGATTTCTATTTGGCCCTATCTTAAAAATATCTCTCGCATGTTCCACATCCACAAATGTACGCATATATGCTCGTCGGTTATGGGTACTCTTAATTTGGCCCATGTACAAAATTATTTATCATACACGTTACTTATCACGTCACTGATATCCCCTGTATCTATTATCCTAAGATATCGTACATGATGATGATTATGCTATTAACAAATATTAAATACATGGGTAAGCACACACGCCCGTCACCCATAGGCGTAAGCAGACTTTACGGATTTTACGATTCAGATCAACTTTTCGTCTCTGAAACTAATGTCGAGGTCACGGATCTGACTGGTGGTGAACTTCGTCGGCCGGTTTGCTCGCGGTATTTACTTTGAGATTTTCGAGCCAATTCCCTTCGTATCATCTTAAGGTGGCTTCCCATGGTACGCGGTTTTATGGACCATGAAACACGACGCACATACTGTGTGATCGGTACGGACGCGTCTGTGCTACCTCGGATATTGCCTCTCGTAGGATACGCCACATATACGTTAAATGCCAGATTCTAACATCACTACCATACGCCCCATAGGTCACTTCCTACGGTGCATGATTTTACGATCTATCACCCACGATGCATAAGTTCGCACTGACGGACGGACGGTTACTGACGAGTCTGCACCGCCGCGGACGCGACGTCTTCCTCAGTTCTATGTGACAGTCCGTAAAATCAAGCACAGTGGGAAGCCAACTTTACAGTCTATTGATAGCGACATATAAGAGCAACAATCGTTTTCAAATTTGATCATGAATCTGTAGTTTAACAATACAATATTGGTAGTAATATAGTACATTTAATTCCAAATTGAAAAAGGCGATCATGTCAAAAATTTTGAAACACTGCGGACAAAATGCACCGTTAGAGCAATTATTCATGTAATACCTTACAAAAACCGTTTTAATTTTTTTATTGTTTAACTTACGTGTAAAGGAATAGAGCCTTTATGATGTGCCATTTAAGATCACTTTCGTCTGACCACGTCGAAGTGCATTGCATAAAGTATTGCACATTGAACCGCAACTGCATTTTCTTTTGTACCTGAAGCACCACAAACTCGGGCACATCTGTTGAAAAATATTCAGCGTAAATGACTTGGTTACAGAGTTTTTTTTTTAAATAATGAAATAAAAAATGAATGTAATCCATTTCAGTCTCTTTAAAAAACAAACTCTCACGCCTTTCACCCAGATAGGTAGGCAAGAATTACGAGCTTACATTTGGCACGTTCCTGACACAACTCTCTCGCCTCTTTCATATCCACATACCGACGTATACGTGTTCGTAAATGATGGGTACTTTTAATTTGGCCGACGACTTTAGTATGTCACCATTTGGTTGATTACGTCTAGAGCGCACCAACACGACTTTTATAGTCTTTTCATTATTTAGATTTTAGATTATATTTTCAGATTTATTCACCTTCTTTAGCTACCATGTGAAAAGGGAGGAATTTACTATAGCCTCTTCAAATGCCAACCTCATAAGTAACAAACAAGTCTCTGACCACCGTATGATGGCGGAATATCCATTCAAAAACGACATAATAACAGGAGCAGCATCACTAATGCCAATGTAGTGGCACGAAAGTATGGGCGGACCTCTGATGAAATGCATACGGATTTTTGCTGGGGTTTTCTTAGAGGAGCTTTAATTCAGCAGTGGACTTAAGATAGCGAAGAAAGGGAAAGGTCAACATAGGTCTGGGATCAGGGCAAATCTTAATAAGGAAGATTTGCCGAGATCATTTCCCTTGGCAGGCGGATACTACGCAATTTCATACTGATAAATGCAGTGCCGCTATATTCCTATAGTAAAGTAACCTCCGACACTAGTCTGTAGGAATTGGTTTTGCTTATTTGGATCGTTACTACACTTCGGTAGCCAGAACATTGTCTAAGCTAGCAAAGTGCACCGTGTAAAGATTATATCGACTACTGATAGAGTTATTCTGTGAGTTTCATGACTCTCCAAAAGTCATGTTCTATCATCCAAAGAGCATCATGGATTTAAGAGGCCCATTTGGCTCCGCTCATTCCTGCCCAACGGAGATCTACAATCTTGATCAAACCTGTGAGTCACAGGCATGAGTGCTCACGGATCATTATTGTTTTTCCGTATAAACTGAAAATAAAAAATATTTTCTTACTGAAGAGTAAAGATAGAAGCCATATAATTAAGATAGCTGTCTTAGCGCGTCCTGTTGTAGACTTGAACTTCAGCGGGAAACAAATGGCGTACCATCGGTCAACTGAGATGAATGTAAGTGTCAGCACAGACACCGTCACTGATACAGACTGCAAAAGAAACATTCTATTAACTTCAAAACCAAAAAAACTAGAAATACCACTTTACATATTCGACTTAATTAAAATCATCTTATGTTAAACAACTTTTCCACAAATATGCTCTTCTCTTGATATTGTTTTTATCTTAAACTACGAACTAAATATATCTGTAATCAATAATAAATCAATTTTAGAAGTTTTCTTTAAAAAATTGTACTAACCTGGAAATACAGCACAATTCGGCACATTGCCGTACCAAAGAACCACGTCTCCGTCACGTCCCACAAGACGGTCGGCGGTAAACATATCAAGATCACCATAAAGTCAGCGACCGCTAAATTCACAATGAAGTAATTCGTGACCGTCCTCATAGAGTGGTTTCTGTAAACAGCTATACACACTAACGCGTTCCCTATTAATCCAATTATAAACACAATCGCATGCGTCGCTATGAGCACCCACTCGTATGGCTGGGGGTATATATAGTCATTTAACATTTCCAGGTATTCTTCTTCGGTCATGTTACAGAATTCCGGATCGCCAACGCAAGGTTCTTCCGTGAAATTGTACTGGTCATACAATTCAGTTGTGAAATCTTCTGAGGCTACGAGATCATCTTTTGTGTGATTTCTTATCTTATCTTTGTTGTTCAGATCATTTGTATTCACTTTTAGATTACTTTTATTGGAATTCGTCAAATCGAGCAGTTCTTCTCTTGCGATCATTTCTTCTTCTTCGGTCATGTTAGAAACTGATCTTTTGTTTAGTTTTATATTATAATTTTTCAATTCAGGTAATCTAGTGTAATTGATCTCCTTTATGATATTGGTATTGATTATGAAGCTATCTACTGGATCGATCAAAGTATCATTCAAATATCTCCTATCTACGAGTATACCTTCATGAGCGGCGATACAAAGATTGCACATTAAGAATGTAGTCACAGTTCCAAATTTAATGTGACGCAACATTTTGTAGTATTACGCAATCATTCTTTAAGTTATAATAAATGTTACAATTTGAAGAGTAACAATGGCCATATTATTTTGTATATTCGCATTCACGTTAGGATTTCCGCAACATCTGTGGAAGAAAAAATATTATTAAAAACATAAAATCATTTCTAAACATATGTCTTAGGAGAGTGATACATCACTAGGCAGTAGATTCCTTCTCTGTCTAGGAGTCATCTAAGTAAGTATCACCCTCTTACCCATTCATGCTGCAAATCAGCAGTTTAACCACTATTGGGTTTCGGTTTGAAAGATGTAGGAGCCAGAATAATTACGGGCTGCGAGGCATTCCATCTTTCTTCTCAGGGTTGACGACGCATCTGTAAACTTCTTCGATTGAAGTTGTTTGCAGATCTCCATGGACTGCAATAACCACTTACCATCAGGTGGACTAGAAATTATATATCTTCACGTAATTTTGAAAATCATATACATACTGCATCTATATATAATTTAAATTCACGAGGTAATTTGAAAGAGACATCCAAAAAACCTCTTACCAAATATAGTTTCCATAAATTTTCAACATATCGTTTACGAATTCTTCAATTGGTTGTATGTAGCCGTCGTATGATAACGTTGGTCTGTCTTCACTATTTTGCTACGCCTAAAGGGCCCACGTGTAAAACGATTGATTAATATTATCATCAAACAGAACTAAATCATGTGAATGCAATATTGGGAATGGATATTTCTCAAGTAATAATAATAAGTAGTAATTGGTATATAATAATAATAGGAAACTGCTATGTATAAAACTTTTAACCATTGTCAAAAATTATTTATCAATCCTGTGATCTTTTCAACATAAAAATGAATGCCATGAACAGATATCCTAGTACTTACCTAATAAAGGTACATTTTTTAACAATAAATTATAATCCCGATTAAGTACACTTTGTTTTTGAAAATTAGGGTCTCGTGTGCGTAAAATTAAGGTTAGGTTAAGGCAAATACGTTCAAAAGAAGTCAATCAATAAACGATGAGCTTAGCTTCTTCGCTATAAAAACCGTTCATCTTGTACTCAGGATAGGGAGAAAAAATGCTTTTAGTTTGTCTAGAATGACGAGGGTTAAGAAAATTTCGATTTTCTTTACCTTAACCAGATAAAATCTTTCCTGTCGACATTTAATAAAAAACAATTCGATTGGTAATTTTATTTTTACTGTGGTTTACTGGGTTAAAGTCCCAGCGAAATCGTTTTTTTTTTTGTTACTATTTAAGTAGCAGCAAGCACAGTTGGGCAATGGTTTCCTTCTCCATTTTCAACAGAATTTTTTAGTTAGAAATTTTCAACGCAGCTCCAATGCGCGTTGGTGGTCTTCTCCTGTATTCCTTAGTCATTAAGGCTTTCTCACAATGTTTCCTTCACATGTACGTGATAAATTCAATATATGACAATCGTGTAAAGTAGCAGCTGGGAAATGCCCAGTGCAGGGCAAAGGCCTCCTTCACAAATATCGGAGAGGGTTTTAGTGCCGGGAAGGGTCCACCACCCTGCTCCAGTGCGGGTTGGCGGGCTTCACATATCCTCGAAGTAATATATTTTTAATTTTCCTTACAATGTTTTCCTTCAACGCCGAGCATATGGTAAATTGAGCACTTAAAATTATTAATTATTAATTTTGTTGTGCCGGAACTTGGGATCGAGCCCAAGTCATTCGTGCTCTATTAAACTAAAGCGAGAACCCTGATCACTAGACTACCATTGCTCTCTCTCTTAATGATGTTGGAAAAACAAAATAAGGAAACGAGTCATTTTAAAACTCTCTTTACAAAATGGTTAAACTACTATCTGTCGGACGATATTAGATCAAGGCTTTTCTCTTTGTCGATTCATACGACTTGGAATAATTTCTTGCAATTAATAAATATGACTGCAGTCATATTTATTAATTTTTATCTACAGAAGGAGACCTTTGCCCAACATTGGGCACTTACAGACTGCTACTTTACTTGTATCTGGACTCAATTATCTATCCATATTAACAAATTTGGCTTATGCTCTGTTCGTGTTCGGTCTGCATAATTTGAGTCTGGCTTATTTTAAATTGCTCCTCTATAAGATTGTACTTCGAATAAATTTGTTTTTTTTTGTTAAACTAATAAAATATGGTTAAACTAAACTTTAGCTTCCATCTTTTCTGAATTGTGAAAAAAATATCTCCCTCCTCTCTTTCTATAATATATGTTGCACACGGAAAAACGGGAGTAGTATGTCAAAGCCTTCCTTATATAATGACTTCCGATGAATATATCGGCGACAATGGGAGATAGAGTGAAGCCCATCACCACAACACATACTTTCCCATAGAACTCTATGACCAGTAACACCTGGACGCCGAGCTTCAGCATGGTAAGCAAGCGGTGCACAATGACCGAGTAAAGTCGGCCATATTCGAGCCTGCTGTATTACCATACAACACAGCTGATGTACAAAGGCACATAAAACGTCGGCGCTCTAGGAAGTCTAGGAAATCTTTGATTGTATTCAAGATCGCTCCAACCATTCAATTAGATTCGACAGAACCGATCTCCTGGCAAAAGAACACCGATAGATTCGCGAGGTCATTGAAATTAAAAGACATCCTTACTTCAATAGAGATGATGGCCGAGTGCTGCCACCAGTTTTGAATCCTGGATTAGATTTAATTCTTTTCAAGACTAAGAATATCACTGCACGACCTTAACATACAGTGAGATCATTCAGCATAGATGAAAAATTAATAATTAGAAAGCTGAGGGTAGCCGGGTTAACTAAAACATCAGGACGTCGAACACCTCCTCACTCCGCCAGTCGTCTCGTGACCAAAGGTGATGTAAAGCACCCGAAACGACGGGAATAGATAGTAAAATTTAACGCAAAAAAATCTGTAAATAATAGTTTCATTTCACATATATTTTATTTACCTACATATTCTTTACTCATACAATGTGGGACCGAAAGGCGGACATAATGGTAAAAGCTTTCCTTGACTGTCAACCTCAGGGAGTGATAAAACGGAGAAGGTCGTTACAGAATTCCAAAAAAAAGAAAATATTTAATACTAATACACACATCTGTTAAATATATTATATAAAACATAAATAGATGAAGATAATTTATATTCTTATATATATATATATATATTTATATATAAATATACTTATGATGGTGATGACAACTCAGTAATTATGATCAATTTGTAGAAAAAGGGCCTAAACATTATTTGAGTTTACTGAAGTGTTGTCGCAATAAAATGCGATTAGCTTAGCACAATTAGCTTAGCGCGATTAGCTTAGTCTTAGCGCGGTTCCGATTCACGCTTTTTTTTTTTGGTTTAATTACAAGTTTGCCGTTTGTATTTAATACCGTTTCAACGATAGAGCAATAACAAAATAAAGTTCCAAAAACGGACGGACGGATAGACGGGCTCAGGCTCAGTTACAGGGTACGGATCCCAAAAAAATGGTTTAGCTTTTAATGAAGTACACCACTCCCTACCAGCGTCGTAAAGTTTTATAATATTCTCTTTATACGCCACACCTTTTCAAGAATGACAGATCCATAATGTTAGCACGCAATGTTTATGTTGCACGAAATCTATTTTAAGGTTTTAATCACGAAGAAGACAATTGGCTAAACACATTAGCATTTCATAGCGGTCCGCGTGTTTTTATTATTATTAGTATGCTCACTAGCCAGCTGTACTAGGCTCAGGTATGCCAGACCCTCATCTAGATTTCTTGACGGGCTACATCGTTTAAATTGCAACTGCGCCATTCACTCACCAAATCATATTTTAGGACATGTCCTCCCATTAAGAGAGGCCTATGCCCAACTGTGGCCCCAAAGGGTGCTGTAGAAGAGTTTTATGTATCCGTGGTATGATGTTGCTAGAACCTCACATTAACGTTAAAAACACCACCGAAGCGAACAGAATCTTCCGAGAACTTTGAAATATGTGTCTTGAATATTTATGGTTCAGAACAACTTTTTTATTGGGTGAACGAACATATAACGGACGGTCTTTAAAAATTAATGTATTTCTTATACACGTTTAGCAATTCTCTGATAAACAATAACAAGCGAAGTAAATTAGTTTGAAATGAGAGGTTAGAAAAAAATACCCAAGTATTTTTTTTTTCATTGGATTGGCGTGAAAAACTTGCTGACCGGAAAGTGGCTGCTGCAGCCCATGGACACCTGCAAACAACTTCAGTCGAAGACGGTTTGAGATGCGTTGTCAGCTCTGAGGATAAAGGTCGAAAGTCACACAGCACGTAATAATACAGGCTCTCTGCCTATCAAAGCGGAACACAACAGAAGTTGCACAGGAATTAAACGGTAGAAATAAATAAGGTAGCCCGACCAGATGACTCCTGAGCAGAGTAGGAGTCTTCCACCTACCACCTCCAGCTTAAAGTAATAGTCTACTGATTAATTGTAATGCATCATTACAAAGAGCCAGGCATAATCAGTCAATAAAAGCCGGGATATATTTACGTGAAAGACGATGTAGTGAAACTAATTAAGAAAGGGAGGCTGAGCTGGTTTGGACATGTGGAGAGGATGAATGAAAGTAGGTTGACGAAACAAATATATGAGGCGAGTGTAAATGGTAGAGTCGGGAGAGCAAGAGCTAGGTGAAGATTTCACGATCAAATCGGAGAGGTTCTGAAAAAGTCAAGAGTGCTCTAAACCAACGTTTAGAGCACTCTTGACCTGGCCTTACCTGGCTCGTTGGAGCATGCATGCGAAGATGGATGAAAGCGGAAGAAGCGAAACACGTATGTCAGGACCGTAGCAAATGGAAGAAGATTGTCTCCGCCTACCCCGTTGGGAACGAGGCGTGAATATATCGATATATTAGCGTTTGCCAAATTCGAATTAGGATATTAAGCCATCATTGGGTCGTCTGGCACATATTATATTCCCTCCCACAGCTCTATAACTTTTAAGGACAACAGTTTATAACTAGAAAGCTGAACATTATAAAAGCTTTAAATATTTGACCTTTTGTGCCAAAGCGTTACTGCCCGCGAAGTCCTTACTCACAGAGTAAGTAATAATTGCGGTAAAAATATTAAAAAAAAACTCTTTGACACTGACAAGTTGCGTGCTGAATTAATTAATGCGTTTCGAAATGCGGTAAATTATGATATCGTTAGAAAAATGTTTATGTGTTAACAGAAACGCTGAAGAAACTCTAATGTGACGACGTACACTTTTTTAACATAACGATGGATTTTTTTTTATATTCCTTCTTGTACCGTTGTTCTTTTAAAGGTTCCGTACGGTGCCCTATTACTTAACCTCCTGGTTCTTTTGAATCGTGTTAGTAGCCAATTTTTTTCAACTTTTTTTGCTTTTGCTCTACTGTAAAAATATTTTTTTTTCCGGAAATATTCGGTGTGATTATAGTGCAAACTTTTAAGTACTCTTAAAACAACAAATAATAATAAGCTGGACTCATGCGAGTCGGACTAGCGCTAAGGATCCCAAATTGAATGCGAGAAAACACTCTTGTGGTAAATACATGTTTGTATGTTTGTGGCAGGCTATAAGCGGCCACAGCCGGGCAAAGGCCTCCTTCTCAAATATTTTTGAAAGTTATGGAGCCAGGCCCCCTTCGCCAGGCTCTTTTATTTCTCAGACATGCAGGTTTCCTCGCGATGTTTTCCTCCGTAGAGCACGTGATAAATACAGCACTTAAAATTGATATTTCCAGTTTTTATTCCTATTCCTTTGCAGTCCATGCAGTTAGGTTGTGGAACTCACTACCACCTACCATAAGAGATTCCGGAACTATACTTTCATTTAAGAAACGTGTAAAGGACCACTACTTATCTTCGTGTCAATAGAATATATATTGTATATTTACGACTATCTATGCATGTATGTATGTATATATATGTATATATATATATTTATTTATTTAAATATATCTATGTATATTATTTAATTATATGTAATCCTATTTATTTAATTGTATACATATTATTTATGAATTTATTATATATTACATATTATGAAATGTACGCACTAAGTTTGCCATTTCAATAAAATTTCCTGTTAGGGTCTGCTGGAAGAAATTTCAATGTATGGAATAAGTAGTACCCTTGTACTAACACTATGTTTTATTGTTTTTCATGCCTTTTTGTGTGTACATAAATAAATAAAAAAAAAAAAATGGGCATCTATAAATCGCGTAAACGTACAGTTGTTTTTCACGTTACCTTTTACAATTTCTCATGCGATGTTTAACAAGAAATGTATAAACGCACAAACACAAACCAGACATAAACGAAAGCGAAACGAAAATATTTAAAACTAAGCTAATTGCCTTTATTCAGGCGGTTTGTGTTTAAATGGTACATGTGTTTATACAGGCTGTGTCAAACGAACGAACGAAGAATAACGTAAATATGAAAGATATTTTACTTTAAGGAAAGTTTGTTTTTTTATGAAGGCAAAATAACCTTTACTCATAGTATCTTATATACCTTTATAACAGAAATCTCACTTGTCCGCGCTGGATATCGAAACAAACCTAAGGCACGTTTATTTCAACGACATTGATTCCATTGTCTTCGTTTGATTTACGTTTATCTATATTTCTTGAAATCATTCGACGTTTACATCTGTTTGAATTACGGCTAACATCCGACTTTTCAAAATTGTCTAACTTTAATTTTTTTAACTAAAATTTCTCATTCACTCTCTTTCTATTATTTCTCAGACATGCAGGTTTCCTCGCGATGTTTTCCTCCGTAGAGCACGTGATAAATACAGCACTTAAAATTGATATTAACAATTTTAGTGGTGCCGGCACCGGGGATTGAACCCAGGTCGCTCGCAGTCCTTGAAACTACAGTGGCCGCCCTGACCACTAGGCTACCACGGTAAATATATTAGACACACAGAGATTATCTGCGGTTGTCACCAGATTTGTGCTGAAACTCCAAAAAAATATATGTACGTTTTGTGTTAAAAATTGGGCATCTATAAATCGCGTAAACGTACAGTTGTTTTTCACGTTACCTTTTACAATTTCTCATGCGATGTTTAACAAGAAATGTATAAACGCACAAACACAAACCAGACATAAACGAAAGCGAAACGAAAATATTTAAAACTAAGCTAATTGCCTTTATTCAGGCGGTTTGTGTTTAAATGGTACATGTGTTTATACAGGATGTGTCAAACGAACGAACGAAGAATAACGTAAATATGAAAGATATTTTACTTTAAGGAAAGTTTGTTTTTTTATGAAGGCAAAATAACCTTTACTCATAGTATCTTATATACCTTTATAACAGAAATCTCACTTGTCCGCGCTGGATATCGAAACAAACCTAAGGCACGTTTATTTCAACGACATTGATTCCATTGTCTTCGTTTGATTTACGTTTATCTATATTTCTTGAAATCATTCGACGTTTACATCTGTTTGAATTACGGCTAACATCCGACTTTTCAAAATTGTCTAACTTTAATTTTTTTTTAACTAAAATTTCTCATTCACTCTCTTTCTATTATTTCTCAGACATTCCGGTTTCCTCACGATGTTTTCCTTCACCGTCGAGTACATGGTAAATACAGCACTTAAAATTGCTATTAACAATTTCAATAGTGCCGGCACCGGGAATCGGGATGGTGTCACTGTTTTTTTTTTATAAATAATATATTTTTATAAATAATATAATAGGCTTACGTATGACCTCAATCTTGCCCGTTGGAAGGTGAAGATGAGGCCTAGGATGGTACAAGTTTGCCTAGAAGGTGTCTGTTCACTTTGGCCTTTTATGAAACTAAGTAGAGGCACAAGATGCCTCTACTTAACGCCGGTATTCTGCGAGGCCGTGGCACCAATCTGGTCAAGCCGGCCCATTCGGGCAGCAGCTAAGGCCGCCGCTTGGCTCTACCACGCTTAAAAAATAATAAAAAACCAGAAATGCTATTAATTAAGTAACATTACTAATATTCCTGTTAAACCTCCAACTAAGCATCACAGCTTGTATCTGGCTTGGTTCACGACAAGAGTCGAATTGCGGGCTCGAACTTACGACATCATGTTTCCTAGTCCGCACCCTACACCTGGCCCTTATGGTGACATCCAGATCAGAAAACTTATAACTATATATATTAGGATACAAATTTACGTTTTCATGCAATATTGTCGTCACATGTAAAGATTAGCGAGTTAGGGGACGATATGGACTGTTACAAAACATCTAAAAATACTTTTCTAACCTAGTAACCCCATAGTTATTTGATAGATAAGGTGTTTGGAAAGTATTTGAACCGAGTGGTGGATTACTGGATTCATAATAACATACAGACATAATGACCTACTTATTTCCCCTTTATATTGTTTTATCATTGACGACCTCAGGTATTATTTGGCGATGTGCAATATCTATAAATATTAACTCTGTTTATCAGCCTGAACAAGTTCACTGTAGGACATAGGCTCTTGCATGAAAACACCAATAAAAAAAGATTTGTATGTTGGAAGATTGATTTGTCCCATACTCACCACGCTGGTGTAATTGGCTTTGGTATTGCGTATTTATTTCAAAAAAATTAAGTTAAAGAAGACTGCTTAGCCTTTTTTTCGTAGATATGTAACGTAAACAGATACTTTAAACTAGCTTCCGCCTGCATCTTCGCTCGCGTGGATAACTTCTCCATGGATTTTCTGGAAAAAATAACCTTCTCCGGGCTTCATGATCCGGGCTCCATACCAAATGTCATCAAAATTTGTTCAGTCTTTTAGGCTTAATTGAAAGACATTAAAAAATTACACACTTTTATAATATTATAAGCTGGAAACAGAACCGTGGTAGTTCAGGGTTTAGGTCGTTTGTTTTAAATTCATAGCAGTCGGTAGTAGACACCTGGCTTGGAATCCCGATGCCGGCACCATCATAATAGAGTATTGCATTTTTTCTACTTGTATGGCGATGAATGAAATCACCATGTTACAAAGAAATGTAATGAAAGAACTCCAATTCATGAAAATAATTGTCTTATCCATCCTCTTCTCCCCGAGGGCGAGAGCCGTAGTTGCTCAGAGGCCGGGCGTATCTTTCGTAGCACGCCGATGAACTGGGTACAATACACGAAATTTACACTACTAAAAGTGTTCACTGCTTTTTATGCGAATTTCAGCAGTGAACACTTTAAGTAGCAAAACTACTACTAAACTACTTTTAGTGAACCAATCAAAATCTGCATAAGCTACTGCTATAAAAATATGACATTACCTAGTTAAAAAAGAAGGAAAGTAATTTTTCTGAACTGATTATAATAATAGATTTCCGTAAAGTAAAAAGTAGATAGATAGATAGATAGATAGAATACGTTTTATTGCACACCAAAAACAGGAAAATAATGTAATAGTACAAAAACGTAATTAGACATGAGAGGTGGAACAATGGGCGGTCTTATCTTCAATTCAAAACGTTGCTTAAGATATGAAGGGCTAGAAGGGTTATACAATACATTATATAGAAGAAAAAGAATATGAGCATTCCGGCGAAGGCGAATAGGTAGCCACTTGAGCTTAGTACGAAAATGTAAAACATGATCATACTTGCGTAGACTATATATGAATCTCATACAAACATTTTGGAGTCGCTCAAGCTTATCAAGTTGCTTTTCGGTTAGATCTAGATAGCTGACATCTGCATAATCAACAATTGGAAGGAGAAGAGACTGTGCAAGCGCAATCTTAGTGGCAGTAGGAAGAAAGTTTCGTAATCTTCTCAAAGATGCGGCAGAAGCAAAAAGTTTCCTACTTACTTCTTGCGGTCCCCATGAAAATGATTTATCTATGATTATACCCAAGTTATTAACTTTATCACTAATGGGGATTACACTTCCATCAAAAATAACTTGAGGAGCCATAGGCAAATTAGATTCACCTATTAATTTCGAGCTGCTAATTATTATAACTTGGCTCTTTAATGGATTGACCTTAAGACCTTAAAGTAGTTGCTACTTTTGGAGAAAGAAGCGTCCGAGGAACGCCTTAACAATACACCAAGTTTAACTAACCAATTACTTAACGGTTACCCATACGGTTTGTGCAGTCACTGTACATGGCATTGAAGACGTTTCCTACAGAAACATTTATCATTGAAAATGACATAATAAAAGAAATTTGTTATTGAAGGCTTGACAGAATCCATTGAGAGGTTCAAGAAAAGTTTTTCTCGCTCGCAACGATCCCGCTCAGTAAGAATAACGTTGGCTTAGTGAAATGTAGGCACGACCCAAGTAAGACCGAGGCAAAAAAAAAAGAAATCTTTCTATTTATAAATTTAAATACAAAATACAAATGACCGTTCTGGTTACTTGTCTGTGTGTGATTTTAATGCCTGCTTAACGGCCATCATTTGTGATCTTGTCACTTCTGAACGTACGAATAATATTACGTGAATATAAAGATATTCACGTAATACATTATTTTTGTCGAGACGATTGTTGACTTATATTATATTTGACTACAGCGATGGGTGGCACTGGGGACAAATTATTTACAAATTACACATTTAAACATAATAACTGTTGGTTTAGTGCCAAAAAACAGGATTGCAAAATTTGGACCCGATAGGTGGAGTTGTCAATGTAAAAGTCAAGGTTTTTCACTCCATTTAGGCTTGTTTAAAGTTCTTATGAATGTGAAAATCTATACCTGATCGCAAAAAGTAACCATCTCAGGGATGAACCGGCTAGAAACTCTAGGGACTTTTTTTTCTTTATCATATAAGCGCCAGTAGCCTAATGGGTTAGGGTGCGGACTGCGAAACATGACGTCGCACGTTCAAGCCCACCATTCGACTATTGTTGTGAACCACTCCAAGCTCTAATGCTTAGTTGGAGGGTTAACAGGAATATTAGTAATGTTAGTTAAATAGCATTGCTAGTACTCTTTTAAAAAAAAAAAAATTCCGTACCCGAAGTAACATATGCGATAACATTGGAGGAGTCATGCAAAACGCAGAACAACCACGCGCGCAAACCAATAATTCATGTTCTACAAATTAATATTGGATCCGGCGGTTATTCGAACCCATGAATCATGGCGTAAAATTACTACTGCTCAATTAAGTTTAGGCACATCAGTATAGTGTAATCGGGTAGTGTGTTGATAAAATGGGTGTCCCTCAGGGATCGATACTTGGTTCATTCTTGTTCTTGGTCTACATAAATGATCTTTCCTGGTATGGTACAATAAAATACTGAGATAGTTTATTTAGCCGATGATACCTCATCGTTATTTAAAGTTAAAAGAAACAACAGTACACTGAAACGGTTAAACCAAATACTACGGAAAATGTTTCCAAATAGTTTGCAGTAAATGTAATATTAACATCATCGAATTCTTCACAGAATTCCGCGATAAACTTACAGAATATAAATCTATATTTTGAAGGTTCGACCGTGTTACTCAAAATCTCTATTAACCAAGCTTTAATAAAGAGCGCATATTGATAAAATTGCTTGAAAATTAAGTCCTTTTGAAAACATTACGCACTTACGGCAAAATGTGAACATATTTAATAAAAAATCAATTGACTGTCTCCTGTCTTATTTTATTTAAATGCATGAAACTTTACAATAAAATGACTAAAAATATAGTACACCTAAAGAAAAGCTATTATTATATTATTGCCATTACATTGCTGTACTTAACGCAGTTTTTTTTCTTTATTCGCTGTTGTTTGTTTTTTTCCATAAATATAATTGTTATACGACCTCAGAGCCGCGTCAAAAGGTCGAGTATTATTATTGTACGACTTGCCTTCCCGACTTGTGAGGTTGATAATTTTTCGCCTCATTTACACCGCTTTATATATAAATTGTGGTCAACGAAGTAATAATTAGCGGTGTAGCTTGAGATTACCATTTACATTATGTTCTGGAGACCATAACGATGAGTAAGATTCGATAAAAAAAAAACAAAGAAATTTCCTGTTAGGGTCTGCTGGAAGAAATTTCAATGTATGGAATAAGTAGTACCCTTGTACTAACACTATGTTTTATTGTTTTTCATGCCTTTTTGTGTGTACATAAATAAATAAAAAACAAAGAAATTGTTTTCTAAGTCAGGATTAAAATAAAGTATGAGGCAGTCCTAGAAGCGTGTTACAACTCTTTCAGGGTTATTTAATACGCCCATCGAGTAAATAGTAAATATCCTACTGCTAAAGTTAAGTTCATCAAATGACGATGACATCCTCCTGGCCAATTTTATCCACAACTTCCGAATACTAGCGGTATTAGTTGTCAAATGCGTATTAGATTTGATTTGACATGGCCTTAAGTGTACGCGCTAACACTGAGGCAGTTGCACGTCTTTACATTCCCATATCCAGTGTAACAATTATGCGATAAGATCGGAGGAAGGGTCAGGTGCAGTGTCGGAAGCGCGGATCGAAAACAATATAGCCAGAATTGAAAATCAAATATTGGCTTCGGCTGGTATTCGAACCCAAGACTCACAGTCAGGTGGTGGACCACTGATCCACGCGGTCATCAGTAGTTCTCAGAGACTCTTAAAATTTCAATTAATTATTTTATTAGCTCCTAGCTATACTAGTATTTAAACCTACCTGGGTTTGAATGTTCCTTACTATGAAATAACAGCAAGTTCCGTAACCTTGGAGCTAGTAAGTAAATTAGAAAAAAATTTCTCCTCCGTATGCCTGTAAGTGCCCACTGTTGAACAAAGGCCTCCTATTCAAATCTCTGAGAGGCTTTTGAAGGGCCTGTCACGCTGCTCCAGTACGGGTTGTCGGGCTTGACTTATCCTCGAAATATATATTTTTTTAATTATTTCTCAGACATACAGGTATCCTCATGATGTTGTCCTTCACCGCCGAACACGTAGTAAACACAGCACTTAAAATTGCTATTAAGAATTTTATAACTTTTTTCCTTAATTTAGTGATTTTATAATAGTCAATTATAAGAGTATATATATATATATATATATTATACAAGTGTACAAGGGAAATATAAAATCCTTTTTCCATTTTGTGACATATTGGCTGTCAATTCTGTTCTGATCCTGCGTGCTGTATACGTGAAACGACAAACGGTAAAATATACCGGACATCTGCAAATATGTCAAACATTTGCCATTTACTGTACGCAGTACCTGTCATAATTTAGGCGGAGGGTTGACAGGCTGACACGTATTGAACGAAACCCCGTTTTATAGTTGGAAGTGTTACGAATATAAAGGTATTGGCAATACTGTTATATGTCAAACATCGCGTGAGAAATTATTGGCGGGATTTGTGTGTGTGTGTGTGTGAGCGTGTTTATGTGACGCTTATGTGGCAGAAGTACAAAGAGAAGTTTCAAAGAGCCGATTTCAATTCTAATTTAAGAACTATTTCACGGAATATGTGTTTTTTTTTATTAATATTAGAGCCAAAGCTAACGGTCCACCCGATTGTAAGTTGCTAATCCATGGACACTTTTTATTTTGGCTAAATACCTGACCTCTCGCAGGGACAAGGACAGGTCACCTCGGGCTGGCTTTCACAGGAACGCTTTTGTACACATCCGCGACCCACCCGCTACATCCGCCTCCAACCTGTGGTAAATTTGGTCAATGGCTTCGACGCCAACCAAATCTCGGCTCTCCCTCCACTCCGCAGCGCATCCTGACCTTACCTCCTCTCTTCCTGCGGCCCCAAGTCAAGGAAGACGGGGAGAATAGCCTATAGCAGTACCAAAACTCCTCTTCGCTCGCGACTCCACCTCGACTGTGGAGATCAAGGACAGTAGTCTAAAGCGAATCCATGAGTACTGCCTGCACTACTAGTGAGAACCTAAACTCTTACCAAGAACAGCCGAGCTGGTTAGCTGGATGAGCTCGTTGTGTATTATATATGTGTTAGATAGCCAACTGACACTATGAAAAAGAAGCAATGTTTAGTGATGTGACACATTCTAGGGATGTACCTCATTCCGTAATAAGTTCGATACTCGGTTATTAATATAATTGATTTTATAATCTAGTACGCATATTATTATTATGCGTACTAGATTATAACAACTTATAACTGACAGTGAATAATATTGATATGTAGTTCAATAATTCGTTTTTTAAGAATATACTCTAATAAAGTATTTGTTACTTTATAAATAGAAAAGTGCAATGCTACGGTTGCAACATTGCTTATTTTAACGAAACGGAAGAGTTCTTAAAACATACGCTCACTATTTTATGTACAAGAAATAGAAACTTAGTTGTATGTTAAGACAATTAAATTGTTCTTTAGTGCTGTTATTGTACTGGCGCTATGTTCCGCTTAGTTGATATATAATTCATAACATCAACATCTATTATTGATTTTAAAGAGTGTGAGTTTTTATATTGGTAGTGAGAGTGTATAATCTCCGGAAGCGCTCAATCTATTAAACTGTTCTATTACACCTTTAATTTGAATATTACATTACTTCGAATTATCATGTTTGTTTTTTTAAAAAAGGGATTCGTAAGAGCACTTTATATTTGTTCGAGTTGACGGCAAATAATCAGTAACCTCGACTTTCCTACCGTGTACTGACAGACAACCGATGGCTGGGTTTACTTAATAAAAAATAGATTACCGTCAATAAATTGCGAGATTCAAAATATTAAGTAAATTTTGGTATGTGACATACCTACATACGGTCAACGGCGCTTGCTTCGCACGAGTGGATCTGAAATACATAGACTAAATGAGAATGCGTTGTACAGATGGTTTATCTGGTTCATCTTATTATTCCCCGTGAAATTTTCTTGAATTATGATGAAAATCGCATTAAATCCTGTAACAAGTTTAGAACTGATGAGCGAATTCATTGACGAACGCGCAGTGCTACTTTGTTTTATTAAGGTTATTATTTTTTCTGTTACATTACTGATCTGTTGCGTGCTAAAGTGCAAGATCCGTTAGTCGTTAATAAACTTATACCTACATGCTTCATAGTTTTACAGTCTAAGTTAAAACAAAGAATTTATTTATCAAGAAGTCGAAGAGTCAATAATCAAAAAAAAATATTAAACGTTAATCTTTATTCTTCGACATAGGAACATAACATAGAACATAGGAACAATAACATGTATGTATGTATATTACTACCTATCTAAGTAAGTATATATTTTGCAATTTATATTTTTTTACTTGTTTTATTCTGTTAGCTGTATCGCCTCTATTACGTGTTTATCTCTGCTTAGCCTAATGGTTCACAGGGAGAGAATGCCCTTAGGCATTAAGTCCGTCATGTGTACCACTTTGTGCATGAAGATTTAATTTAAATAAATAAATAAAAATATAGTCCTTAGTTGAACTTGAGCTTCACCCAAATTAATGATTTGTCGCCAGTCGCCAAGCGTGGTGAACAAGCTTAAATAAATAAATAAATTTGACTTTTCAACGTCACAATTTTTTAATCTACTTTCCTTTCGTAATGAGGTTCTACGTGACGGAGAAGAAACAGGCGAATAAAACTCCGTAAAGTTCCTCTTTTTGTATTACTAAAATAGCACGAATCCTATAGGCTTATATTTGGGAACCGTACTTTTAATACAATATCTTTTTTCTTCCGGAATAGCAGTATAAGCTTTATACTGGTAAGACAATTTGCTTTAAAAAAAAGTAAAGTAGCAGGCTGTAAGTGCCCACTGCTGGGTAAAGTCCTCCATCTCAAATATCTGAGAATGTATCATTGCGGGTTGGCGGGCTTCACATAACCTCGAAATATTATTTCTCAGACATGCAGGTTTCCTCGCGATGTTTTCCTTCACCGCCGAGCATAACGCTTAAAATTGATATATTAACAATTTTAGTGGTGCCGGCACCGGGGATCGAACCCAGGTCACTTGAGCTCTATGACACTAAAGTGAGCGCCCTGACCAGTAGGCTACCACGGCTTTTGCTTTATCAACATTAATTTAACGCCTACGTCTAAATGTTTACAATGCAAGCCGAAAGCATGACGTCTTTTCTTTCTTATACTAAAATATTCCATACTGTGCATTTGTCTCTTACGTTTTTATTCTATAGATTACGCACTCGCTCCCTTTCACGCGCCAAATATAACCAGTAATAAGACGATGTATCTCGGCTTATGACAGAGTCAGAGAATAGGCGATGTCATACGTGCAAGCGAGAAAAATATACCTATTCATTGTACAACACAACTTTGTACGGAAATTAATGATGGTGATGGAAATGATGAAAGAAATTAATACATCGAGTGTATCATTTTGAATTTGGTAGGATTATTTCATGTTATTGCTTTGTATGGAATGGTGGCTTTAACTTATACTGTTATTAAACTTATATTTTTATGTTTTGGTCTTTTTTCGGGAAATTTTCCCCCTTCGTTTTATACTACATAGTTACTTGCAAATTGTCTGTGCTTCTGTTTGGAATTCTACGTTGTATATGGCGGAGACAGCATTATCTGGAGAAAAATCCATCTGTGCGTATGCTACATTTTCACGGCTAAACCGCTGAACCTTTAACACTGGAAAGGACTCCTCCTATAGCCTATATAGCCTCCAAGAAAGCCCCATCAAAAAGTCAGGTTTAATTTCTTGAAGGGTTAATTGCCCATACTCACGACTCTGGTGAATTTAGTTGTTGAGCGCAGCGCCGGTGCCCTTGTACCAGTAATGCTGCTTCCCATCACTAGTATGAGGGCTTCGGCAAATACAGTTGGATTCTCCACTATCATTTGATCGTTAGAGCCTCGTTTTTAGCTAGCAAATGTATCACCTGCAGGTGTGGTTGGCATTTGGAGAAAATTATGATATATTTGGGGAAGGAAAGAAGCTGAAATTTATTCCTGGAAAGCCGCAGGAACATTTTCTACTCAGACGAAGTCGAAGAAAGAAGCCTAAGAACAAGCCGAATTTTAGAACCAAAAACTCGAAAGCTTTACACCTGTTCACATAGAATTAGATGTATAAAGGCACTTCCCTTTCGATGGTAATTTTAGGTGTGAACTAGGATACGAGACTCGTCACCAGTTCCGTTTTACCTCCGGTATAGACTGTGTAATTAAGCCACAATACAGGCGTGTCAAATGTACTTCCGTACCCTCTGACTACGCCTTTTGTTGATAAGCGTGAGTACTTAAGAAATGGGTCGCTTACTGAAGTTGAGATCGTCTACATTTTAAGAGTCATATACACATAAATTCAGCTGTCACTCGCAACATATCTGAGTGTCATGTTCTATATCAAGTACTCTTGAAACAAGTATCTACATCTACAGAATTATCTTAAGCAAACACTCCTTTAAATATAATATGTTATATAATATAATATAATGTAATGTAACATATACGTGAGAGCTTATCACGACTATGTAACCAATACTCAAATAGTCATTTCACACCGTGATGTGACAAGTGGTTACCCTGTCGCTGCCTTAATGCCCAAGTATGTATGTATGTATGTATTCACGCCTTGTTCCCAACGGGTTAGGTAGAAACAATCATCTTCCACTTGCTCGGATATACGTCTTTCGCTTCTTCCACTTTCATCTATCTTTGCATGCATGCTCGTTGGTTTAGAGTACTCTTGACCTGGCCTTTTTCAGAACGTCTCCGATTTGATCGTAAAATGTTTGACTAGATCTTCTTCTCCCTAATCTACCATTTACACTCGCCTCATATATTTGTTTCGTCAACCTACTTTCATTCATCCTCTCCACATGTCCAAACCAGCTCAGCATCCCTTTCTCAATTCGTGTCACTTCATCGTCGCGTGAAAACGCTACAACGCTCTCTGATCTCATTATTTCAAATCCTGTCAGTTATCTTCACACCAATCATACTTCTTAACGCTCTCATTTCTACTGCATTTATCCTGCCAACCTCCGAAAATACCAACGTCCAAGCCAACGATACAAATCGTATAAAAGTTTCGAAAATCTCATCGGTACAATCCCTCCACACTTTAAACAGTACGCGAGTGTACTGTACTGGCTTCGATATCTAGTACCGGCACCGCCTCGATTGTTAATAGCCATTTCAAGTGTTGAATGTATCACGTGCTCTGCGTTGAAGGATAATCCCACCGTAAGCATACATAGTTAATATTCAGCTTTTGCTTTGTTAATGTTTGAACATTGGTATACAGACTATCCGAACTCAGTATGTAAATAAAAAAAAAAAAACAAAAAACCATATCATGTTAGAAAACCCGCCAGTAGTCTTCCCTCGAGAGACTTGAGATTTCCACTATTATTCCATTTATTTTCGATCAGAAAAGAGAGATGATTTATTCTCCCTTACACACCTTCGCAAATATTAAACACATTTCTAGGGTTCCGTGCATAGTTCATAGGCTACGCCGTCTGTCCGTCCGTGCGTTCCGTCCTTCTTTTGAACAGTAATAGGTAGCCTTTTGAAATTGCCTTTTGTGTATTATTGTGGCGGTAATCCTAACCACAAATTAAAAAGATAATTGTGTGTGTTGTTTTTTTTCAACTGTCTGTGTGATTTGTGTTCGGAAAATTCAAAATCATTCCATCGGTCGGGAGCCATATAATAACCATCTATGGGCAAAAATAAAGTAGCAAAGTAAAGTGCTGTAATGTATATGCCCATATATCCCTGTAAATGCCCACAGCTGGGTAAATACCTCCATCTCAAATATCTGCAAGGATTTTGGAACCGGGAATTTTGAATTATTTCCCAGACATGTAGATTTCCTCACGATGTTTTCTTTCACCACCAGCAAATGCTGATCGAATACAGGCCGCTCGCGCTCTATGAAACTAAAGCGAGCGCCCACTAGGCCACCACGAATCTATGAGGATAATCACCCTTAAATATTAAACCTCTTTTTGTCAACAATACAGAGACGATGTCTTTTTTGTATATTTGATCATATGTACATATTAACTTAAATCCCCGTACACAGAGTCCTTCAACGACTTCGGAATAAAAGAAATTATTCCACGCTCTAGCAAATATCGCCTGCGTTATTCAGCTTAGGGCACGAGTGAGCAAAAAATGCGAACTCGAGTGAAGCTTTTCCGCCTCGTACAGTAACCTAAAGCTTTGTTTTGCGTGACTTAGCTTCAAGGAAAGTAGTAAAATATTGTTTTCTGTTAAACGCAGCAAAAAAATAAACCGATTTCACTTTTGTCTCGAACTCATTCGTACGGATATCTATATGTAATAATTCTATAAACATCGAATCAAATCATTTATTCAACATAAGAAACAAACATTTCACTTGACGTGCGTCATTGTTTTTAAATCCACCACCGTTTCGTAATGAAAAAATAAAATCGGCGAAAGAAACTGCATAGGTTTTCCCTTCTTTTTATAATTTTTCAAAACAAAATTTTTTCCCTTTGTTTTCCCTTTTTTTTATAATTTATTCTAATCCATCGAGGACTCAGATACAAACTTATATTCATCGCACAAATGTTGAGCCTTTGCGGGATTCGAATATTTAACGCTCAGCTTCGAAGACGGGGTCACTAACCACTAGGCCTGTCGGACCATCATATTGACAACGATATATGGCATATGTGTCGTCTAGTATTATTTATAACGACTGTGAATTTTTTTATATACTTATAAATATTTAAAAAAAAATCGCTTTCAAAAATTTGAAGAACTTTGAATGTCTTTCTAAAAAAAATTCGTAGATATGTTATAAATCAGTGTCATGGTCATGGCTCATCACAAAAAGAAAAGTTCACCTTTTAATTTTTTTTAAGTTTACTGTATCCCAAAAGTGCAATAAGCTCACACAGGCCGGTACACGGCCGTGACCAAAAATTTATATCTTTTTCTTTTAGTACTCACATTTTTAATTAAAACTTTTATGTTAATGCATCTTATCAATATCTCTCCACGCCTCGGTTTGACAAGCAAATTATGCCAAAAGGCATTAAGGCCGTGCTTTGCATTATTTTTCTTAAAGTTTAAATATATTTCTTAAATAAATAAAAACTTTAGTCGGTAAACACGCAATGGTCACGCATTCCCGACACTCCCTGAAAGGGCAGTAGTGCAAAGAATCCCTCTACCTTCCCCTTAGATTGACAGACGTAAGCGCTTACATGGCTACATAATTATTTATATTTTAACGGTTTTACGATTATAATCCATCAGTATGACATATTAATAAATATTTAAAATATTTATTAATATGTTTATAATAAATAATATATTTTATTTTATTTTATTAATTGACATTTAAATTAATAAAATTAAATAAAAATCGCAATGAATGAACGCAAAGTGACGAGCGCAGTAAGCGAACAACAACAACAACATCAATCCATTACAAAACTTGAAATGAAGCATAATTGTATGACTACACGCGAATGTACATATTTAATTGATTACTAATCAATTTTCTCAGTAAATAATTTAAATTACTGTTTTTTTTTAAATCTTTATTTAATGGAGGGTTTGTTCGCATGTACCGAACATTTCACCCTCATTGTTGCATGCACTATTCGGATCAGCCATACGTACATTTTAAGTCTTATGGATACATAATTATATTAACTTAATCTACTTGTCATTCAGCCCCAATTTAACTATTTGAAACAATATTCTAGCTCTCTCGGTTTCAGGAAATGCCCGAATACTGTTATAAATACCGACATTATAATCCCGTGATAAGGCAGTCCGTCTCTGATCTGATCATTCCGTATGCACTCCATGGTAATGTGAAGTACGTCTTCTATAATGTTACACTGACTGCAATATGGAGAATTATACTGTTTCATTTGATTATAGAAGTTATAAAAGGTGGCTCAAAGTAAAACCTTAAAATCTAAGGACCGAGATTGCCACGAAACAAACCATGATGCAAACTTGGCGATGAGATCTGCCCCCCCCTCCCGGAGAAGCGAACATTCAGTCACAGAACTTGGGTTGCCGCGAGCCCCGAGCATAGAACATCAGCAGCCAGGGTCGCACCAAGAATGCAGCGTCGTTGCTCTTCAAAATTTTCTTTCACTCGCGAGTTTTCTACGTGCGAGTCTTACTTCCGAAGCTCTAAAGGCCACCGGGGCAACATCGTATTTATCTAAACCGTGGGGGCTTTAGTCGGTCCGGCATCTTCAATGCTGGTCACGACATAACCAGTCACCGCGTTCGGTGGCCGCTAGGTGCGTGTACCTTTCCCTCACGTGATACAAAAAAAAAGCTTATAATTGGAGGAACAATTCAATGAAAACATAACTAAGTCTCCAGTATGCTCTACCTTAGGGGATTCATTCTCTAATTGAATTCTTTATGAGTGCATACGAGTAATTCAAACAATATTGTTTATGCACTTCAGTTACATGAACAGAGAGCGCACGTATTATTCAGGGTGTTGTAGGCGAGAGAACAATAAGCCAGAAGTCCAAACTTCTCGCTTTATCGTAACAAGCGCATCAAAGCTAAAATTATAAATAATATGTGACTTGTTGGTACTGTTTAATGTAGTTAATAATCGGCGTAAACTACAAAAACGTTAACATTTTGGTGCTCATTTTTTTTACGCTACTATCCCAGAGGGAGAGTAATGTTAAGAGAGTTTGTGTTTTTTTTTTTGCGAAAGGGGGCTAACTTGCATGAGACTCGTCTGTTGGTAAGTGATTATCATCGCCCATGAACATCTGCAATTCTAGAGGAGCTCCAGGTGCGTTGCTGGGCTTAAGGATATTTCAGAGATGGAGGTATGGTAAGAGGGATGGCAGGAGGAAGTGGGCCTCCGTTTGCCTCACTTATCGAACGAAACGCCGAAGGCACAAGATGCCTCTTCTACACGCTGGTATTCAGCGGGATCGTGATACTACTCCGGTCGAGCCGGCCCATTCGAGCAGCAGCTAAATCAGCTGCTTGGCTCTACCACGTCGAAACATGTATATGAATGTCTATTACTTTTGCAAGCTCTGTAACCTAAACGGATTGATGGATTTCTACTTATTAGGTGTCGTTAGATTTGACTTCATTGTGCAGGTGCCACTTACATACGACACTTTATGGCGTCTGCTAATCACAACAGAGAGAAGAATATTTATTTAACATATATTAAAGCGTATATGTATGTACTTGTGTATATATCATTGAGCAATTTATTTTAATTAGTATATAAGTGCGAATTGAATTGAATTTGTGCGTTATGAATTTTGTTATTTTTCGATTGCGTCTGCCAATACGGTTCTGTATCTCCCTGGATTGACTGGCAGAGAATGCCAGAAGGCATTACGATCGCACATAGAAGGCCTTAAATTAAGGCGTATACACATAAAGGGTAAATTAATGAATAATATGGAATGTCACAATGGCAGGCTGTGGTAAAGAATCTATAAATATTATTACGACTCCCACTGGAGGAAACGGATTAAAGAATTTTCTTACGCCGTATCATCATAAGTCCACTGATGAATATAAGCATAGGCTTCCGCCGAAGATTGTCATAAAGCACGGTACCCACGGACCACGTGCATCCATCCACAGTCATCCATCCATCCATCCATCCATCCCGCACCAGTGTGCAGGTCGTCACTCCTTGTGAGGGGTAGTTCTATTATTATACAGTTATAATAGGTAGAGCCTAAAGGTAGCCTAGCCCAGCGCTCACTCTGGTTTCATAGAGCGCGAGTGATCTGGGTTCGAGTCCCGGTGCCGGTATCCCTAAAATTGTTATTAGCAATTTTGAGGGCTGTGTATACCACGTGCTCGACGGTGAAGGAAAACGTCGTGAGGAAACTTGCTATCCGAGAAATAATAAAAAATACTATTTCGACCCGCCAAAACCCTTTCAGATATTTGAGAAGGAGGTCTTTCCTCGGCAGTGGGCACTTACAGGCTGGTACTTTACTTTACTATAATAGTTGTAGAAGTAGGTAATCTATTATACGTACCTAAATCAATAAAGATACCCGGACCCTCACATTCACGCACATTAATCACACATGCACGCATTCACTCATATGTTCACGCATCTGACACACAACTATATAAACACCAGTCCTTCCATGAAAATTACTTAAAATTTTAAATCTAAATTCTCTAATGTGATTCCTCTCACAAGTAGCATTGACGATAATTATAATTATTGATATCCAAGAGGGGGAGGAGTCAGAAAATCCATAACATAGGACGTCCTAGTTGGGGCTTCTGTATCACACATCAACAATTATGCAACATCTATTACTTCACACTATATTATGTGAAATAATTACCATGTAACATATGATTTCAACAATATTTTTATTTATTTTAATGTTATTATTATTATTTAGTTTACGTTGTCTACTATAACATATTAACGCATAAAAATCACGTGTCAATAACCATATCGCTTGGTAACAATCATTGCATGCCCTTACACTCTCACACATACCCACACGTACACTGCGTAAGCACGTGCGTATAGATTAAATTCCGCATACGTTTAATGCTGCTCTTTGTTTCGATATGACGACCGTACAATTGCATTAGGCAATTTCAAGGAGTTCAGTTCAATAACAGTGTTATCTGCTCTTTGACACGTGGTTATCTGCTCTTTGATGCGTACTCACAAGGTATATTTAAAAAAAAAAGGTATAAAAATCACTACATACTTTTATTATAAGGCTAAATCTCTAAATGTTTTCATATTTATTTTCAATGACACATTGAAAAATTAAAATAATTTTAATGCACATTGGTTTTGGTTGCGGTGTTATTGTGTGTCTTGTTATTCTAGTCTGTGGCCTTAGTGTACACACAAACATACACACACACACAAACTCGTATGTTACTATTGAGCTGTATACCGTATATTTCTACCGTATTTTTCACAGAATATGTATTGTTTTAAAGAAAATCATAACAAATAATATTATACAAGAAACGAGTTTTCTTTTTGTTTATGCTCTATCTAAAAAAACTTAATAAAAGTGTGAAGAAACTTTGTATAATTATAGTGCAAACTCTAAAGTAAAATAACAAAATAAAAAACCGGTCATGCGTGAATCGATGGGTATATATATTTCCTTAGTTCCCAAAACGGTCCAGGTGGACCTCCAGGGGTTCACGGGAGACTCGAGGGGATATCTATTTCCTTAGTTCCCAAAACGGTCCAGGTGGACCTCCAGGGGAGACTCGACGGGGGTCTAAGTTGGCGTGACAAAAAAATAGGGGTTCTGAATTCGTAAGCGGGGGTCCACTAAAATGTATTTGCTTTCGATAGTGAAGAACTAAAATGTTGGCTTTACTTCAAATGGATGGATGGAAAAACTTCGTGAATGGAATCCCTTTTTTGATTGGCCGACTTTACTTTAATTGGTTAATTAAAGTAAAGTCAATTCTCACTTTTCTTTTCGAAAATTATTAATTCGTGGAACTCACATTTCCATAGTTAGATCTAATCTTCACATTTTTGTCGAGAGTAGCTGCACGGGGGTCTATGAGAAATAAATTTGGGAATCTCTGATCTTTTTGGTGTTTTAATTTTTTTGGTAAACATATAATACAGATAGTTTGTTCGGAACTCCGCGGCTCGCACTTGACCGGTTTTTTTTTCTTAATATCTCCGGGTAACACTTTGCGACAGAAATAGTCTTTTACTTCTCCCAGTTACATTTTTTTTTGATGAAGTTTTTAAATATCATCTCAACTTCTTCCATGGAACCAAGAAAAGCTACATTTTCTTCAAACTTATAATACTTTCTCGTCTCTTCGGACTTGTGCTTATTGGGTACAAGGAAAGGAAATAAGTTAGTTGGGCTCCTTTTTGCGGGAAATATCACTAAATTAAGTCGGAAATACTAAAACTGAATGGTTTAGAAGAAAAGTTCTAAAGAAAAATGTAACTTTTATGCTAAGCAGGTTAGTACAGTAAAGTAAAGTAGCAGCCTGAAAATGCCTACTGCTGGGCAAAGGCCTCCTTCTAATATATCTGAGAGGCTTTTAGAGCCGAGAAGGGCCCGCCACGTTGCTCCAGTGCGGG
This sequence comes from Bhutanitis thaidina, assembly GCA_029286595.1. Lineage (NCBI taxonomy): Eukaryota > Metazoa > Arthropoda > Insecta > Lepidoptera > Papilionidae > Bhutanitis > Bhutanitis thaidina. The sequence continues at coordinate 2,187,674 of JAGSMS010000032.1, read as the reverse complement.
CTGGTGAACATTACATGACATGCAGTTTTCCTCACAATGTTATCCTTCACCGGCGAACACGATATTAACAATTTTCGTAGTGCCGGCATCGGGGCTCGCACCCGGGTCGCTCGCGCTCTATGAACTAAAGTGCGCGCCCTGACCACTAGGCTACAAGGGCTCAAGCAGGTTTAAAAAAAAAGTAAAGGAACAGCCTGTAAGTGCCCACTGCTGGGCAAAGGCCTCCTTCTCAAATACTAGTATCAGAGAGGGTTTAGGAGCCGGGAAGGGCCCGCCACGCTGCTCCAATGCGGGTTGGCGAGCTTCACATATCCTCGAAATAATATTTTTCCTATTTCTCAGACATGCAGGTTTCCTCACGATGTTTTCCTTCACCGCTGAGCACGTGGTAAATACAGCACTTAAAATTGTTAATAACAATTTTAGTGGTGCCGGCACCGGGGATCGAACCCAGGTCACTTGCGCTCTATGACACTAAAGTGAGCGCCCTGACCACTAGGCTACCACAAAAGCAGGTTTATAAAGTAAAAATCAAAACTGTAAATATATTTAACATGCCCATCACATCGAGGATCTAACTCGAGCAGCTGTCATCGACGCTAAATACGAAGATGTAAAGCATGTGCGATAATACCGAAACAGGGGTCAGATGCAGTGTCAGGGACACGGAACCAACACGGCTCACGGATCGGTTCTGGTCTACCCGAAAACCGCACACCCACAAGGATTTCACTTCGGCTTAGATTCGAGCCCAGCACTAAGTCACGCGGTTCTCAGTGTAGGAAATATGCCGCTCCTGATTGTAGAATCTATGGCCGCTTGGTGAACGAAGTACATGACATCATGCACCTTGTACACCACTGCTGCCATCATCGGTTTACATAAACTTCTGCTGGCGAGTCTACTCCACCGAAGTAACTCCTGCCAAGGCCGCCGTACCAACACCGCAACACCGTATATCTAATTCCTTCGGGGCTGTAGTCACTGGTACACCCCACATAAGCTGGTATCGCCTTCAGTGACAGGAAGGTGACGAGCATCTTTCCCCCACGTGACAAGAAAAAGTTTGAATATATTTGAAAAATTTGCATATATTTGAGACGGTTTTTCCCCTACTCTATTATACTATATGACAACCGCTGGGGAAAAAAGGTTCTCGAGTGGCAGCCACGTACAGGCAAACGCAGTGTAGGACGACCCCCCACAAGATGGAGTGACGACCTGCGCAGTGTTGCGGGAAGTCGATGGATGCAGGTGGCTCAGGGCCGAGCTTCGTGGCAATCTTTGGGGGAGGCCTATGTTCAGCAGTGGACTTCTCATAGGCTGAAATGATGATGATGATGATGATGATATTCATAGAAAACGATGATTCATAGAGTTTTCTCACGATGTACATACTTTATACGATTATTTTTTATTGGATCGTGGTGACAAATATGCTAACTGTCAACCTGATGGCAAGTGGCTATTGCATCCCATGGACACCTGCAAACAGCTTCAATCGAATAAGGTCCAGGAGGCGTTTTTAGAGTGCCCCAGAGTACAAGGATGAGTCACAGCCTGTGATTATGCTGAATTTCTATACCCTTCGAACCGGAAGCCAACATTGGTTGCACTGCTGATTGGCACAGATCCGTTGTCACCCATTAGGACTAAGATGAATCACAGATTGTTGTAATACTGGATTTCGACACCCTTTAAACCGGAAAGAAACAGCGATTATACTGATGATACTGATGGGAGCCTCAATAGGTAAGTACTTACCGAGACAGCTTTTATGGGAAAGGCGGCAAACGCACGCGGTTCACCTGACGGTAAGTGATTACCGTCGCCTACATACATCTGCAACACCAGAGGTGGTGCAGGTGCGTTGCCGGCCTTTAAGGATATTTGCGATGGCGATGAGGGAAGGAAGGATGTGGAGAGGGGTGGGGAGGGGGAGTGGGCCTCCGGTTACCTCAGTCACCGAACGAAACGCAGAAGTATAAGATGCCTTTATTGCACGTCGGTATTCTGCGAGGTAGTGGTACCAACCCGGTCGAGCCGACCCATTCGAGCAACAGCAAAATCCGCTGCTTGGCTCTAGTACGTTTGTAACTTCTACTAATAGAACGAACTATTACTTACTATCGTTACACACCTGTACTTTCGAATTGGCTTGGCAAGCGCAGTGGCTTAGCGGATGGCTGCAATGCTGGGAGTTGTGGATTCGTTTCCTACAAGTAATAAGTATATGTATACTTATTACTTGTAGGAACCTAACACTAGTAACTAACTAACTAGTACATGTGTACTTGTACGGGTCGGTGTATTTACATTTTAGGGGATATGCGCGGAAATCAACCAGAGAAGCGAATTCTAATTTAAAAAAAAAAGGGAATTTACTATTAGAATAATGTCACATAAAACTCAGTATTGTTTGTCATGACTGCAAAAATACAATAAGGTAATATGACCTGAGATCAATGCTAGAACCTTTTTAAACGTACCTATTCACATTACAAGTAACGATAAGGAATTCGTAACGGTGCACTGATAAGAATATGAGTGATCGATAATACTAGTCTCTAATACCCTGGAAATAAGGTCTAGATCTGATAATAAAGTGTCAACGTTAAGGTCAAGCATCGCATAGCAAATTAGTATTTGTACAATGGAAATACGATTTTAAATTGTACGTTTTAAGATAATAATTCAATGACACCTTTTTTTTACAAAGTCTCTAAGTGCAGTGTTGTGCGTCGTGGACTTACGAAGTATGAATACATTATTAATTCTCATTTTTATTTAACTTTAGAAAGCCGACTTTTACTTATGGGTCCGATGGGATGGCGAACAACCGATCATCTTGACCTGAAAAGAATGTAAAAATGTATATTTCATGTCACCGAATTCAGTTTGCACTATACAAATCTCGAAAAAACATTTAAAAGTAAAAATCTTAGCTACCAAGAACACTTTTTAAATTATCATGACTTGATAGATTTTCAATTAGCGTTTTGATGACATGCGACACTTCTACTAGGCACACCATCAATAATATTAACGTAAAGGGTATCGCAACACGTGCCCTCCGCTGTAGGAGATATCCACGTGATGATCCGTAATCACCCCTTTGGGTACAAGCGCATGACTAGGCATACCACTCTTTAAATGTTAATGTAACGGGAATTGCACAACGCCCCCTCCTCTCTAGGAGATACCCAGGAGATAATCCAGATAACCTAGAAATAAGTGAGTTGATTGCTAGATACATCATACCATAAACATTGCTATTTTTGAAATGGTCATTGCCCCTGTCAGAATAGATAAGACAACACGAGAGGACGGAGTGGCATGGAGTTTCCACCCGTTCAAGTTTCATTAAGATTCTTAAGCGTCCCAGTACTGGGCAAAGGTCTCCCATTCAGTTTTTTACACGATCCGTAGAAAGTTACATCGCTTAGCGTAGCGAAGCCGAGGAAACGCTAGTCTTCTTCTATATATAAATATATAAAAATCAATCAATGTCTCTTTGTTTTTCCTTTATAGACAGACTCTCAAACCGCTCGATCCATTGATCTCAAATCAATAGATAGAGTAATCATAGATTATATGCAGATGAAACCGTGGGCAAAAGCTAGTTAGTTAAAAAAGCATCAACACTTTTGGGTTGATTTCTTTTTAATTGGGCAAAAGACATCGTTCAAAAATATAGATAAGTTATGAGTTTGTGATATTTTTGGTAAAAGTCGTTAATTCATTAAAATGAAACGTAAGATTTATACCCTGTCTCAGCTTCATTAAAAAAAAAGGTTACTTAACTTTTTTTTGCCTTTGCAGCCTGTAAATATCGGACTGAGCAAAGTCATGTCAATGTTTGAGAAGGGTTTCGGACCCGGAACGGTTTCTCCACCCTGCTTTTAATATTTTATTCATGCTTTCAGACATGCGTGGTTTCTTTACGATGTTCTTCTTCACCGCTGAGAATTTAATTGGATTTGAATTAATCAGGATTTTTGACAGGTGAAATGCAATTAGCCACTATGCTGGTACCGGGATCGAAAATTGAACCCAGTTCTCTCGCCTTCCACAGGTCTGCTTCATTGAATATTTCACCCAATCATATTGACGAGTGATTTAGGCGACATCTGTCGTTTATAACCTTTTACTAATATTGGTCATCTTGTATGATTGAGTATTTGCATCGATACCTTTGAAGCTTTGCCTAGAGAGCCAGTATAATTACAGGCTGTGTGCAACGCTTCAACCACCATCGATTGTAATCATGTGCACTGTTAGCTCGGTCGTCACCCCAATCCAATTAAAAAAAAAACGCCTGCCTTATCTAAGCTTCATTATTATTCGATCAATCATATGGTCCAATTTTAAATATGGATTAAGGGATTAGTGTTGTTTTTAATGTTTCACTGAAATCGTTCGATGAACACGTATGTAATAGAGAACATTACAACTAATTCTAATAATGTAAACCTCAGCTGCTCTGGGTTCATACAATCAGGTACACTAATAGTTGATTGAATCCAGCTACCATAGACTGGTGATGGTGAAGATTATCTCTAGTGCGTGAGTACCAGTACTACGCTCGCTAACCCGGTTACTCAGCGTGGTGAGTAAGGGTAATTCTTCTGTAAAAATCAAGCCTTCTTTGCTTAAGCGCTTTCTCATAAAAGGTAATAGTTCAGCAGTGGACTAAGACAGGCTGTTGAAGAATAAGAAGAAGAATTTAATACATTTTTTTTTGTAACCTATTAAAGTTTTGAAATTAAGAAGAATCATGTTGTTAATTTAAATATTATCTGACAGCTCCACGAATACATCCGATGTGCTTTAAGGCTTATTTCACACCGTCCCTAAGAAAGTGATGTTGCTTTTAGTGCTTTAATGCCTTGAAAAGTAAGCAGTTCGTTGAAGATAGCGGAGTTCGTAAGACTTTGAAATAAGTTCTCTGTTACATTAATGGCTTTGGAAAAGTTTAAATTGATGAATATAACAAGCTCTTACGACCGTGTACCCTATTATGGGGTAGGTACATATAACAATAATTTAGTCGCTTCAATCGACATTTCACCAGAGCTTATTTAGAACCACTCAGGCTTTTAGAAGTCGTTATGCTGCAGCACAGACTCCATGCAAATCTTGTGTGGTTTAAATTTATTAGTTATTTTTGTTATGAAATTTTTCGGAACTTTATGTTTTATCTTAGACCGTGAATAAACGTATTTCTTTTTTTCTTTCTACTTTCTTTCTATTCAGATCAACGACACAAACCGTACATAAATTACAAAAAAACTCATCGGCACGCGCCCGCCTCGTAGGGTATCGAACTCGGCTCTCCCTGACTCGAAGGCAGATCCCCTTAACCATTTCCTATAGCGGTGCAAGGTTTAAGAAAAAAAAAATACTTTGAAAAAACCAACATATTTCGATTCGTTAATAGTTTCATAATACCATAATACTTTAATTATATATTTAAAGTTTGATAATACTAGTGCATTTTCTTCTCGATTCTTCAGATAAATATGGTATTTATTTCTCATCGCTAATGGAGCATCATTTCCGTTTAACCTCTGTATTATGAGGTACGACCTAGTGCGGAATACATTAAATTGCTTCAACCATTGACGTAGAAGTAATTGAGAAGTGCCATTGACGTACCTCTTGTTGCATACCGCATAAAGGGATCTTTATTTGTAATAGATTTTTAAATATTTTACTGTATTGTAAAATAATCGCGCAACAAACTAATAAAACACGTCGAACAGAACAATCACCATTTATTGACTGCCCGATAAATCAGGGATACTTGTAGAAAACCCTATTGACATCTACCAACATACATATGTTACATCCCTCCACAATTAAATTAACAATTATGTTGTACGAGTTTATGTAATGAGTGGACAAACGATACACGGCATAAAAAGATTTGGATACACAGTGCATGTAACAAGCATACATTATAATAACAAATGTTCAGGAATATGCGTAACAACACTAATCCTCCTCAATATACTCGCAGGACGAAAAATTATCCTCATGATATTCTAATGGTTAAAACTAAGTCATTAATGAAATTATATAAAATTAACCGATAAGCGTAAAACAAAAAAAGTTACAAAAGTAAACGTTTAGGAGGTACTACCATGCGACCAGATCGAGTGCGATTCAGACCCCGATAAATCAGGGGTACTTGTAGAAAACCCTATTGACATCTACCAACATACATATGTTACACACTCTATCGCGAGTAGGTTTTGTTTAACGTGGAGGAACTAGCGTCTGAAAGAATCGAGGGCATGTCGATCATCACCATTTAAAATCTAGGATTAGATACACAAGATTAGAAAACATCAATCATTGATGTAGACATTGAGTTAGGAACAGGCATAGTGACCAGCGATCACTCATTGGAATCTTTACACTGCGAAGGTAATGAAGAATGAACTTTACAGCTGTGTAATAAACGTCGATTTCGAGTGGAACGCCAGCGAATAACACATTCGCTTCGTGAATTGTCGTTTTCCGGCCCGTATTGTATCGAACAGATTGGAACATTATTCGAATAAAGGTTAGAGCTTTGCCTTCGGTCTTGTCTAGCACATTTATATTATTCGATGAAAGTTTGAAAGAATATTGTATAGCACCAACGGTTTGAAGATGAAATTAAATCAGTTAACACTTGTACAATTGAATTACAGATTTGATTTGGTAGAATAGCCATTTCAAATATCCAGACAGGTAACGATGTACGAAATAGTTGGTAAATGATAATAATATTTACATCGCAAATCTTACTTTATTGCTCTTTCAGATTACTATTTAAGTACATTTCATAATTATTGCATAACCGCAAGGAATACTGTTGTCTTATATGTTCGTTCTGTGAGTTTTTTAAAGTATAATGCTAATAGGTACTAATTTATTTTAAAATTTACCAGCCCATAAAAAAATATTGCAATATTCTCAAACGTGCAAAATTCATCACGGTCTGCCTCTTCGCCAGTAGCAGGTTCATAAATCAGCACTTATAACCAATTTTGTACACGTAGTCGGAAATAAAACATTTGCGGAAATCGGAAATGTCTAACGCATACCCGGCCTCGCTGAGGAAAGGCCTCATATCGTTTACCATCAGGTGATGATCTTGCTCGTTTGCCAACTTTCTAATAATAAAAAAAGCTCTCTCTCCTGGCTAGATAAGCCGGAACACGGCGTAGACGCATCTACGTATTTCAGTAAACCGAATCGCCCACTCGGACCTCATGAAGAGTCACGAAGAGATCAGGAGTGCGTGCGCTCTTAAGCACCAGCCATTCCAACACGACCTGGCGGGTCCTTTTTTTATTGGCTTGTGAAAAACCATCAAACAGTCCACCCGATGGAAAGTGGCTATGACTGTTGGACGGACATGTTTCTTCCAACTTCTATCAAAGAAGGTTACAGATGCGTTGTCACCCCTGAGGGCTAATATAAAATGCCTCAGAGCTTGTAATTATACTGGAACTCTTTAGATTTCAAAGCGGAACACAACAGTAATTGCTATGTTAGACTACTGCACCAGCCCAGACAACCCCTAGGCAGATAGATAATCTTACCAGACCACGTTTAGACCGTGGAGAGTAGGGAGAACGGCGCATGGTAATACCGAAACCCCTCCTACTCGAAGCCAACTCACGGAGCGGCCTCCTTCGGCCTGCCGTCCATGTAGGTCCACTGTCCTCTTCGTTCACCGTGGGTTACCAAGCCACGACTACTTATAATAGCACCATAACCTAGGTCAAATGTTCGTCACATGTCTCAAGTAACCGAAGTTCTTTCAATTGAAAAAAACTTATTTATTCTAGCATCTGTTCTACCTTCCACTTGTGTACTTTTTTCCTCTATTCACTACATCGTATACTTGATCACGTTGGACGGAACGGGTCAAAAATGACTTTGTCTATTTTTTGAAATTATCGTAAACGTAATGATTTTTTTTTTTATGAAAAATAGGCGTTTGCGTTTGACCACAATCTTGTCTCAATCATGCCCGATGGAAGGCGAAGATGAGGCCTAGGATGGTACACGCTTGCCTAGATGTCCGTTCACTTTTTGCATCATCGATTTAAAAACTTCAACCGCGTCCCATTCGTTCAGTTCCACGAAAAGCGGAAAATGTACGATTTAATTACGCAGTGAATGTCGTTATCCGTGCGACACGTCGCCAGTCAAACATCATAACAGTGAACGTAGCAAAGGTCAAAGGGTAAATATTTGCCTGCCAGCCTTTTCGATGTGAATTCTCGAGAGCGTAATTAAGCCGCTAACAATATCTCTTTGCTTTGCAACATTGCATGTTTTTGGGTTTACTTTTTAACGTGGATTGTTGTTAGCATGGCACTATGCCATGCTAACAACAATGGTATTAGATTAATTAATAATATATGCATCATAGTCTTACTTACAATATGGTGTGTAAGCGCAAACACAGAGATGTTGTCTTGTCTTTTATTTATTTATTCAGTCAACCCAGGGCGTGAAGAAATGTGGGGATAGGTGCATCAAGTTTAAAATAATATACATATGAAAGGCTAATTGAGAAATATACTACATAATTAAAACATATATAAATGTATAAGCATACATATATACACATCCACATAGATGTACAAATACATACTATAATATATACAGAAATAACAACACAGACATATACATACATACAAACACATTAATACATACATATATAATAGATCAGAATAAATACTAACAAGTATCAGATGGTTTTAAAAAGTGTTCGCGTACCAATATTTTGAAAGAAATTTTATATGGGGCTTTTCTTATGTCTTCGGGCAAGGAGTTCTTTTCCTTTCCGAATGCGAGAAAATCGGAGGAAATCTGAGATGTAGTGTCGTTAAGTATTAGATCCGACAATCAGAGATTTGTGTATTGCACAAATATCGGGCATTCGGCTGGTACTCGAGTAGTCAGGTACGCTAACCTCTATGGCACGCGATCTTCATCTGTATCCAAGGCAGTTAAACTGCCAATTGTATTTGTAGTTAGCCGCTGTGACTGAAATCGGCTGGAATGTCATCGCCGTACATTAGGGCTTTTACTAATTTTTATAACATTCCTAAATCCAACTTCATCTGCTGTTTATTTATTGAAAACAAAGTCACACAGCACTTAGATAAAAATTATATAGATTAGGTAAAATACAACTTATTGCCAATAATGGACTTCATTATTTATAATTCAAAGAACTTGATAACATGCACAGTTACAGGTGATTATTACTACTTAACAAACAAACCAAGCGACATTATGTAATTTAGAAAATAATATAAAAACAAAAAAATAAAATAAACAAAAAATACACATTTCTAGAAAGGCTTAAAAAAAGAAAAATAATTGAAAAAGAAAATGATGTAATAAATCAGTAGGTTCTTATGTTATTTTGGCATATAGGTTCTTATGTTTAAGGAACACACAGCCAATTTTGCCGATCCTGTATCGGAGGAGAGCAGCATCAAAGGTGCGTAGGTACTGTACTGCGGTGCGGTGATAGAAAGCTTTTTTTTCGGGTCGCAGATTTACGGCGTCGCCGGCGTTTAAGGGTTATTTGGGAGATAGGAGGAAGGATGAGAAAGGGGGATGGGGAGGGGGTGTGTGCCACCTGTTACTCTCACTCACCGAACGATGCGCAGAAGCACAAGATGTCTCTACTTCACGCCGGTATACTGCGAGGCCGTGGTACCAACCCGGTCCAGCCGGCCCATTCGAGCAGCAGCAAAAGCCGCCGCTTGGCTCTACCACGTTTAATAATATCTAAATAATAATCTGAAGGCCGTTACCTATGTCATTACCTAGGTATACAGGAATGATATACATAACATATAATATAAAATATAATGCGGTTGGTAAAAAAACGAAAACGTATTCCGAACGATGTAATAAAAAAAATTATTACTACGAATTTCACCCAGTTGAGGCATCACGTAAATCCTACTAAATGGCTTTTAATACGACCGTAAGACCCTTGGCACGTGATGTCCTTAGGATAAGGCCACCTATATAGAAGATTATCTTGTCTATAAGTTAATCACACCTTATTATGGTTAGGCTTTAAATTGTTACAAATTAAATCAGACCTTCGTCATCCGTTCAAAAAAAAAAAGATTTTAGATCGCTAGCATTAATTGTTTTACCAATTCGATGTACTTCTATCCGTGTGACAGGAAAAAATTAAATCATTCCCTTTTTTTTTATGGGAAAGGCGGGAAACGAGCAAGCGGTTCACCTGATGGTAAGTGATTACCGTCGCCCACGTACATCTGCAACACCAGAGGTGCTGTAGGTGCTTGGAAGGCCTTTAAGGGTATTTGGGAGATTGGAGGGGAGATGAGGAGATGGGAAGGGGGTGTGGGGAGGGAGAGTGGGCCGGCTACCTCACTCACCAAGCGAAACGTAGAAGCCAACACCGGTGTGAGGCCGTGTTACTAACTCGGTCGAGCCTGTCCTTTCACCCATAGAGAGAGGCAGAGATAACGAATTTTCATTTGAAAAGACACACGAACTCTTTCCGGCGCTCTGGGAGAAAGAAAGTGAGCCTCGTTGTCGGATTTCTCTCAGAAATTTTCGTGTCATTTTCAAAGCGTTTTCGTTAGTCGAATTACGTCTACAGGAAAAAAAGGGAGTGGCAGTTTTTACGCCACTATCATACAGCTTAATGTCTAATAAAATACATTAAGATATAATTATTTTTATTTAAATATTTATATTATTTATCATGTCTGAATTGATACTGAATGAACAAATAATAGTATGCATTATATATAATAATGATTTATTTCTCTCCACAATACAGTGACGCAAGAACATTACACATATTTAATGCCCTTTTAAACATACCCTGGGAGACTGATGCCTAAGCTAAGCTTTGGGCTTGTATTTCAGGACACGGGCAGCGGAGACTTGTGGGGGCGGCGAAGCACACCGCGGCCTCTAATAACATTTTTGTGCATGTGCTTTTTATAAATGTGACTGTAAGCAGGCTGAGCTTTATAAAACGAGTTTATAAAGCACATATATAAATTAGTTTTAGCTTGGATACGCGTACCAAATTCGTAAAATTACTTCACAGAGGTACTATTGGATGTCTCATATATAATTGAAATATACAACGTTTTACATTATATAGTTCCAACAGTACGACATTACTCATTAGCACGCTATTCTTTACACTGAATAGGGTTATAGCTAAGAAAAAATTCAAGTTGCCGCTGACGACTGTTAAATACAACTTTCAGCGACTTTACAAGTACCCTGTTTAAGTAAAAGGCGGCATAATATAAAATTAACCACTGTATAATACAGATGTGAAAGTTTTATTGAATGAAATGAATGAATGAAAATTCTTTATTCATCGTCGTAAGAAAGATAATTTCGTTTGTCAGATATCAAATCTTTTAATTATTGTTTTAATATCTATTATGTACGTTTCGTAATGAGGTTCCTCTGACGGAGAAGAAACTGGCGAAACAAACTCCGTAGGTATCCTCTTCTTTAATAATTCTCAATAGTTATAAAGTATATCATAAAAAAAGGTTTGGTCCCATAGGCAACTGAAAGCCACAATAATACAGTGATCCATTAAATTAAAGCACAAGCGCAAACTCGAGCAGACCAGTCTGCACAAGGAGCAGTTGTTCACAATTTTTTTAATAAATAATACTAGCAATGCTATTTAACTAACATTACTAACATTCCTGTTAACCCTCCAACTAAGCATTAGAGCTTGTATTTGGAGTGGTTCACGACAATAGTCGAATGGTGGGCTCGAACCTGCGACGTCATGTTTCGCAGTCCGCACTCTAACCCATTAGGCTATTGGCGCTTAATAATGACGTGTGGCAGCCATCGCCCTCCTCAACCATAGTAAAGGGAAGTGGAAGTCCCACCATAGACCACCGCCACAAGCCTCCAAGCGAGCATGATATACACAAGTCTACAATATATAAGTTTGTCAAATAATGTTTATCGATCAGTCATGTCATATAAAGGCGTTTGACAAAGACATCACTTATATATTATATTTTGGAATAAGAATAGGGCTTTATATCTCAATCACTGATAACGAAGAACATTTATACTTAATTAAATGTGTTTGACTGTTTTTGAGTCGTGTGTTATGGTCTGTTTTTAAATAATATTTTGACACGCACCCGTATCGAAATACATTTCCTTACAAAATGCTGGCTAACTCCATTTGAAATAAACCAAGACCTTACAGGTTTTGAACATTTTTAAAATATACAATTATAGTAATGTATTGGTTTAACTTTAGTTAACTGCACTTAATTTGCTCATAAACGCCTATAAAGGAACAGAAAGGTTAGACCACAGAATATATTGAATCTTGTGGAATCCAATATATTTCTGGGATGGATGTTCCATTGATGCAAAACCTCAATTCTTGTTATTAGACATGACAAAAGGCAAGGCATCTAATAAAAAGTACATTTCGCTAATTTCAACTATTCTTCTTCTCTTTTTTTCTTCTTTTTACTCTAAGAAAGTCGTATCTCGTAATATGATAAGTCACGATTGCAAAGTAGTTAAGGCATCGGCCTCCGAAACAGAAAACCCGAGTTCGAGGGCTCGTACCATTGAGTTTAACTAAACTTATTTACGAATTTTACCGTTGAGCTGAACACTAAGTCGACGACAGGCTCACCACCTGTCACATCCAAATAAGCTCTGATGAAAAGTGAGTAGAAACGTCTAAGAAAAAGGTATAGATCTCTGACCACTCCAGTGCTTCACATCGTATTCTTAATTGTAAATATATCTCATCTCTTAATTACTTATCGAGTCTTAACTATAGAATAGCATACATTTTAATGTTACGATACGCTTAGGGTAGTAGCCTAGTGGTCAGGGCGCTCAGTAGCAGCCTGTAAGTGCCCACTGCTGGGCAAAGGCCTCCTTTTGATATACGGGTATCAGAGAGGGCTAAGGAGCCGGGAAGGGCCGCCACGCCGCTCCAGTGCAAGTTGGGGGACTTCACATATCCTCGAAATAATATTATTATATTGTTCCTCGCGAGGTTTTCCTTCACCGCCGAGCATTAATAATTTTAATGGTGCCAGCGCCGGGGATCGAACACAGGTCATTAGCGCTATATGAAACTAAAGCGAGCACCGTGACCACTAGGTTATCACAACTCAATCCAAGCCGTGCTCGGCGGTGAAGGAGAACATTACGTGAAAATCCGAAATAATGTCTGAGTAATAATAAAAAATATCATTTAGAGGATATGAGGACATGATAAAAAAAATACATAGATCTATAACTAGACCTACCGCTAATGAGTCACGACTAGAGGATTACAACTACATTCATCTATCTGTCTATCAATATTTAACCAATAGTCAACATCATCTGTAAATTGTGCACTACTTTTCTAGCAAACAAATGTGTCGTTGGCGGGCCTAATGGCCACAGAGTTATGATGATGGGGGGCATCATCATCCATAGCACGAAGGTACCGGCTCCGCGGTCACCATGTTATCGATCCAGCATGGTATGGACATGGACACGTGTCGGCTTATTCCGCGACTAGACAGCTAAGTAACTGTGGCGTATTTATGGCAAAGGATAGGCCTTATGTATAAGCTATTGAAGATCAAGAATTCATCAGGGGCCTTCTTCGCTATGCCATAAATAAATTTCACGACAATTTCGTGTGCAGTCATGACTCGATAAAATCATAACGCGTTTTTTTTCTCATCCAAAACGTGAGATCTTATCAGCTCCGCCATAAATAAATTCACAAAAATTTCACGTTACATCGTTCGCCTTTGTCGTACCGTTTTAATTATTTTATACGGTTTCTTATATACTGGACATAGTTACCAATAAACAAAACCATACATAACGAAGGCTTAGCGGATAAGGCACCTGGTCAAATGTGATAATGTGTCTATATGTTGCACCGTATTGCTACTAAACACTAGGCGAGATTCCTCTTTAAATGTTGAACTAATCCTCTTTGCTTATTTTTTTTATATAGAAAAGGCGGCAAACGAACAAGCGATTCACTTGATGGTAAGTGATTACCGTCGCTCACGTATATTTGCAACACCAGAGGTGCTGCAGGCGCCTTGCCGGCCTTTAAGGGTATTTAGGAGATAGGAGGGAGGATCAGGAAGGGGATGGGGAGGAGGAGAGGGCCTCCGGTTACCTCACTCACCGAACGAAACGCAAAAGCACAAGGTGCCTCTACTTCACGCCGGTATTCTGCGAGACTACCACATTAAGAATATCAGTACCCTATTTGAATAAGAATGTCTCAGTAAGCGGTTAAAATCAAACATCGCAGTTTGTTCACCATTATATGAGCATTCCTATCATGTTTTGCGATTGGATGGGTGTGTGTGTGTGTGTTCGTGTGTGTATTTGGGTGTGTTTTAGTGTGTTTAAATTGCGCCCGCCGACTCGATGCAGAATGCACATTGACATAATCAATTCAAAAGCGAAAATATCCACCATTTCGTTTTAATATAAGTGATAAAAATCACGAGGGCCCTTTCAGTTTATCAATTTAATTTAGATAGTGTTCGACCGACCGAAACGTATGATCGGTTTTGTGACTAAATGACGCGTCTTATCAATTTAATATTGAAGCCTGAAATCCAATTATAATTTTGGTGCTAATCAGTGGTCAGATTTACTCGTATAATATCTATTATATTTAGTAGGTGACCAGCAAGTAAACTCAATCATTATCTGGTTCACACAGCACAGTTGATTTTACTTATTTTGTATTAAGTATTTATTCTTGACTAATATCATCTGAAATTACAGTATACTAGGTACGGCTAATTTCACGTGATTCAAATTTACAAAAAAATATCTTATAATTATATTGTAACAAATTTTACTATTTGAAGCGATGTTTTCCAAATGCCTACCACGTTGCTTTTTTTTAATAAGACCATTGGCATTAACTACGTAAAATAAATTAACTTTTAAAATTATGATAACTTTCTTATAGCCTTAAATTTTTAGAAAAATATTGGTCTCATAAGAAGTCGTGGAACGAACATTTTAAATAGACAATTATTATTATCTCTTGCCCTAATTTCACTACAAATTTATATATTATATGAGTAATCAACCGGTTGCGACTTACGCCATCTTCAGGCTATTCAATTATAATCAATATAATGAAATAAAATATATATTTTAATGTTAAGTCGTTAATTGCATTTGAAAAGAAAATTTAGAACTTTAGAAGACTACTTCTGATTAGTCTTAAAAATGTTCTGGCAACCGTATCCCTGGTTTACATCTATAGATATGTCGTGTATATATATGAAATCAATGTCTATAGATATGGCATCGTAGAAAGATATATGTATATATCTATATATTATTAAATTGATGTCATCACAGAAAATAATTGATGTTTTAGATGTTTGTGAAACAAACGAACATGAATTATATCGAGCACACATCAAAATCACTGAAATACATATTTAGTGGAAACAACTGAAGTAATTTGAATAACTATTTATTTGAATCGTTCTCCATACTACAGGCGATAATATAATAGTATTATGAAATTAGTACCATTGCTTATTTCAAGATCAATATCACAAATCTAACGAGGCCAGGCTTTTGGAATATATTGTTTAAGCACGTATCCCTCTGTTCGCATGATTGCTTATTAACAAGACCCATTACAGTAACTTTTAGTTAAACAATAGAATCAATAGGTATTACATAATATTATATATCTTTCATGCCTGATATGCTTACGTTTGTGGGTGGACATAGTGCTCACTAAGAACTTTCCGATTTCGACCAGAGTCACGGCATTACAATGAATATGAGTTTGGATACGGATTTGAATACGGCAAACTTGCAATTGTTTTCTCGGTAAAACTTCATCATATTGACATTTATTAGTAGTTTTTACTGTATTAGTTACACAACACATTTTATTCTATTTAAAAGTAACCGACTGTTTTCGCCTTACGACTACTTCAGGGTAATCAATTCAGGCTAAAAATGTTTTTAATTGTTCAAATGTTTTTGCACATTTTTATATTTTGTTTAAGATAATGAAAGTAGAATGTTCACTGAATAAATTCCTACCCGGACCTAGCAAAAGGCAAACGCCTCTTCTAGACATTTGCGAGGACTTTGGGGCCGGTAAGGATCTGCCAAGGGACCATGGGAGTTGTGTGATGCAGTGACGACTTGCACAGAGTTGGGAAAAGAACAACAACCATAAAGCACGTGGTACACTCAGCATTTAAAATTGCAATTACAATTTTATACGCCGACACCAGGATTCGACCCGGCCACATGCTCGTTTGCCTCCTTCTTCTGTAAGAACAAAGGCTTAAATAGCAGTATTTACTATAACATTTCTCAGCAATTACAAAACTTTATTCAAATAAACCGCAACCTGTGAATAGAAACCAAACTTCGTTAAAGCGTAATCCAATACAAATAGGATTTTGAAAAGTTTTCGTTCTAAATCAAATGCCTTAAATACGAATACTGGCACTAATTTAGTTTCACAGCATTCGATTATGGGGCCTTCAGAGTATTTATTTCAATGTTATTTCACAGTATTTATTCTAATTAGAAGTTAGGAATTTTATTTCAGTCTAACTCGTATGTTTATATTTTAGAATGTATTTATTTTATTCTTCTTCATTAGCTTATTTTGACAACAGCTGAACATAGGTTTTTGATTGCCATACCCATCAGGCAGTGGACGGACGAGTCGAAAGAGGTATCCTGGAAGCTGTGATAACTGCCCGACTCAGAGATCAGCATAAAGGCCTACAAGCAAAGGGTTCCACGTGTGGAATACGCTTGGACGATGTAACAGGTCAGAATACATACCAAGGCAAAGTCATGAACAGATCTCCACTCATATCAGATCTGTGTGAACATATGCCACATTGAAATCACCCTGGATCACGATCTAAGGGGATGGAATCTGTTGCAGTAAAGAATCAGTGGGCATTTGGGCATAGTCTATTTTGATGTGCGTGGCTGTCTATTTCCAGCCATCCATGTATGAATGGATCTTTAAAACTGCCGAGGCAATGAGAACAGATATAGATCTCGGATCTATATACAAACTCCGTTCCTATTCGTATCCTTGGTAGTGGAGTTATGAGATATCAGCCACAGCACGATCACTGTAGCGCAAGGGATACCGCGATTTAAATAACGCTACCATATTTCTAATGGGACTCCATTTACCTCGTCCTATGACAAGTTAAGGCACAAGGTACTAGAAGTACATTTGACGCTACATCTACAAGGTACATGGTACAAAAGCAAAACACGCTGCGTGTCTAATCACGCAATATATAAATAAAGCAGCTCCTAGCAGGAAATCATTTCGTGAGTCTATTTCGTGATTACCTAATAGATCATTGACAAAATTTCGATTTTTTTTATATATTTATTTATGTATCTGTTTATCTATTTGTATACGTATTTGTGTATTGTATGTTATAAATATTTATTTATTTACATGGTGTGTTTATATGTATTTATTAACTTATTATTATTGGAATATAGTGTTTTATTCATTTTATTCTTTGTTATGTGTACCTGCCAACTACCTTTCACCATAACAAGGGATGACTGGTAGAGAATGCCACTTGGCATTAAGTCCGCCCATTGTAACCTTAAGCTTAAGGCTAAAAATTGAGATAAAATAAATAATATATACACAAGTAGTTTCATTAATTATAGTTTATTATTAGTGGGGTTATTTAGATATATACTCGTCTGGTTGGGTGATGATATATATAAATATCTATACATACATGAAATGTAATAAAATAAATAAGTTATCTTTAATATGTATTATAATTAAAACTCATAAAATAAAATAAATATAAAATTATTATTAATTTATTAACGAATTTAAGCAGTCGTGATATACCAATGATTTTAATATAACAAATGTTCTCGCATTAATTGAAACTGAAATTTATGAAAACACGAGTACATAAAATTAAATCCGCGAGAATGGCATTGGCATCAATTCGGACGCATTAAAGTGTTCGGACTGCAGTCACCAAAGTGTGTTTACGCACGTTTATGTGTAAATTATGTGCATTTATGCTACGTTTAAAAGCAAACGGGATTTCCTCATATTGGATTAAAAATTAATAATTATAATAATCATTTGCGTGGAAAACATAGCAGTTTAAATAAAAAGTTTGAAAATAAGAATTTTGTGTTTCAATTACGCAATTAGGTTATTAATCTAACCTTGTATGAGAACTACCGGTGAAGGAATATATCGTGAAGAAATCTGCATTTCTGAGAATATTATTTTTCAGTGAAAAAAAATTGTTTCGAGGACATGTGAAGTCCGCCGACTGGAGCAGCGTGGCCGATCCTTCCCGGTTTAAAAATCCTCTAAGATGTTTGAGATGGAGGCCTTTGTTCAGTAGTGGCAATTTACAGGCTGCTACTTTACTTTTTAGGTAGGTAACTAATCTATTATACGTATATACATTGATTAAGATAATAGCTATAGTTACAAAGAATATCACTTAAAAGCACATAATCTTTTCATTCAAGCACATTCATCCATATTGACACACGTGCATGTAAGCTAATCCTACCATGGAAACTACTTTAAAATGTTTAATATATTTGAAATTAAACTATTATTAACGGATTTCATTGCGTTTAATTATGTTTTTATATTCCCGACGTTCCGAGTGATTTACAGCAGCCGTGGTCACGGGGGGACTGAGGTGTTGGACGTCCAGTTGTCTTAGTTAACTCAGGCTACCTTCAGCTATTATTTATTAATTTTGATAAAATACGTAATTAATAGTTTCATTTCAAATGTGTAGTGTTGGCGTATCTACGCGATTTTTGTATTTACTAAAAAATTATTATGTTTTAATATAAATTCTCCAAAGTGAGATTCTTCTCAAAAGTAAAATAGTATAATTAATATTATTGATATCCAAGTGTCAGCAAATCCCTAACACTGGGAATCCTACATTTTAATCTCTCTACATTTTTTTTATAGAACCCCTTCCTCTGGCAATGCAAACGATCATGTGGCTCACCTGATGGTAAGTGATCAGATGCGCCGACTTCCTTAAAGGCCGACAGATGCGCTGCCGGCCTTTAAGGAAGGAATAGGCTCTTTTCTTGAAGGTCCCTAAGTCGTAAATGTTCGGAAATACCGCTGACGACAGCTGATTCCACAAAGTCGAAGTACGTGGCAGAAAACTTCGAGTAAAACGCACTGTGGTCGAATGCCAACCATCTAGGTAGTATTGATGGAACTTGGACATGTAATTATTCTATCTACATAAACTATGTATCATGATATCTGCAATAACATTATTTAAAATAAAATTCTATTAACTTTAATCTTACAAAACTTCATTTTCGAAGAATGATTTCAAACTTTCATAAAATCATGTATATAAAGGTTTTATAAAGCGATTTTTGCTATCTGCCTTTCGAGCTTTGGACAGCTAACCTTTGTGTGGAAGCGTTTGAAGTTGTTGTTATATTTAGTATACCAGCGATGAATACCTTTCACCTTCCTTTGAAATGCCTACAAAAGAGCAGCCAATAACGAATTTTGAATTTTCAACTGACCGGATTTTTCTATTTCAAGGTCGCTTGTTTAATGCATTTACTTTGTCTATACGATGTGGTTTACGTATGTGTCAATCGGAATCGTAGAGCTACGTACAAGTCGCTTACGTCAATAGAATTTTTGAAATATGAACTTTGTTGAGCTTAACGTAATGCTGGCAACTTACATGATATATTTATTTATTTATATAATATTTTATGTACACACAAGTTAATAAAAGCTGAAAGCTACAAGACTGAGTAAAAAATTAAAAAAAGTAAATAATCATTTCCAGGGCACGTTTGTGAAGTAACGTCAACACGGACTGGAGCAGTGTGGGTGACCTTCCCTGCTCCAAAACCATCTCAAATATTTGAGGCCTTGCCATGCGGTGGTTATTTACAGGCTTTGCATTGTATAAGTAACAGAGGTAGCATCAAAGCGCTTCTGAACTATGGTAAGCTCCGGACCTCCTCAGATTTTAGAGTAGATGGGTGCTTTCATTTTAATCTTTAATTATCAGAAATGCAAGTCTGTTCGCTCCATTACGCTCAAGGTAAATAAATAATTTACTAAATCAATAAATCGCAATCAGTAATTTGGCAGCGTTGGAGTTTAAATAAGAATCTTTTGTGTATTAACAATAGGAGCCGTGGTGGTAGCCCAGTGGTCAGGGCGCTCGCTTTAGTTTCATAGAGCGCGTGTGACCTGGTTTCGATCCTCGGTGCCGGCGCCACTAAAATTGTTAATAGCAATTTTAAGCGTTTATTTACCACGTGCTCGGTGGTAAAGGAAAACATCGAGAGTGCCTTCATGTTTGAGAATTGATAAAAAATATTATTAAATGGTATTTGTCCCCTCCAACCCGCACTGGAGCAGCGCGACGGGTCGTGCCTGGCTCCAAAACCCTCTCAAGTATTTGAGGAGGAAGCCTTTGCCTAGAAGTGGGCACTTACAGGATGCTTCATAACTCTTTTTTAACAAAAAAAACCATTCTATTCGGTGTTAGCCAAGAAACGTGGTAGAGCCAAGTGGTGGCTTTTGGCTGATGCTCGAATGGGCCGGCTCGACAGGATTGGTACCACGGCCTCGCAGGATACCGGCGTGAAGTAGAGGCACCATGTGCTTCTGCGTTTCGTTCGGTGTGTGAGGTAACATCCCACATCCCCTTCCCATCCCCCTCTTCATCCTTCATCCCATCTACTTAACACCCTTACACAGGTCGCCGGTCACCTGCAGCACCTCTGGTATTGCGGATGTACGTAGGCGACGGTAATCACTTACCACTAGGTTGAACCGCTTGCTCGTTTGCCGCCTTTCCCATAAAAAAAAAACTGATTATCGATCTGTGTAGGTAGGTATATCTATCTATCTTATCACCATCCAGTTACCAAGACACAGGGACCCTAGTTTGTTATATTATAGTAAGTACCGGGGGCAAGGGAGAGGTTTAGGAGAGTTTTGGTGTCATGGAGGGGGCCAGTCACTCATCACCAGTATAGTTTGGCGAACTTCGCATGTCCTCAAAATAAAATTTTCTACCATTTCAACTAAACGGTTGACTACTTTTACTATATAATCCAATAAAAAAAGCGATTACAGTGTCTTAAAATCGTATACTTGACTATTTGTGATGTCGGGTGTTGTAAAGCGCCCCGAACGTAGGGATGTTAAAAACTTAGCGATATATAATTTAAAATTGGTTTCATTTCAATTATTGCCTCGATATTCACAAGTATATGCGGCACTTCCTTACATCCACCTGCAGCGCAAATGGCGACTTCGGACAGCCAATCGGAAGACAAACAACATTACCACTGAGAAGATTTTTTTTAATGAAAATTAAAGACTTCAAGAAGTTAGTTATTTATTTATTAAGGCATATTTAAAAAAAGGCATGTGCTACCTTACTTAAAGGCAACCACGGAAAGCCAGTAGATACAGTCTAGTATAGTTAAATGGATATTAATATTATTCCGATCTATTGCTTATCTAAAATAACACTATAATGAGTTATAAGAAACTACAACTTGATAACAATATTAGACGAAACTATACAAACAAAGAAAGATTAATAACCAAAATAGAGACAAATGAAATAATGAAATAATTGAAATAAAATAATTTAAAATAGTTAGTAGAAAGTTTTCTATTAAGAAATTATGTGGTGAAGTAGAAATTGCTATTTATATTACACTAGGTTTTATGTTTACGTGGAGCGGGGCCATCTGGTTTTACGCCGTTTCTTTTGCGAACAAATAGAATTAGCAGACGACCGCTTAGCTCTATCAGGCAATGTTGTTTTTAAAACTCATTTTAAAGATATACAACCTATTCGCTTCCCTTTTGATCCGGTTTTATGGTGTTTTTTTAAGAGCTACGATGGTCGAGTGGTGGGGAGATATCTGCGAATCGGAAGACTCGAGATCGGATCCTCTATGTGGAGGGCTCGTACGATGTACTCGAAACTTATGTACGTTTTGTAGCGTTGGCCTGAACACCAAAATGGCGACATGCTCACCACCAGACACATTCTTCCAAATCATAAGATCTGGTTAAAAGTGACTTGTAACAATGTCTATAACTCTGAACATACCAGTATTGGGTACCAGTGGTTGTTACGAAGGCTTATTACTTTGTTTACAATTAAATTCAAAAGGGACTTTGAATTTAATTACTTTATCTACATCTCGATATTATATAATTTAGACACAAATTTGTGTGTACACGAAAATCCTGTAAACATATACACACAAATACTATACGTGGTAGAGTCAAGCGACGGCTTTTGCTGCTGCTCGAAAGATCCAGCTTGACCAGGGTGAAGTAGAGTCATCTTGTGCTTCTGCCATTTCGTTCGGTCAGTGAGGTAACCTTAGGCCCACTAACCTTCCAATCCCTCCTCTCACCCTCCTCCCCCCGTCTCCCAAACATAAGAAGGCCGGCAATGCACCTGCAGCTCCTCTGATGTTGCAAATGTATGCGGAAGTCGGTTATCACTTACCGTCTGGTAAGACATTTGCTGTTTTGTCAGTCGCTTTTTACAACCCCCACGTGAACAAAGGGGATGGTGGGATGACGCGTTAAAATTTTAAATAACTGGTTACTTACACTATTTTTGGTGTTTCACAGTCAATTGCATCTGAAAAGCTTTGAACTTACTAAGTGAGGTCAACTTAAATTCAATAGAAAGAATACCTAAAATGCGTGCTTCGAGAATATTGTACGATAAACAATTCCTACAAATAGAATGAAATTGAAATTCTTTCCGTACAATTTCAACGCACTTGACATTGAAAATGCAATAAAAACACTCATGTTCTTTAAAAATTCCCATCTGCTTTTATAGGTGAAATGTAATCTTCTATAAATTATAAAAAATACACGATTAAACTATAAACCGTGTCCAAGCCAGCGATTAAACTATACCTCTGACCACCTCAGTTTCATGCGAACGGTCGTAGTATATTTTTTTTAAATAAAATTATTTGCATAGCAACATTTCCGCAAGTATGCGGTGCGCATCTGGCGAATTTTATAATTAAGTTCTTCTGGGGAGGAAAAGTATAGTATACAAAGGGGATACTAGGAACAGTGACTTTATGCGTATAACACTAGTCCATGCCCCAATGCCCACGTCTGGACAAATGCCTCCTTCTCAAATATTTTGAGGTGGTTTGGAGCCCGGGAAAAGCCCGGCACGCTGCTACAGTACGTGTTGGCGGTCTTCATGCGGATTTAGACGGCATTGAGAAAAATAAATTAAAAATCAAACCAAATGATTTATTTTGAGAACATAGGTATATATATTATAAAGATATAGTCCGTATATAGTCAAGCCAACACACAAACTTTTGTTGAACGTATTCGCTCCTAGTTACAAAAGCTCTTTGCGGCAAATTATGTTCATATTACTTATTATACATGTACATTGTACACTGTAAGTAAAAATAGGACTTCTAATTCTAATGTACTCACGCTTAGGTATTTAAATTTACATTAACCTCAATAAAGTTGGCATAGTTTTGGCAACAGTAAAACATGCATAAAGCTCTTGCGCGGACACCGATAGCTGATTGCGTTGTGCAGGCTCATTTATGTACAAATGAAAAATTATTCTTTAAGTACACATTTCATTTAGCTCTTTGTCCCTATAGCGCTATCAAGAACTTAACTTGGTAGATGATAAGTTTTCTCATCGATGTCAAAATGAAAATTTAAAATCTTTTTGGACAGACAATTTTTTTTAATCTATCACTATCACTTATTCGTTTTGAAGTTCAGTTGACTGAGAAGGCTTGGATTGCTTGTTATACGTGGTGGAGCCAAGTGGCCGAGCTTTTTCTGCTTCTCGAAAGGGATAGCACGACGGCTTCGCAGAAAGCCCATTCCTCCTACTAAGGATAGCCTTAAAAGCCGGCAATGCACCTGCAGCTCCTCTGGTGTTGCAGATGTACGTGGCCGATGGTAATCACTTACCTTCAGGCGAGTCGCTTGCATGTTTACCCCAAATAAAAAAATAACAATAATACAGGCGTAAGAAACGCTTAGCGTTTTTTGTAATTCTTTTTTCAAAATTAAATTATAATAATTCAGTATTACACTACAACTTTAAAAAGCTTGCTTGGTAGCTATGGTCTCAGTCCCGAGGGTTATTATCAGCCGTATTTAAGGAATAATTTTAATGTTATCTCTATATTTATGTCCTCCCAAAGGAATACTTTGAGAATAACTTTGAAACGAAGATAGTAGTCTTCGGTAGCAAAACCTAGACGAGGCCCTGCAACAGTTGATTGCGTAAGTCCGTTTGGCTACACTGCCGAACATAATATCTGCCTTTTTTGTAGTTCCGAAATGCGGCAAACAAGCAAGCGGTTCACCTGATGGTAAGTGATTACCGTCGCCCACGTACATCTGCAACACCAGAGGTGCAGTTTGTGCGTTGCCGGCCTTTAGGTGTAGTTGGGGGATGTGAGGGATGATGAGGAGGGAGAGCGGGCCTCCGATTATCTCACTCACCTAACGAAACGCAGAGGCAAAAGTATGCCTCTACTTCACGCCGGTATTCTGCGAGGTCGTGGTACCAACCCGGTCGAGCCGGCCCATTCGAGGAGCAGCAAAAACCGCCTCTTGGCTCTACCACGTTAAAACCTACCCTTATCTTGAGCGTAAGTGATTATTATATGTCATCTCCGGATCACAGAATTTCTCATATCATGAAATGGTAGCATTTCATGAAGTAGTCTAACATAAATAGTCATACCATGAAATTCGTTACATTATCCACCGCTAGAGGCGCTGACAGCACTTTGTTTTAAAGCAACAAAAGTCAATGGATCGGTTATTTTTAATTGCATCAACTTAAACAATTTATTTTATGAGTAAATACAATAAATGGGTACTGTAGTGGTTTGTTATGTTATTGTAGGTTAGAACAGTAACCATAACCAGTAGCGCTAGCCGAGCCAGTGCAGCGGGCGTGCCCCGGCTGCGCCCGGCGAAGGTCCAAAAAAATTTGTGGCATTAATGTTAAATTTGCATAAACAAAAAAATTTATATAAAGAATGCAATTCATGATTATTTATTTTATAATAAGGTATGCATTTGTAACAAAGTTTTTAATCGTGATTTTTGGTTACATATTTTATGGGCACCCTACTTTAATGGTATGACTTAAATGACCAACTATTTAAGGATATGTGCAATTCTTCGATCGAGCCACGACATGTATAATCTATAGGAACATAATTTTATATCTGTTTATTATCATTACCTTCTTCTTCAGCCTTCAGACATTTTATTGAAAACGCCATCATAAGCTGGTATGCCCTGTCATAGACGTTTCGCGCACTCTTCCACTAATCAATAAAATGATATAATTACCAATACTGCCACCACCACTCTGGGCAGGATCGTTCGTGAGCGCAGTGCTTGCTCCCCACCACCACCAGTCTCATATTCGGATAACGGTATTCCGTCATCAGTCGTTAGTTCTGCCTCGTCTGTTAGACCATGGTTACATTACGTTCCTCTTACAATTACTCTTTAACCCAAACTCGTATATTTGTACATAACATTACGAAAAGAAAATTCACATTATTGAACACGTTCCTTAGAAATTTAATTTAGACGTTACTGAACCGCAAGCACTTTTAGGGATAACATTCGTTGAGAGCATTGGCCGTAAATATTTCTCAACACAATTTCTTTCTTTTTTTACTCCACATTGTAAAATATTTATTATTAAAATGGTAGTGTCGGGAGAAGAAGACCTAGGCGCACATTTCACGATAAAATCGGAGACGTTCTGAAAAAAGGCCAGGTCAAGAGTACTATATATAAACCAACGAGCATGCATGCGAAGAAAGTGAAAGAATCGAAAGACGTATGTCAGGACCGTAGCAAGTGGAAAAAGGACCCATAGGAGCGAAGCAGTAACCATAACCTTATTCATGTACTCATCATGTGTTTAAATCATTTATAATCCAAATATATGGCGTGGGTGAAACAGCAGGGCACAGCTAGTGGGTGCAATGCATGCTTAATTTACATGCAAATTCTAGATATGTTTCCGGCAGTGTACGACTGGTAATGATAAAGACGATAACTTCCACTGCCCATCCTTCAGTTATGGTATTCTATTACGATGTGTAAACCCAGTGAAGGGATAGAGCGATAGGTTACCAGAGATGGCCGAAGATCACAGTCTTCTGGCTATCAAATGACGTAAAAGGGTTCGAAGATGAACCAAAAAGTGGTGGGGTAATCTCGAAGCTTAAGCTAAGGAACATGAGGAAACGATAGATAAAAAAATAAGGATTTGGAGGCGACCTATGCCAGCAGTGGTAAAATATAGGTTAATAAAAATAGTGAAATTCACTCCATGATGCTTATGGCACGTTACACGTAGTTGCGGTGATGGTATTTTTGATACGTCGTAAATAATTAATCAAGGTTGAGTTACATCAGTGCCGTGCATCAATGGTTCTGACGCATTACAGTTATGAGTTATTGAAAACTTTACCTAACCTGTAGACGCTACAGGCACGAGGTGAATTATCGTTAATGATTTCTTGTATTTACGCGAACACTGCACATTTGAAATCGAACTATTATTTACGGATAACAATACAAGATCTGTTAGGACCAGCGTAAAAGAACACTTAGCTGACGTGAAACCGTGGAAAATCTGCAGTCTGTGATCATATCTTTGATCACCCCAACCATTACATCAGATTGGATAGACCACAAATCCTCGCAAAAGATCACCGATTCCTGCCAAGGATGATTCGCGAGGCTATTGAAATCACAAAACACCCTAATTTCAATAGAGAAGATATAGCATGGGATCTACCACGACCTCTGGATACTGTGAGCACATTCTGCGTAGATCGGCCCAAATATAATAAATAAAAGCTGAAGATAACCCGAGTTAACACATCTGGACGTCTAACTCCTCGGCCGCCCCCGTGACCACGGCTGTTATAAAGCAATCGAAACGTCGGGAATATAAAAAACATAATTAAACGCGATAAAACCCGTAAATAGTTTAATTTCTAATTAGTTATCGTTGTTGTTTTTAATTGAACTATAATTTAAAAAAAAACTCTTTATAAATAAGAAAGTTATCGTCTGTGATGCATTCTACTTTAATCCATATGGTCACAAAGTTTTTCGATTGCGGATGTTTGCAAGGACTGCAGTAGCCTCTTACCATCAGGACCAAAAGCTCTCAAAGACAATTTATATATCTTGAGTCGCAGAATAAACATTTTGTTAATATTCGCAAATTTAGTGATGTCTATTTTGTTCTATCTATAGCTCACTCATAACGCCATCCTGTTTATTGTTGCGTTCAGTATGCTAGAGTTTCTTTAATCTTCCATTAATACACCCAAAGCAGACAGATGATCTCCTGACGAAAAAAGATTTGTTACAGATTTTGTAAATTACAACAAATGTTATCTTTCATCGAATGATCAAAGGCAACGTGAACGAAGATGATCATGATTTCTGCAGAAAGAGTTTTTTATGAAAACCAAAACGTTAAGTTACAAAGAAATTCGTAATTGCCGGCGGTATTGCATGTCATGTCAAATTAGGCTCCGCGCACACGTATTCGCTTATGTGACAAAATTAATGATTACTTGGGTTTCAAAGTAAAGCTTGTTAGTAAAACCGGACGTTTCGTTTCGTTCTTGATAATACTAATTTAAAGCGTGGTAGGGCTAAACGGAGGCTTTTGCTGCTGCTCAAATGGGTCGGCTCGACCGGGTTGGTACCGCGGCTTCGCGGAATACCGGCATGAAGTAGAGGTATATTGTGCTTCTGCGTTTCGTTCGGTGAGTGAGGTAACCGGAGACCCACACCCCCTCCCCATCCCCGTCGTCTTCCTCTCTTCCATCTCCCAAATATCCTTATAGGCCGGCAAGGCACATGCAGCACCTATGGTGTTGCAGAATTACTTTCGTTTAAATTTCATAGCAAGATATTGGAAAAATACTGAAAACAAATAGAATTTGCCAAGAAATGTACATAAATCGAAAAAAAAACTTACCAAAAAAAAGTAAAAAAAAAAACAACTTCAAAGCGTTACCCAATATTTACTCACTTTGATCCCCTAAGGAACAC
Organism: Bhutanitis thaidina; assembly: GCA_029286595.1. Classification (NCBI taxonomy): domain Eukaryota; kingdom Metazoa; phylum Arthropoda; class Insecta; order Lepidoptera; family Papilionidae; genus Bhutanitis; species Bhutanitis thaidina. The sequence continues at coordinate 2,159,398 of JAGSMS010000032.1, read as the reverse complement.
TAGTTGTTGTGTTCTTTTCAAATCACAAGAACAGAAGATTTACGTAAACTATTTTAATAACACGCTTTTTATTAGCACTACCTGTATGTATGTACGTATCAATGCAATGAAATTTTTCATTTAAATTTTCACCCACTTCCTGACGTTCGAATAATTTGGAATTTTGCACACGTATTTAAAACCTATTGTGCCGCTTTGATGATGGACCTGGAAGGTTTAGCTGAAGGGTTATTTGCCTTAACGAGTCCCATTCTACTGAATGAGACCTGATGAATGCTTGTATATTAGTTTTTAAACCGTGACTTGCTGTATGTATTAATATAAATGAACGCAATGTAATATAATGGAATGTCTCACCTGCATGTGGGGCATCCTGCTTCCAAACAAACGAGGCTCTGGCGATCGAATTAAGACGAATTTGACTTGCTGAACCCCGATCCCACGAACTGGTGATGGGAATCAGCATCCCTGTCCACTTTTCTAGCGTAATGAGCTAGATCGAACCTTTCACGAAATACTTACTGGTTTCTCCTGGTGCTTTCTTGGAGGCCCTTGTTCAGCGGTTGTTTAAGATGCCACAGATGACAAATTTTCTTTTTTTTAAGGACAATTATTAGAAAAAAATATAACGTAGACGAGACCACATAAATATCGCATAAAAGTTGCTCCCTCGAGCAGAGACTCGTGACGTTCGAAAGTAATATATAAAGTGGTAAACTCGACTACGGTTAGTGGGTGGTCGATATTATTACTTTGAGTGATCAGAACTCAAACATCCGGAGCTCAGGCTACCGACAAAATTTCCGACTTTGCTTAACTTTCAGCGCAATCAGACGAAGATCAAACACTTCCCAGTTTCATAATTTTGTATGGAATATGACAATTTTCTATGAGTGTGAATAGGCTAAACGTTTTATCTATAATGTTTTCATAGAACTCAAAGTATGTGTGTATGTAAAATATGTGTCTTTAAAAGCTTTTATGCACAACAAAAATTGTTCGAGCAATTGAAAAATATTTTTTGGGTATTTCATAATATACCATGGAATTGTATAAATTCAATATAATCAATCATTGTATAAAATAAAATATATAAAAGGCGATATAAAACCACCAACGTGTAACCAGATCCAATACCGGTAAAGTACTGGCAACATGTTTTAAAAGACTTCCATTCATTTTTAAAGTAAAGTAAAGTAGCAATCTGTAAGTGCCCACAGCTGGGCAAAGGCCTCCTTCTCAAATACTAGTATCAGAAAGGGTTTTAGGAGCTGGGAAGGGCCCGCCACGCTGCTCCAGTGCGGGTTGGCGAGCTTCACATATGCTCAAAATAATATTTTTATTTTTTCTCAGACATGCAGGTTTCCTCACGATGTTTTACTTCACCGTTGAGCACGTGGTAAACACAGCTCTTAAAATTTGTTAATAACGATTTAGTGGTGCCAGCACCGAGGATTGAACCCGGGTCAGTCACGCTCTTTGACACTAAAGTGAGCGCCCTGACCACTAAGCTACCACGGCTCTCATTTTTTAAAACGGATTCAAAGTTCATGTTTTTTTTTTCTAAACGCTTATTTTATTTTGTGATGTGCCATGAATAACCTAAATTTTTTTTATTACGATTCTTTGTAATTTCCAAATTATCTCGTCGTTATTACGATTGTAATTAACTCAATAATGTTTTCTTTATCAGTCTTTCTGGCATAAAACTGGCATCCATTTCCTGTTGAATTTCCCATTAATTACCACTTTGAGTAAACAAGTGACAGAGCGCAGTGCTGTCTAGCATTCACAACATTGCTGCGTCTGCGTCTAGTTGCGGGTCGCGAGTTTGAATCTTGTGCGGGACAAGTATTAGTATTGATTACAAATTATTATTCCGTATCATGCTAATGGCCTCTACGAATCAGAAGGAAATTCTACAGAGGCAGTAACATGTTTCTACTGGATGCCACTAGGGTGACATACGAGCTAAGAGTCCACCTGATGGTGAGTATTTTTTACAAAATTTACTCAGAGGGAATGTTCTGAGGAACTGTTCGCATTGATCACAGCCGCTGCGTTTCACCACTCTATATAACCACCTAGATGGTTGGCATTCCACCACAGTGCGTTTTAGTCGAAGTTTTCTGCCACGCACTTCGACTTTGTGGAATCAGCCGTCGCCAGCGGTATCTCCGAACAGTTACAACTTAGGGACCTTCAAGAAAAGAGCCTATTCCTTCCTTAAAGGCCGGCAGCGCATCTGTAGCTCCTCTGGTGTTGTGGATGTTCGTGGGCGTCGATGATCACTTACCATCTGGCGAGCCGTACGCTCGTTTGCCCCCTTCTCCTATAAAAAAAAGGGCCTACTGCAGCTCATGGATACCCGCGAACTGCTTCAAATCGAAGAAGTTGCGTTGGCACCCATGTGGATTGGAATGGAATGGCGCACAAAGCCCATAATTACACTGACTGCGTATAAATTTCAAACAGGAACACAACAGTATCAGCACTGCTGTTTGAAATGGGTCAAAGTGTAGTACTTACCCAGACTACTCCTAAACGGAGAAGTGGATCAATCTCCTAGTAAAATGTAGTGACTAAAACGTGAAACCATGCTTTCATAAATCGTAGCAAATAAATGCCGTATTGTAGATCGATCTATACAATGGGGGCATTTGTTTGCAATGTAAGCCCAACCCATGAGTGGGTAATGTTTTTATTTTATGTTATGGGAATTTAGGAATTTTTCCCACTCATTACTCATTACCGTTCATTCATTCACAGTCATATGCCATTCTTTAGGACAAAATTTCAAGATGCTTCGTTAACGGAGAACTACTTAGGGGGTTTTGCTGCCTTAAGAGGCAATGTCTTCAAAAGACCATATGTTTTTGACAGATTTAGCTAAAAGCTTGAACATCTTACAGACCTAAGCAGCTCTTGAATAATAATAGTGAACAATCACACACGTCATCCAATCACAAACCAGGATTCCCTGTGTCTTGTAACTGAATGGTGATAAGATACAAACGTACCTACGTAGATAAATAATCATTTGTATATCTAAATATATAATTTTTTTTTTTTGATCTTGTTTTTTTTTAAAAAAACGTTACCTTCCGCTGTAGGAATTTCTCCTGTGTCGCGGAGGCAGTTTACATACATGAATTGCACATGGACAAACACCCAGATCGGGAACTATTATTTTTAGTCCATACAAATACTAGTCCCGTGCGGGAAACAAACCCGCGACTCCCAGCGCCGCAGCTAAACGCTTAGCCACTACGCCACCGAGCCGTCCATATGCGTTACTTTGTTACAAAATTATATTCATAATACAAATAGCGAGATTCGAACCCGTAACCCGTAACTTCGAAGGTAGCTTCAATACCGACAGCTTAGTTGTATATCGGGCCGTCATTCGGCGAGTTACAATTTAATATGTCAATTTACAACCCTATTTTAAAATCTCTTGGCTCTCAACAGACACCGGTATAAACATATCGAAAAATACCAGACCAGATATAAGCTGATCAATGAAGAGCAGTTGTCTGGTTCTACTATCCCCAACCAAGCGTGGCGATTGTGGCAAATGTCCCTATGGAAGAAGCATACGTCCAGCCGTGGACTATTTGAGGGCTGTTAAAGAAACTATACGCAGTTAAACGATAAAGATATATCAAAAAGATTTAAAAAAGAATAATCTCTCTCGACCGTATACTCTAATGCTAGGGCAAGTAAGAAGGGACAGGTGGTGAGCCTGTCGCCATCTTAGTGTCCAAGCTAACGATACAAATTGTACATAAGTTTAGAAATACTCATTGCTACCAGCCCCCCACATAGGGGATTGAACTCTAGTCACCTGATACGAAGTAGATCCCCTAACCACTCGCCTATCGTAGCTAATAAATTACTTTTTTAAAATCCGAACCCCAAAAATTACTCGTGTATTCAGTCAATTTTTTTTTTCACCTCAGATACTGGCAACTTGATTCTGTTCTCATTAAAAAAAAATAGTCGCGTTCCATTTATCACTGACAACACGTCAGGATTATCACGTCAAGTTAGCACACTGCCTCACAGCCTTATATTATTTATACTTTTTTTTTATCCGCTTACTTAAGTCCACAGCTGAACAAAAGCACGCCATTTAATCACGCACTAGTATTTGCTTCCCATCACAGTAGGGTTAGGCGAATTCGAATAAACTTTTCGACATCAGTAGGGAGCCAGAGCTAGGATTGTAAGCTGCACTGCGTGTACTGTAGCTGTTTTAGTTTCATGGTTGTGGTGTGACAACATGACGGTGGTGTAGTGGGAATGGTGATTGTGAACGAACGAAGCTCTGACAACCAACTGATATCAGAAAATCCACAAACTAGTGACGGGGAGCAGGGGACGCTGCGCTCACTGACCAGCCCGCACAGCGTGGTGAGTATAGAGAAACCCTTCCATGCGTACTGTGCTGGCTTCTGTTGGCGCCACCATGTTAAGGCCTTTGTGCAACATTGGACATAGACTAAAGGCTGTTAGAGTCAAGTAAGCAATGGTTACTTTTGTATATACTGTTATATTATTTCTAGAACTAACGTTGGCGAGGCCTTTATGTGTTTGTGATTGATATGACTAATGACATCTAGGTCAGAGATAATTGTAGTGTGGGGCTATTATTATAAAAAAAACACTAGTAAAGCCTTTTTTTTAATTAGTGTTGTTGTGAGGAAAACATGCCAACTGTTTGAATGGTTATTAAGCAACGTTTTATTATCAATAAAAATTACGTTGGTAACATTGTCATCTATATTTTTTTTTAAATATAGGCCATAAATGTACGTTGCTTGGATTCTCTATTCTATCAATTGTAATAGTTTTTAAGAAAACTTCGGGAAAATAACGCAAGTATTATTATCATTATCTATGAAAAGTGTTACGCTTACAAACATATTAGGTGATGTTTAGATATCTTACTATAATAATTGTATATAATATAATTACTCGTTTTGTCTTTAACATTATTCTATACTAGATGTCGCTGTACAGTTACGGTGAAATATGGTAATCGCGGTGTAAAGACTCAAGAAATTTTAATAAAGTCTTTGAAGATTTTATCTATAACACTACTTGCGGGCCTCCTGCTTGCGGGCCTCCTGCTTGCGGGCCTCCTGCTTGCGGGCCTCCTGCTTGCGGGCCTCCTGCTTGCGGGCCTCCTGCTTGCGGGGGCCTCCTGCTTGCGGGGGCCTCCTGCTTGCGGGTCTCTATCGTTGAAGCTATGGAAGGACCACTAGGCCAACAGCAGATCTACCGTGGGTGTTTTAGTCGGTCCGGCATCTTCAGTGCTGATCCCGCCGTAACCAGTCACCGGAGACGGAGACGGAGACGGTGACGGGTAGGTCCTGAGTACCTTTCCCCCACGTTAAACTTTTTTTACCACGTTAAACTAAAAAAAAAAATCTATAATTCTTCAACTTGCGGGCCTCCTGCTTGCAGGCCTCCTGCTTGCGGGTCTCTATCGTTGAAGCTATGGAAGGACCACTAGGCCAACAGCAGATCTACCGTGGGTGTTTTAGTCGGTCAGGCATCTTCAGTGCCGATCCCGACATAACCAGTCACCGGAGACGGTGTTCATCAACAACTAGGTTTACATATATTTGGCTCTATTGTATTAATTAAACACATTGGTAATTAGTTACGCCCGTCGATCTTGTGGCTCTCTGGAAACATTTTGATCTAATAGTAGACTTGTTCTCTGCTTAGAAGTCATGATGGTATTTACCCTCTACCTACCGCTCTACCGCTCTGTTACCCATCACTGTCACCACGTAACAACTGTTGTGTTCAGGTTAGAAAGGTATAGAGAGCCAGAATGATTACGGGGGGGCATTCCATCTTAGACGTCAGGGATAACAGCGCATCTGTAACCTTCTTCTTGAAGATTGAAGTTGCTTGTAAAGGTACATGGGCTATGGTAGCCACTAACCATCAGATGGAATTTGAGTTCCTTTTTCACCACTCCCATCCACAAATGCAAAGTTAGTTTAATCTCCAAATAAGGGCCACAACAGCCGAGCGATCAGGGATTGCCGTCTCTATCTCGTACCAATGTGTTTCGAAAATAACTCGCATATAATTTTTTTTTTTTTTAAAAGGAATTTCCGACTTTTTTACATTGCTCATCATAATGTTACATGTACTCTGTCGAGGCAAAAATGCAAAGGTTATAATATTTTACTGGTGGTTACAGCATGCACTAATAATTAAAAACAATTATAATTTAATTGACTAAAAATGCAACATCGTGGGCTTGAACGTTAAGACGGCGACAGGGTCTCCATCCATCACGTTTTTTTTTTATCAAAAATAGGCTTACGTTTGACCTCAATCTCGTTTAATGGAAGGCGAAGATGAGGCCCAGGATGGTACACGTTTGCCTAGAAGGTGTAGTATGACGTTGTTCCAAATGAGCTCTAGTGAAAAACGGAAACGGCTGAAACGAATTTCTAGAACTCTGACCACCCCCGGAGGGTTTGCGATCGCGCGAGCCTATTTTTTTTTTTGACCGATCTTGGGCTCAGTATGCGATGAGACAAACATGTACCTGCATAGATAAATATTTTATGAGCAATTCTAATAGCATGTGCTCTGTGAATGCTAATCAATTATAACTGCGTATAAACGATTATTTATTCGATTCACACGAATATGGTGCGATTCATATATATAACCACCTAGATGGTTGGCATTCCACCACAGTGCGTTTTACTCGAAAGTTTCTGCCACGCACTTCGACTGTGTATAATCAGCTGTCGCCAGCGGTATTTCCGAACAGTTACGACTTAGGGACCTTCAAGAAAAGAGCCTATTCCTTCCTTAAACGCCGGCATCGCATCTGTATCTCCTCTGGTGTTGCGGATGTTCGTGGGCCTCGGTGATCACTTACCATCAGGTGAGCCGCATACCCGTTTGCCCCCTTCTTCTATAAAAAAAAAATTATTAGGAGAGATTAAAACCCCGTAAGTATTCTCTATTGGTTTTCAGTAATACGTAAATTATGTAAAAGAAAATACAGCACTGCAAGCTCGAACATATCGACCTTGACAAGCAGCATCTGTTCACAAGTATAACGAGTGTGGTCTTATATCTGAGCGCAGCCTGTATTAAAATTATACAGTTAACACACAACAGTATTTCTATGTTTTTTTTTTAAATCAGAAAGGTGACAAACGTGCTAGTGGGTCACCTGATGGTAAGTGAAAGCCGTCCTCCACGTACATCTGCAACACCTGAGGAGCACCTGCAGTGGAGCGGCCTTTGTGGATACTTATGGAAGGGCGTGGGGTAGGGAGAAGTGGGTATCCGGTTAACTCACTCGCCGAACGAAACGCAGAAGCAGCACAAGATGCCTCTACTTCACGCCGGTATTCTGTGCGGGTGTGGTATTACCCCGGACGGGCCGGGCCATTCAAGCAGTTGCTAAAGCGGCCGTCTGGCTCTACCAGATCCCGTATACCCGATATTGGGTGGTAGGAGCTCAAGACATTTGTCTTAGTCGTTTCAACTAACTTCATTTAACACCTTACTTGGGTAGGTGAATACGTCGTTGTCTTAGTCGTTCAGACCATTGGTACAAATCGTATAAAGGTTTCTAATAACTCTAGTTTTTCACATGGAAGATTGAACAGGGTCGGTGCTGACTGAAAATCAGCGTTGCGGTTAACCCCGCGACACTATGCTGAGTCAGCACCGTTTCATTTGACACGACACGGGGTATAAATTATAAAGTCTTTCTCTTAAATTATTTCTTTTTGTTTTTACATATCTATTGTTTTTTTTTCTGTATAATTGTATTTCTAGTAACCTTTGTGTTGTGTAAATGAATAAATCTTATCGTATCGTATCGTAACTCAATTCAGCCTCATCACAAGTCCACTGCTGAACATAGGTCTCCCACGAAGATTTTCACAAAGCTCTGCCCTGAGCCACCTGCATCCGAAGACTTCTCGCAACAGAGTGACACTTTGTGGGAGCACATTTCACACTGCGTTTTCCTCTGAACGTGGCTGCCACGCGAGAACTTTTCTTAGAAGTTTGAACTCAAGTCTTTTGATTTACAGTCAGATCCCCTAACCACTCGGCTTGCTTGGCTGTACAATAATAACGGACAGTATTACCTAAAGGGGGGCGCTCGCTATCAAGTTCATTATGCGTTAGTAATCTGAGAGCGTTCCCTGGTGTCGGCGCCATTTTATTTATTAATGGCAGTGTTAAGTGCTGATTTAGCAGTCTTATGTAATTATAATAGATAAATAAAAGTAAGCAAAGTAAAGTTAGGCACGATAGTCCAGCGGTTAGATAATCTGCCTTCGAATCGGAAGACTTGAATTAGATCCTCTACGCCGAGGGTTCGCACCGTAGGTGAAAAGTAAAAAACTATGAGCACTGTATGTTCGTTTTATTATACTCGATTATGTGAACAAGGTTCGAATCCCGGTAGCGATAAAATTTGTAATCGCAATTTAGATGCTGAATTTACCAAGCGCTTCGCCATCAAACATCCTGAAGTAAACCTGCATAGTGAAGAAAGAACAAAAAAATATATTTTTACAAGTTCGCCTACCCGCCGCACAGCATGACGAACCCTTAACGGCATCAAAGTGTGCGCGAAAAACCGGATCACGGTTTCGATACCCGGAGCCGGTACGTCTACCGGTTAATTCCTATTTTATTTGCTGTATTTATTACGTACTCAGCGCTGAAGAAAACTTATTGAGTGTGTGTTTTTCTCCATTACTTGATACTCGAATATTAGTAATGTTACTTAATACAGAGCATTGTTAGTATTATTTTTCAAAGAAAAATACTCTTTCGACATTGTTATCGATATTTGTGGCATTTCAGGCATTAAACCTAGCTTCAGCAGATCCTTTATATGATAGAAAAGAGAATAAAAGATTTGCATCCATCTTGTGCCTCTGAGTTTCGTTCGTCGCCCCTTCCTCCTTTGTGATATTTGTAGTTAAATATCCCTGCAATACATTTTGCATTAAATTCTGTTACTACTACTAAACCTTATAAAATATTAACGACTTTCAGATAATACATTTTTTTTACAGTTGTGCCTATCAAAAATCCATTAAACCTGATATTAATAAAGATGCTCCTTATACTGTGTAGTCAGACGGCCTGCTATAATCCACTTTTCTCCGCTGCGGAGGACAACGTGACAGGGTGACGGGGTCCCCGGTTATCTCACGAAGATTGCCATGAGATTTTCAATGCAAATCCTTGCTCTTCTTAGACTATTACAATCACGCTACGAAATGGGATGGCCGATTCTTACTCTCTTTCTACACAGCACTGATCTATCTATCTACATACGCTACCATTTCTAAATATTATACCTTAAACTAAGTAAAAGAGCCGTGGTAGCCCTGTGGTCAGGGCGCTCACTTTAGTTTCATAGAGCGCGAGTGGGGGTTCGATTCTCGATGCCGGCACCACTAAACTTGTTTATAGCAATTTTATGTGCTGTATTTACCACGTGGCCGACGGTGAAGTAAAACATAGTGTGGAAACCTGCATGTCTGAGAAATAATAAAAAATATTATTTCAAGAATATGTGAAGCCCGCCAACCCACACTGGAGCAGCGTGGCGGGCCCTTCCCAGCTCCTAAAACCCTCTCTGATACTCGTATTTGAGAAGGAGGCCTTTGCCCAGCAGTAAGCACTTACAGCCTGCTACTTTAAACTAAGTAAAGAGCATCTCGAGGAAAGGTGCAGGTATAAGTAATAACAAATATTGGAAATGGAACGCCCTGCCCGATAAGATTAAAGCAGCTCCTAACAGGAATTCATTTAAAACCTATAAATAAATAAATAAATAACATTTAAAGTATAACGTATTACATTATGCATACGAATGCATAATGTAATGAAATAAAAGTAGATTACTGGTATGGTATCCGTCGCCACCTGTCGTGCTGTGGCTGTCGTAAGAGGCGACAAAGGGAAAAGCCTTAAACGTCACAACGGCCACCATCAGATGGCGGGATGACCACCTCGATCGAAAATAAGCAGAGCGATGTCGGGCAGCAGCGTCTAAGGTGCGACGTGTCTCCGTGGTACTGAGATCGTCAATCCGCTTGCCGTGCGTGACGATTATGCCAGTCCAGCAGTGGACTATACAAGCTGCTAAGGATAAGGATCGCGGTGTGTCCTCTGTGTAGGTGCCACTGTTGAGTATACAGACTGAATGGATGAATGAATTAATATTCTTCATTGTACACCACAAAATAAAAGGACACGGGAAACATAAAAAAAAAGGTAGTACAATAGAATGTACAATTTGGCGTCCTTATCGCTGCGTATCAATCTCTTCCAGACAACCAAAGACGTAGAGAGACAAAGCTACAAATAGGAGGTTCTCGTACGATGTCCAATATAAATACACATTGAATTAAAATATAATTTACATGTATATACGACATGTATATATAATATACATGAATTCATTTAAAACCTATAAATAAATAAATAAATAAATAAATAAATAAATAAATAAATAAATAAATAAATAACATTTAAAGTATAACGTATTACATTATGCATACGAATGCATAATGTAATGAAATAAAAGTAGATTACTGGTATGGTATCCGTCGCCACCTGTCGTGCTGTGGCTGTCGTAAGAGGCGACAAAGGGAAAAGCCTTAAACGTCACAACGGCCACCGTCAGATGGCGGGATGACCACCTCGATCGAAAATAAGCAGAGCGATGTCGGGCAGCAGCGTCTAAGGTGCGACGTGTCTCCGTGGTACTGAGATCGTCAATCCGCTTGCCGAGCGTGACGATTATGCCAAAACCTCCTTATGGGATAGCCCTGTGTCCAGCAGTGGACTATACAAGCTGCTAAGGATAAGGATCGCGGTGTGTCCTCTGTGTAGGTGCCACTGTTGAGTATACAGACTATGAATGGATGAATGAATTAATATTCTTCATTGTACACCACAAAATAAAAGGACACGGGAAACATAAAAATAAAGGTAGTACAATAGAATGTACAATTTGGCGTCCTTATCGCTGCGTATCAATCTCTTCCAGACAACCAAAGACGTAGAGAGACAAAGCTACAAATAGGAGGTTCTCGTAGGATGTCCAATATAAATACACATTGAATTAAAATATAATTTACATGTATATACGACATGTATATATAATATACATGAATTCATTTAAAAACCTATAAATAAATAAATTACAATAATCCTCAAACAATAAACATAATTATAGTAGCAATTCGTCCCTACGTTGCCAGAGAGATTAGAGACAAATGATGCTCTTTAACTGATTTCTTAATTATGCCAATGGATTGATTGTGCCTCGAGGATATCCAACGGCAGGGAATTCCACAGCGTAACAGCCTGAAATGTAAACGATCTGTTAAAGAACGACGTGTACTATTGATTATATCGAGCCGGAATAATTGCAGGCTGAGCGGTATTCCATTTTAGTCCTCAGGGCATCTGTAACCTCCTTAGATTGCAGTCGTTTGGCATCAGGTGGACCGTTAGTTCTTTTGTCACCCTAATCCAATTAAAAAGAAAACACAAATCATCGCCAGGATCGCGGGGTAAACTTTCCAAAGTCCCGAAATACTCATAATAAATGATGTAGCATGTACCTTGGAAATGAACATAGTATGGTATAGTCGTTAACCATTAAGAAACTAAGAGGGATATGTATTTCATCTTTATTTTGGGTTTGCGTAAACAGAATTAAAAATAAACCTAATTAAATTCTACGTTCTAGAATTACCGTGCTCTGTCATCGGGGTTGAAGTAAGCGCGCTTGGACGCCGTCCAAAAATCAATTTTTAGTTTATTAATGAAGTGAATTTTAATTATTTATATAAATATTGGTAAAAAAAAATAAAAAAAAATATTAAGACCTGACCTCAAACATAGCATAAATACAATTCAAAGCACCTACCCTCCGGATAGGCGAAAATTGAGTGACGGAAGCCCGCTCGTGGACAATAAAAATGATATCTGCCTACCCTGGGTGAAGGGAGTGAGTACTTATGTACCTCTAATGAATGATATCAAAGCACTTGCAGATATAAAAGTTTAACAATTCTTTACAGGATCGACTGGGTTAAAATAATTGTAGCGTTTCTCAGGACAATCTGCATATCTGCAATCTGCAGAATGATTTCTTGTATTTACGCGAACACAACACATTTGAAATGAAACTATTATTTACTTTATCTTATAATCGTATTTTGTTTTTATATTCCCGATGATTCTATTTGCTTTACAGCAGCCGTGGTCACGGGTGGACTGAGGTGTTAGACGTCCAGACGTCATTGTTAACTCGGGCTACCTTCAGCTTTTATTTATTAACTTTGGTCCGATCTACGCAGAATCTGCTCACAGTATCTTGAGGTCGTGCAGCATGCCTGGTTTTAGATTTCATTTTGTTTGTTACTGGATCCCAAGCCGCTGGTAGTACCCAGCCATCTTTTCCATTAAAATTAGGATGTTTTTGATTTCAATAGCCTCAGCGAATCATCCTTGGCAGCAATCGGTGTTCTTTTGCGGGGATTTTCGGTCTATCAAATCTGATGCGATGGTAGGGGCGATCAAGGATATGATAACAGACTTCAACGCGATAAAATCCGTAAATAATAGTTTCATTTCAATCTTCGGAGTCAGAAGTCAAATACAGGAGCAAAAACGCCCTTATATATACAATGGCCTGGAGCCTTCGTGTTATATAAATCGTACAACAGGAGACTTATTCCTGGGTAAAAAAAAAGTAAATTAGGCGTAGGAGCCGGGAATGGCCCGCCACGCTGCTCCATTGCGGGTTGGCGGGCTACACATGTCCTCGAAATTATTTTTTTTTTATTGTTTCTCAGATATGGAGGTTTCCTCACGATGTTTCCCTTCACCGCCGAGCACGTGGTAAATGCAGCACTTAAAATTGCTATTCACAATTTAAGTGGTGCCGGTACCGGGGATCGAACCCAGGTCACTCGCGCTCTATGATACTAAAGTGAGCGCCCTGACCACACTAGCTACCACGGCTACCATAACTATACAGACTTAATGCTCTAATATGTACCTAATGGGAGAGCAGAGGATAAATGAAGTATCATTTCTTTAGTAATGAGAATGTAATAGGCCTACTCTCTCTCCCCTTTCCCGTCCTCATCCTTCCTCCCATCTCCCAAATACCCCTAAAGGCCGGCAACGCTGCTGCTGAACCTCTGGTGTTTCAGATGTACATGGGCGACGAGCAAGCGGGTCACCTGATGGTAAGTGATTAGTACGGCTCTTCTGCAATCTCCTGGGTACCACACTCTTACCCATTTCTACCAAGAATTAGCAGTGCAACCACTGTTGTGTTTCTGCTAGCACAGTGAGGAACGCCATCTTAACCCTCAGGGGTGACAAGGCATCTGTAACCTCGTTAGATTTTAGTTGTTTGCAAATGCCTATGTGCTTTAGTAGCTACTTCCAATCAAGTGTACGTAAGTTCGTTTGTTACCCTAATCCGATAAAAAATAACTACCCTGGAATGTTATTTTTATTGGTTGGCCATCGCTGTTAGGCGATTAACCCTTAACTGTAATCGTGAGGAGGGGCAGGCGCCACAACTTTTCTCGCTCCTAGGTACCATCATAAGGTTGGCTGAAGTTCACGTAATCTAAATGGCGTGTTTCGTCTGCAGGTCTTGAGGTCACACGCGTGATACCCCAGAACCAACTACTTTTGATACGTGATTTTTTGGCATATGTTTATCTATTGGCTTTTACTGTTTTATTTCGGTTTCTCGAACGTAGCAATGCTAATCTAATCACCGATTTGTCGAAACGCTATTTTAAATCTAGAAATCGGTGATTCGATTTTTATTAGAGGAATAGTTAAATACTAAATTAAATAGCAAAGAAGACGGACGACAACAGTTATACGATTGGCGATAGCTTTGTATGCGCATAATATTCCGAATATACCAATTTGTAAAATCAATTCTGTATATTATATAAATTATTGGACATATTCATCAGAGTTATGAAAGCAAGGGGCGGCTAGTGCTGCGGCTTCAATGGGCCGGCATAACCAGAGTAGTGCCATGGCCTCGCAGAATACCGGCGTGAAGAAGAGACATCATGTGTTTCTGAGAGTGATAACCTCACTCTCAGAAACTCATGATGCGTGGTAGAGACGATCCCATAACCTAGTTGGTAGTGACCCCGGCTTAGAAGTCGAGTTTTTTTTTTTTTTTAAGATTTTATTTTATTATTTTAAGCGGCGACTTTAGCTGCTGCTGGAATGGGCCCGGATTGATACCACGGCCTCGCAGAATACCGGAGTGAAGTAGAGGCATATTGTGCTTCTGCGTTTCGTTCGGCGAGTGAGGTAACGGGAGGCCTACGCCCCTTCCCCATCCCCCTCCTCTTCCTCCCTCCCATCTCCCAAATATCCTTAAAGGCCGGCAACGCACATGCAGCACCTTGGTATTGCAGATGTACGTGAGCGACGGTAATCACTTACCATCAGGTGAACCGCTTGCTCGTATGCCGCCTTTCACATAAAAAAAAAAAGGTAACCGTTGGCCCATTACCTCCTCCATCCAACAGGTGCGTTGCCAGCTTTTGAGAATATTTGATTCTCGCACCTGTAGCTACTCTGAGAGCCAACAGCGTATCTCTAATCCTTCAGTGACAAGCGAGTTATGAGCACCTTTCCACCGCGAGAAACAAAAAAAGAAACGTGAGTTACTCTGGTGTTGCAGGTGTACGTGGCCGTCGGTGTGCTCCTTTGCCTCTAGAATAATGTTTATGTAGCGGCTTTGCGAATAGTCAAAGCTATGCGATAAGTCAAAGACTTTCGACACAACCCAACACAGACATCGCCCCAATCCTTGGCAACACTATATACTTGCAATATCGCCTGTCAACTATATGATTGGAGAGCGATAATGCATATCCATTAGGCTCAAATAAGCGAAACCAAACGGACTTCCGTTACCCAATTTTCGCCTCCCCGGGAGATACAGCGTGACGAGTGGCGTGCCCCATTGCCGTTCGAGAAAATAGAGAGACCAATGAAGAGAAGAAAGAGAGAAAATAATGAATCCAAGTCTCTATGTCGCAGTAGAGTAACGAGCCTTAAACTTTAAATGCCTGTATATAATTTCGGTTTTATGCTTGATGTTGAATTGAAGCAACGCTAAACTTAATTATAAGAGTTTACAATTTTAATGTTTTACACTAGTGAACAGCATAATTATAAATTTAAGAATAATGTATTTTTTTGACATGTTGAATTTTTTACAAGTATATGTTAGGTTGAGCGATTATAAGACTGATATTAATAATTACAAATTACAGATACAAATGTAACGCTCCTAAGTTTAATTTTGTTTAATAACACGTTCTCTAATTTTTATCAAAACTTTAATCAAATCAAAAGTATCAAAAAATTATTTATCATAATTTTTTTACTACATCCATTTTTAGGGTCCAGTGGATCCATGGCTGTTGGTTTTACTTTTACGTTGGTGTTCTATGAGAGTATAATTCTAAGAGCAGTGTACGTGCTCTTCTTGGATCTAAAATCCTTTTAAAAAAGAGGAGAGATCTTTACACTGCTCTGGCACGTTTAAAGGGCGCTCCTTAAGTTTACTTATTCAGTGATCAGTAAAAAGCAACTATTCCTAGATTTCTACAACTATGATTTCTAGAGAAGTTCGATAGCAAGAAATAACTATGAATATTTCATATACCAGAAGAATTTTCAATTATAAATAGATTCTAAACGGCTAGATCTTTATTTAAAGTCATAGCAAGGCATTACGTCCTGAACGAGGCGTGGGCGAATAACGCAGTTCCGGTGACTAGTGTCGGCTTTACTTAACACACCTTCAACTTGAACGCGGAAAAATATGCGCAATATTTTCCACTGTCTCAAGTTACAAGTAAGTTAACTAGCTTTTATAGTCGTTAATGTTTGAAAATATAAAAATATCACAATACGTCTTTTGCGCCGGCATGAATACAAGGGTGAGAAGGCAATAGATGTTCAGAAAATAATAGAAACTTTAAAAAAAAGCGCCACTAACTGAGTAACTTCCTCCCACATCAGCCTAATTAAGTCCACAGCTGAACACTAACAGGCTTTTCTGAACATAACGTTCGCCCACAATCACCACGCTGGGCAAGCAGGTCGACAAGCCCACGAACAATGCTGCTCTCCATCTCTAGTCGGGAATTAGGTTTGGCAAGTTCTGGAGGTCGTTCAACTGCCAACTCTGCGAATTCCAACATCACCAGTGATTTGTGATAGGCATTTGAAGAAATATGGTGTATTCTCCCTTACACCCCACAGAGTAACTTATTTATCATAAAAGAATATCTATGTATATTCTTTTATGATTACGATATATAAGTTTGTAAAGTTGTCTGAAACACTAAGCTTTTGTTTGCAACAGTACTCTAGTAGATTTAGGGTCATTGCAGTCGGCGGGTATGGCTTTTTTGGCGAAGTAGTGTGTTGGAGCTTAAAAAAGCTATACATGTTATATTATAAATAAAACCTTCAGTCTAAAAAATAAACAATTTCATATACATAATATGTGATTCGGATGATATTAATAAAATTTAAAAAAAATACCTCAGCAGTAACTAACTAAGCCTTGTTTAAATCTTAGGGTTCACAAATTTGTTATTTTCTATGCCAAAAAAAAATATCATATTAATTACAACTGTCCGCTTCTATTCGTCCATGGGATTAAATACCACATCGTTCTCGCAAATAGCTTTCACGATATCCCATGACGGGAATGGTGTAGACAAAAATTTTATTGGTACCTATAAAATTAAACCAAACAAATTACGTAATGTTTTGATTAATTACATTAATTAATTCAACAGTTCTGCGTCCGCCCATAACAGCGATGATTTTTTTTACCTAATAAAATATAATTACCACTTACATTTAAATATTCCAGCAATATTAAAATTGAACAAAAACTTTTGTCTCATTAATTTAACACGGGAAAATCACAATTTTTTTCCCTACAAACAATATTTATACCACTACCTAAAATAAGAAAATGAACATTGAAATGCACTTCGTAATTCAAAGAGTTTTTTTTTTTTTTCACTGTTTAATTATTCGTAGACACTTTTACGAGGCAAGCGATAGCTCACGTCGTACAGAGTTCGCGCGACAGCACAACATCACCAGACGGCCGCGCGATGCAAGTGATTAAGTGGGACTGATTTCCCGCGTTCCGTCAAGACAGAAATATGCCACAGAATAAAAAGACCGCAGAGATATAAGCGCCACAGCAAAACAAAACTGACTTTGATTGATGATAACTAAGCCAAAGTAAAACAACTATGCAAATACTGATACCGAATGCCACTTTTTTTTTTTCGCATTTAGAACCTAAATTTATTTTTGTTTGGTAACTAGCTTTTAAGCCAAAGCGCCGAGAGATTGATATCAATCAATTAGATTATTTGGATTCGTAGAGTTGCACTTTATCAATTGGGTAAATATTTAAGATATCCGCGCTAAGATTTTTAAATATTTTTTTTTTAATTTTTCATTCGCACAAATAAACTCGATACGTATTTAAATTAATTAGTGTAAGTTGGGGTGCAATGTATACCAGCTTTTTATCGAAATATCAAGCGAACATATCTGCACGCAGTATGCCCTGAGAGAATACAACCGAATTTGCTGAGCTCAAATCTGGTCTGTACACCTGTGATGGTAAACAGAATATCTAGTACCGGAGTACGGACACCGCTTGCCTGCCCGCTGTATGGGCAATGTTCCGTTGGCACTTTCAAGAATAGGCTCACAAATACTCATAGACTTATACGACCAATCGTTCTTTAATTAATTACGCGGGAAGCAAAATCAAACAATATTCAACTTCTTAATGTTCTTACATACAAACCAAGCGAAGAGGTTTTTTGTAGTCCGTTGCTCTTAGCATTATCTAAAGACTATCTCGGTACGTCCGGGCGATTTCCATTCGAACCTCCCACATATGGCGGTTTTACGACGATGTGTTTTTGTACCGACGAAAAATTATAGCTTACGTTTCGATACGGTTTGAATAATAATCGTTATGTCATCATCACCAATTATTCCCCACGATTACTTCACAGCCAAACGCGTGGAGAAATCGACACTTAATATTTCAATTAGCAATTTTAATGCTGCTGCCGATACCGGGATCCGAACCTAGGTCATACTACCCGCCATCAACAATTTAACGTTTAAAAAAATCAGGATTAGATTACTTATTGCAATGCAAATAAATGTAAAGTAATCGTAAAAATAATCAGCCAGGTGCGAATCGGATACGCGAACCGAGGGTTCCGTACAACCACACAATATATCGTGTTAGGTATTTACTAAATAAAATGTGTTTTCATACAGTTAGGCTACACTTGGCCGGTTTTTATTATTTGTTAATTTACTTTGCACTATAATCACAGCAAGTTTTACGTTTATACGTATTATTGTTTTTACCCTTGAACAGAAACAAAAAAGGTGGAAAAAAAAATGTTCTTTCGTAATAAAATTCGTCAACGGTGTAGCTCTGGAATACTATTAACACTTGTCTCTATTTGAAACTATCCAAATTCTCCAGCTTATCTCTGTGGCAATTTCCATTTTCTTTATTTGACTCAGGATAGACTACCACGCTTGGTAAATTTTCTTTCTTCACCACTTCCTTCTCAGTTTATGCTATACTCCTTTGGAACGCCCTTCCTGACGGTATTAAGAATGCAACAAATAAGAATTCCTTTAAATTTCTGTTTAGTTAGTGCTATTTGAAAACATCTAGGTCTTAACTTATGCAACATCTTTTGTAATATATATGTCTGTATTTATATTTAATGGACGCTTTTGCTCACATGGGCCATTTTGCGCCTCTGTATTTCGTTCTGTGCGTGAGATAACCGGAAACCCCCTTTTCTCCTCTTTCCCCTTCACCTAACCGCTCCTCAAATCTCCTTAAAGGCCGCCAATGGATAGATTTAAGGATATTTAGGAGATGGGAGGGAACACGCGGAGGAGGGATCAGGAGAGGGTGAGGGCCTCCGGTATACAAACAAGAAAAAGAAATTAAAACGCGATAAAATCCGTAATTAATAGTTTCATTTCAAATGTTTCGTGTTCGTGTAAATAGCAGATCTCATTATAAGTATAAGTAAATTAATAAATAAAAATAATCGTAAGTTATGAAGACTCAGCGGAATCATACCAATGTTAATGGTTACCTTGGTATTAATATAAACTACAACATTGACAAAGTAATAACTTATTGACCAGGAATATAAACTTAATTTGTGTTGTTATTGCCAATTTATTAACAACCATTAAGTAAACGTAAACAAGAACAAACATCCGGTAACTCATACCAAAAAAAAAGCTAAACTACCACTAAAGCTACCTTTATTAACGAATCAGTAACTATTTAGATATCGTTATATATATTTTTCACATACCTTAAAGATGTATATCGGCTGTACTTACTTATGTAGCCTTTTATCTTTTTGTGTTTGGTACATACAGACAGATGACAGATGCCTGAGGATGAATTTGATACTTTTTAGAGAGCTTGGCAAGAGCCCACAGGAGATCGAGACAACTAAAAGGCGTTGGGGGAAACCGTTGCCCAGCAGTAAGATATTATTTAAAAAAACATAATTCGAATCTCTCACGGCCTTATACCCCAATCCCGGAGTTATCAGAGGTCCAGACAAGTTAGTTCTTTCAACTTATTTGTGTAAACGATACAAACCGTACATAGGTTTCTAAAAAATTTTTTCTTTCGGTTCGAAATTTGATGTTGTACAATTTTGTTTTTAATTCGTTTTTAACAATATATCGGTAGGCAGGGGATTTTCGTATAGCTATTTCCACACACCATTGTCCACGACTTGTTCTCTTTAACGAGCTCCTTAAAAAATATTTCTGTTTGTAGAACTTTATAACGATTTTATAATAACCTTGATATAAAACTTACAACTATGTAAGTTATGAACTGTCTTAAATTTTACATAAAATACTAAAAATATTGTTAAAAAAAGAATACTAGAAGATCAAAAATATGTACACATATCTATATACCTAACTTTAAATTTAATAATGCCTAAGTCCTCTGATTTTAGTATCGTACAAGATTTGCGTCTCCAAAACCTTCGCAGATACTTGTACTTGAGGAGGTCTTTGCCCACTGCTGGGCAAGCTGCTACTTCAGTATTCTTTTTTCTTTTCTTTTTTTTTACAAAATTTGGCACGAGTACCGTGCCTTTATATACCCATACATAGGCATAGGAAGGTCTCGATTTCCATTATCGAATCATTCAAGAATCTGTATGGGTTGTACAATACATTACGTACGTGCTCGATCTACTGCGAAGGCATTTTTATTTATTTCTGTTTCTAATAGAGGACATGATATGTCATCTATAGTTCTATATTAAATAAGAATGTGGGTTTTTATAATCGTGTGCGGTAATCTCCGGTAATACTTAATCTATTGCGTGATATGTTTTGGTTTACCTTCCATTCGAAATTAAAATAACTTGTAAGTCTATGATAAATTCATGACGAGAACATTTTGTGTATTATTTAACCACGATAATTATTTCGATGACCATGGCATTGTGGTTAGGATATCTGAAGAGAAATAAGAATTTTCACAAAAATAAACAAAGTCACTTTCTCTTTTTATCTAACAGCTCTAAAATCTAACCTGCCATTAAAATCTGCGTAAAACGATAAATTTAAATCTTTTTCGACAGCCCTTAAATAGTCCACTGACCAAATGTTCTCTCACACAGAAAAGATTGTTCATAATCGCCACGCTTGCTGGCGCGTTGGCGATAGAAGTACCAGAAGCGTCTTCTGGCTGCTTGTATTAAAGGTTCGTAATGATTATCGCGCTATCTGTAGGCCGTTAAGGTTTTACTCCGTTAGTACACAGCATTGTATATTTCCCTGTATTAGTCTACATTAATAATATATTAATTGTTTAAAGCCTCTTTTTTTTTTCGATAAGGGGGCAAACGAGCAAGTGCCTCACCTGATGGTAAGTTACCGTCGCCCAAGTACTTCGGCAACACCAGAGATGCTGCAGTTGGGTAGCCGGCCATTAATGATATTTGGCGGAATGGAGGAAGGATGAGGAGGGGGATAGGGAAGGTAGGAGTGGGCCTCGAGTCATCTCACTCACAGAACAAGATGCCTCTACTTCACGTCGGTATTCTGCGAGGCTGTGGTACTGCCCTCATCGAGCTGGCCTTTTCGTGCTGCAGCAAAAACCGCCGCTTGGCTCAACTACCTACAGAATACTAATAACGCCATGTTAAAAATGGAATTAATCCGAATTGGAATTCTTACAGGAAGTATTATATTAGTAAATTGTAAATGGTTTATTACTTTCGATGTTCGCCTTATTTCTAGGAAAGGCATGTAAAAATGAATTAGAAACGCAGCCGGATACGTTTATGTGTTTTTTTTTTTTAGTTATAACATTATCTGATTTATTCCGCTACCACTTCCGGTAGCCGATCGATATCCATTTATATTAGCACTATTAATACATCTTAATGTTAACAGAACACAAGTGAGTTTTGGTTCGTATTACGTAACAAACTTTAGGTCAATGTATGCTTGATCTATGAATTCCTATACCGGAAGAGGATGTGATAAATATTGGAAGATTTATTTCAGAGCACCTAGTAATTATTCTTGCGTGTGTAGTGAAGTAAATGGTTAATTTACATATAACAAGTACCGTGCCGTGGTAGCCTAGTGGTGAGGGCGCTCGCTTTAGTTTAATAGAGCGCGAGTGACCTGGGTTTGATCCCTGGTCGCCGGCACCACTAAAATTGTGAAACATTCACAATTTTAGTGTTGTACTTACCAAGTGCTCGGCGGTGAAATAAAACATCGTGAGGAAACTTGCATGTAAAAGAAAATATAAAAAAATATTATTTCGAGGATATGTGAACCCGCACTGGAGAAGCGAGCCCGGCTCCAAAACCCTCTCAGATATTTGAGAAGGAGGCCTTTGCCCAGTAGTAGGCACATACAGGCTCCTGCTTTATGTTATTACGCTGGTCGCTGGTCTGGGTTCGAATACCAGTGCAAAAGTACAAATTATTAGTTCTAGGGTCTGATTCTTTTGAGTGTTTTGTTTTCGCACCGTATTCATCACTACGAGAGACATGAAAAGTCTTAACTGGTGTTAATCTATGCTCTATGGTGTCGGATTTCTAATTCGTCGTCAAATAAAATATTTACCAAAGTAGTTTAATTTTTAATGATACGACATTAAAACAAAGTCCGTTTACATTTGACCCACGGGGTTTGACCTTCACACGCCAAACTGAGCATTAGTACAGTAAAACAACAATACATCACGAAAGTCTCTGTAGTTTATAGCAAAAGTTCAAGGAATTAAATTAATTATATTTATAACGATAGATCATAAAACATAGAGCCAAAAGTTTTCATGTACCTGCGGTTACTGCAATATTTACTATGGAATATATAGTTACTTGTACAATGGATAATTTTAACGTAAGATGTTTATCTATGGGAATGGAGGCAAACAAGCAAGCAACCCCACGTACATCTCCAACACCAGAGCAGTGGCAGGTGCGTTGCCAGCCTGTAAGGATATTTAGGGGATGAGAGACAGGATGAGCAGGAGGGATGGCGGAAAGGAGTGTGAACTGTTAACTCACTCACCGAACGCAACGCAGAAGCACAAAATGCTTCTACTTAGCGCCGGTATTCTGCGAGACCGTGGTACCAACCCGTTCGAGCCGGCGTATTCGAGCAGCAGGAAAAGCAGCCGGTTGGCTCTACCATGTTTATATGGGTTTGCATTGGTCGGTACCAATGTTGGGTTACAATGATCATTACGTACCCTTATACTATAATAATCCTTTTCATAAAGACTTCATTTAATAATTTTTTTAAACATATTGCTTGAAAGAATTTTAAACTTTTTGGTATTTTTATTAGGATTTTGTTACTTACAAATCCAACTTAAGGTTCTTTAGATTACAAATATTTTTAAACACACCTTTTCCTCTTTCACATTTCTAAAGTGATAATACACTTTAATTCTGCAGACCGTATATTTTCTCAGTCTCATAAAAATATCACTCACATTTCCTTCGTAATATTTTGCACCGTGCACTTTACAAGAAGTAAATTGCATTCTCTTACCTATATATAGACTTACAAACAGATATGTTGTGGTCTCGTGACGTATGATCTCCCACGATATCTGAAACAGCAGTACGTTCATAAATTGCTGAAATTCATCTCTGGCTCTCGGATTTGTTTACATTCATTTCACTTTTTTAACGATTACGTACAGACAAAAGACGTTAATACAGTAAAAATATATTACAATAGTTAATCGAAGGAAGCTTCATTTTGCGGAAAGGTGGGTAGATAGATGTTAGAAAAACATTTTTAAAGTTGACCTAAACGTATGTATCAAATTTCGTCGCATTTGAACTTTAAACGTGATTTGAGTGACAGACATACAAACTTTCAGATTTCGTTACATTAACCCACTTATTCCACAATTTCTGAAAGATACAGAGAGCCCATTGGCTGCAATACTTACCTGCCATCAAATAAACTGTTAGCTCCTTTGTCACTTAAATGTTTATAACAAAAAAGAATGATTTCTTGTATTTACGCGAACACAACACATTTGAAATGAAACTATTATTAACGGATTTTATCGCGTTTAATTATGTTTTTATATTCTCGACGTTTCGATTGCTTTACAGCGGCTGTGGTCGCGGGGGGACTGAGGTGTTAGACGTCCAGATGTCATAGTTAACTCGGGCTACCTTCAGCTTTTATGTTTTTAATTTTTTTTTAAATTTTTTGTTCCTCCTGCTGTTTCCTGTTGTATTAAATATGCTAATTGCTTTTTGCTGTACAGCGGACAATTGATACTACTTTATGCGTGACATGGAACGTTTCATTTCACCTTAGACGTCAGTTATTATATAATAGTTTACATTAACGTGAGAATTTCGTATTTTGTAACCCGATACGGCACAGTTTATTGTATTTTATCGGATTGCATGCTTGTACTAACAGTTATAAACCTGCACGACCATCCAATACTGGGGTATGGGTAGTTCTGTCAACACACTTTTCACCAAAGCTTATTTGAGTTGTGGTAGTAATCAGGCGCGGCTTGGTTTAACAGAAAGCGTGTGACCTGGGTTCGATCCCCGGTGCCGGCACCACTAAAATTGTTAATAATAATTTTTAGGCATCGTTAATCATTTACGACCAGGTGAAACAACTGATAAGCAAAAACTAATAATTGAAGAAAAAAAGCCTCGCCAGAATCAACATAAAGCGTATTTACTTAAAGATGTCACTTGGGCCCTTTATGCTTCCCGATTTTGTATCGTTAACTTTTGTTGTGTTTTTTATTCAGCGCTTGAAGGTAAACCTACAAACTGAAGTTCATTTGTCAGCTCAACAGAAACGATAAGACCCTTGTGCCCCAGCACGCGATTTTAATTATGCGAAAAACATTTACAATTTTTCATTATTTTGAATCGCACGTATATGGATATAGTGATTTCTCGGTTTAGTTTGTTAGTATATTTAACTGTTGAGCGATGAGTCCTGGAGTTTGAAATATTTTACCGATTCTCAATTAATTGGTTTTCAGGTCTATATGTGTCGCAATCTATGCCTCTGTCACTAAATCTGACCCTCCCCCGTTCTTATCGCATAAGTGTATGTAAGTGCATCTATGTCGTGGCGTACACTTGAAACATTGGACCCGTATTCACAGACGTTACTCTGAGGTACATGCAGCTGGAGCAATTTTTTTTTTATGGTAAAGGCGACAAACGATCAAGTGGTTCACCTGATAGTATGTGATTACCGTCGCCCACGTACATCTGTAACACCAGAGGTGCTGCAGTTGCGTTGCCGGACTTTAAGAATATTCGGGAGATTGAAGGAAGGATGAAGAGGGGGCATGGGGAAAGGGAGAGGGGCATCCGGTTACCTCACTCACCGAACGAAACGCAGAAGCACAAGATACCGATCCGATCGAGCCGGTACATTCGAGCAGCAGCAAAAGCCGCCGCTTGGCACTATCTTGATTACGATTAAAGCGATATATAAAAGTACCATATCATTAAGCTGCTTGACAAGATGTCATACTTTGCTTGGTGTTTGTGTAGTATTATTTTGTTTAGACCAGTATTATTTGTGAATACGGGCCTTAACATATCGGGCGCGATTGACAGACGCCGATTGTGTATAGACTTTGTATACGATGTCGTAATCGAACAGGAGGTCATTCGAACTTTGTTATTGTATGTATGTATATGGTCTGGGTATGTGTATGGTATGAGTATGGGCCGGCCACATAGCTCGAAGAACTGACAACCGTTGGGGAAAAAGATTCACGAGTGGCAGCCGCGTTTGGCAAACGCAGTGTAGGACGACCCCCCACAAGGAGTGACGACCTGCGCAGTGTTGCGGGAAGTCGATGGATGCAGGTGGCTCAGGACCGAGCTTCGTGGCAATCTTTGGGGGAGGCCTATGTTCAGCAGTGGACTTCTGATAGGCTGAAATGATGATGATGAAATGATGATGTATGTATATATTCACGCCTTGTTCCCAACGGAGCAGGCAGAGACAATCCTCTTCCACTCGCTACGGTCCTGACATACGTCTTTCGCTTCTCCCACTTTCATCAATCTTCGCATGCATGCTCGTTTTGTTATTAATATAAATTAATACTACACCGAGCCGTGGTAGCCTAGTGTTCAGGGCGCTCGCTTTAGTTTAATATTATAGTTTAATTAATAGCAATTTTGAGTGTAGTATTTACCACGAGCTTGGCGGTGAAAGAAAACATCGCGAAGAAACCTGCACGTTTGAGAAATATTAACAATATTATTACGAGTATACGAGCAGGGGGCCGTTCCCAGATAAAAAAACCCCTCTCAAATATTTGAGAAAGAAGCCTTTCCCAGCTAATTACACCGAGGCAATATGTTCAGTACATTTTTGAATATCTTCTCTATTTTCTACACTTCATATTCAATAGAATCTGCCATCTATGGAAGATTTGACCGTTGTCACCATACTGGGGAAGCAGACTCGTGACTCCTTTCGGCATATTAGGATGGTTTGTCCACCATCGATCGGTCGCCAGAACCACGGAAGTCAGTCAGCTGTGTGCCGGTGCGGTTGGCATTTGGTGAGAAAGCCGGTATGTTCACCTTTACGTTACGTCAAGGGTTAAAATATTTCTAAACGTGGATTAGTACCAAACGGTCATTCAAATGCCCCACGAGGTCGTGTGGTCTGTCTCGATTTTATGTGGGACCATTGACGTATTCTAGTGCAGAAGGATCCTTAAAACATTCACCAAAATACCCTGTATCAGTTATTTAAATCGATTCGAAGGTATTTAATCAAACGAACAAAACCTCTGTATTGTGGTAAAAGTTGATCTTTAGTTTGTTTGTGAAGTTACAGGTAATGTTTTTGTATTCAATTCTGAATCTAATCTTAGATAAGTTTAATATGCGTAATGTTAGATAACGATAGAGGTGAATCCAACATGCTCCTTTTTAACCCTGACAGCTGGGAGTAGCAGCCATGGCCATGTATTTTCAAACCACCGACGAGGCTCACTTCTCGTAGAGTCCTATCTCCCGGCGACATTGAAAGTGAATTCCTGATCTCATTTTGGCTACGCTGATTAGTGCCAAAAGGAATCTTTCATCTCTGTCCACCTATGTAAGTAATTGACGGGAGGGTATACACTGTCTCAAATCGATGTTCAGCACCAGCTCCCGTTTCAGTTTCATCTTCAAGGCGACTGCAATATTCTATATATCTTTTAGACTTATACTGGGTAACGATTTATTATGAGCATTGGTTTGTGGTATTCGAATCATTTCAATCGAGTAGTGGCGGATTTAGAGTTCAGCGAAATATTTTTAAACAGCACAAAAATAGCATTGGAATACTTCCGCAGATTACAAATTTATATTTTATTTATACATAAAAATAATTTAACTTATTCGCGGTACATGTATAGCATAAAGCGTTGTGAATTATAGAAATAAATATAAAATAAGTTAACTAAAAAAAAAACAGATTCAATGAACATAAACTAAAAATACAATAATCGCAACAACAATAATAAAAACTAAGTAGAGAAAAAAAAACTACGATAAAAAAGCAAGACTATTGATAACAGACAGAGTGCTGATGACTGATGCTGAACATTGGCCCTCCGAGAAAGCACCACCAAAAGCTATTTATTTCTTGGAAGGTCTGCCCATGCTCATCACGCTGGGTAAGCGAGTACGTGAGCGCAGTACTATGCTGCTCCTCATAACTAGTCTGCGGTATTTGGGTTCGGCAAATTGGGTTAAGCTCTAACATACATTACGTGTATACAGCCTTCTCATAAGCTGGTACGATATGCAATAATCGACACGCTCGGTTAACGGATTGGCGATCACGCTAAGCGCATCGTACCAGTTTCTCGGAACCGGTACGTGATTTAAATTCTGGTATATTCGATTGTTACGTTTATTCCACCATGAGTCGGAGAACACGTGGTTTTCCTGCTTATTACCTTACAACGCTCCTACAACACGGTCAAAATACCGAAACGAAATATATATACGAATAAATTGCGATCACGTTATATTTAAACAGCTATACTGCTATAAGTCATGATTATTATGTGATTTATTTAGAAATAAATAGTCAAAACTGATGCTGGAAATAACGCCGGCCTTGGTGTTAGCACGTGGACGGGCGAATTCGTACCAATACATTTAATTCTAAGTAAGATATGCTTGTAAATGAAACTAATCACAGGGATTTGTGAATGAGACCTTTGCCCAGCTATGGGCACTTACTCTACTTTTTACTTTTTATGCTTGTCAAAGAAAATATACCATATTTTTCTTAATTTTCATGAGCGGCAGGTTTTGCTGCTGCTCGAATGGTCCAACTCAACCGGGTTGGTAAAACGACTTGCAGAATACCGGCGTGAAGTAGAGGCATCTTGTGTTTCTGCATTTCGTTCAGTGAGTGAGGTAACTGGGAGGCCCCCTCCCATCCTCCAACCCCACGTCCTCATCCTCTCTCCCATTCCCCAAATATCCTTCAAGGCCAGCAATGCACCTATAGCTCCTCTGGTGTCTCATCCTGTGCCTGTGCGTTTCGCTCGGTGAGTGAAGTATTAGGACGCCAACGGGAGTAGAAACTCCCACTCCCCCACCACATCCTCCTTTCCATCTCTCAAATACCCTTAAAGTTGCAGATGTACGTGGGCGACGGTGATCACTTACCATCAAAATAAAACCAGGATGTTAACTAATGAGGCTCTGCGACCCACAGATGGCGGAAAATCAATTCGAATCTGCCGAACACAACTCTACTTGGGCTTGGTGTGAAATCATTCCTCGATAAAATCAATTCGAATCTGCCGAACACAACTCTACTTGGGCTTTGTGTGAAATCATTCCTCGATAAAATCAATTCGAATCTGCCGAACACAACTCTACTTGGGCTTTGTGTGAAATCATTCCTCGATAAAATCAATTCAAATCTGCCGAACACAACTCTACTTGGGCTTGGTGTGAAATCATTCCTCGATAAAATCAATTCGAATCTGCCGAACACAACTCTACTTGGGCTTGGTGTGAAATCATTCCTCGATAAAATCATATCGTGTTATTTTTCACATCCAGATCTTGGAAATAATAATAAGCATAATAGGAAAAGAAACCCCTTACGAGATAGGCTTAGTTCAAGCATGGTCTCTACAGTATGTTAAGGAAGAAACGTTACTAAAATTGGAACCAAAACTTTGAGTTACAATCTCAAAATAACAAGCAAAAGTATGTAAAGTAGCAGCCTGGAAGTGCCCACTGCTGGGTAAAGGCCACGTTATCAAATATCTCAGAGGGCTTTGGAGCCGGCAAGGACCCTCCTCGGTGCACCAGTGCGAGTTGACGTGCTTCACATGTCCTCGAAATATTCATTTTTATAAATACTCAGACATGCTGGTTTCCTCCCGATGTTTTCCTTCACCGCCGAGCACGTGATAAATGCAGCATTTAAAATTGCTATTAACAATTTTAGAAGTTTCGGCAGCGGGGATCGAACCCAGGTCACGTGCGCACTAAGAAACTAAAGCGTGAATGTTCAATAGGATTCCTCAGCTCTAATATATGTATGGCGCGAGTTAATTAAGGAAAATCATTTCAACTAAATACAGCTATAGGTCCAGGTGACAATGAAGGTCTCTATGAATACCAATAATGAGTCTTAAAGCCACACATCGAAATCTACATGAAGTTGCTCGCTTAGCCCTCAGAACTGCTTCTATCTAACTCCATTCTTTTTTTTATTTAGCGGCCTTCTTTGTCTTCAATGAAAAGGGAGCTAGCGTAACTTAAACTTAACATCTACTTCAAATCCTAAATTTTAATAATTGTAATTTAAATCGCTTATGCGATAGAATCATTGGTGCAAAATTAAATTTTCTGCAATCTAGCTCCGTTTCTTTTTGTTATTTGATTAGAATTTATAATTTGTTTGCGTATTAATAACTACCTTTTTTTTATCACACTTTAAGAGGGCTAAATTCTTCTTTTGAATGTTCTTGAAATGGTTATGAAATAAACTAATTTATTATTTTATTACTCCTACCGCGCGTACTTTTTTATTATATTTACTTACGTACCTAAACGTTTTTTAGTTTATTATTATAATCACGTGACGACTCAGAAGTTAAGTAACACAGTATGTTACGTGAATAATTAAATGAAATTGTAAATAGCCGGCCGTTTCAAATTAAAATTTCAAGATCCACGTGTACTGGCAAGGTCATATTATTAGCTAATTTATATTACCCAATAATTTTACAGTCTTTCCTTAGTTAATTATGTTGCGTTGTCACTTTGGACTTGACCCTAAGCACAGTCCCCCCAGCCTCCGGCACCGCTTCAATGGGGCTGGAGTCGCGAAATATCTCTTAGAGCAAACCCGGGATTGAGCCTCTTCTTCCGGCGTTATGGCAAAAAGTGATTAGGCCCCGCTGCAACAGTAGTACCAAATAGAAATCCCCAATATCTGGATGTTGCCATGGGCGACAGACGTGTTGGTGATATCTTTAGAAATATCACCCAAGGGATGCTGAGCTGGTTTGGACATGTGGAGGGGATGAATGAAAGTAGGTTGACGAAACAAATATATGAGGCGAGTGTAAAAGGTAGAGTCGGGAGAGGAAGACCTAGGCGAACATTTCACGATCAAATCGGAGACGTTCTGAAAAAAGGCCAGGTCAAGAGTACTCTAAACCAACGAGTATGCGTGCAAAGATTGATGAAAGTGGCAGAAGCGAAAGACGTATGTCAGGACCGGAGCAAGTGGAAGAAGATTGTCTCTGCCTACCCCGTTGGGAACAAGGCGTGAATATATACATACATACCCAAGGTTCATCTCATCCCTGGCTATGTTGACTGAGTAAAGGTGTGAACTTCATCGAACTAGTAAAATGGATACCGAGGAATGGGATAACGACCCTAATGGACTTTGCACAGCTGCAAAGCGAAACGCTCATATAATTCAAGAATGCAATAATATACTATAATGCTGCTATTTGTTGGAGCCACGCAGCGAGTTTTGCTGCTGCTCCAATGGGCCGGCTCGACCGGGTTAGTGCCACTACCTCGCAGAATAGCGGCGTGAAGTAGAGGCATCTTATGCTTCTGCATTTCGTTCGGTTTGTGTGGTATCCGGGCCTCCCCCTCCTCCCCATCCCCCTCCTCTAACTCCCTTCCATCTTCCAAATATCCTTAAAGGCCGGCAATGCACCTGCAGCACCTCTGGTGTTTCAGATGTGACTTCTTAAAATACTCGTATTCAATTTCGATCTATACTGCAAATAACATTTATTGAGGTATAAGTAACAAAGTCCGATAACGCTCTCCGAAAAAAAAAAAGTAAATAACGAACACCAATGTGGAATAAATCGAAAACCGTAAATTGTTAATGGTCATTGAAATTGTTGCAGTAAACCGATTTTTATTGGTTCGGGACTGGTCATGTGCTGGTACAACGTAAGCTTTTCACTCGTTCGCTATTAAATGAACTTGAGATTTATGAGACTTTTACGTCTGTGCTTTGGGTCTCCTAAGACATCCATTCCATTGAGAATATTTGGCTAACGCTTAAATTGTAAATACAAATGTCAAATAAACACACTAATAAATTTCAAAGACGTGTGATGGGAGCAGCTGATCTCCGCTGACACACCCTGCTGTGTTTTGCGATTATGAGCCAAGCTTCTTGGAATTATTTATGCCACCAAGACATACATGTAAAAACAGGCCAATACTTGTTATTTTTTATGGGAAAGGCGGCAAACTCTTCGCAAAAAGAACTTCACCTAATGGTAAGTAATTACCGTCGCCTGCGTACATCTGCAACACCAAAAAAGCTGCAGGTGCGTTTCCAGCCTTTAAGGGTATTTGGAAGATGGGAGGGAGGAGGGGGACGGTGAGGGGGACTGGCCCTCTGGTTACCTCACTCACCGAACGAAACGCAGAAGCACAAGATGTCGGTATTCTGATGAGATCCTTGCTTGCTTTAATAGTAACAGTTGTTCAGTCCGGAACGGGACATAAGAGAAAGGGAGGATTTGCCGTAACTGCCACCCTCGGCAAACGTATAAGCGATCGCAGTACCAGACACTTCACACCTTAAACACTGCTGCTTATTTAGGTTCTGGTACTTTTCGAGATGGTTATCACGCGGTCTGTCGGTAGCCAGATTCTTACGCCGGTACTACTAGGCGTATCCTTGCTTACTACATGTTAATCAC
The DNA here is from genome assembly GCA_029286595.1 of Bhutanitis thaidina. Classification (NCBI taxonomy): domain Eukaryota; kingdom Metazoa; phylum Arthropoda; class Insecta; order Lepidoptera; family Papilionidae; genus Bhutanitis; species Bhutanitis thaidina. The sequence continues at coordinate 2,127,432 of JAGSMS010000032.1, read as the reverse complement.
TGGTCATAATGCTTTGTTCATAAGGGAGGGGGGTAAAAGGAAACGTGCCAAGTTTTGATTTCGAACTACACAATTCTAACAATATTATTGCGTGTTTATCTAATCGCTACTAATAAAATGTAAACCATTAAATAAAATTCTTAGTACTCAGGTCAGTTCCCTCGCTTTAAGCTCACGGCGTGCGAATGACAAATGTGTTGTGAATGTTAAATGCAATTTCAAGTGCAGAATTTACCACGTGCTAGGCGACGATGGGAAAGATCGTGAGGAAGGAAGGAGTAGGAGGAAAGGAAAACGTCGAAACAATATTATTTCGAGGACATGTCAAGTACGACAATCTGCACTGGAACAAAGGAATAATATTATATTTAGAGGATTTCTTTGCCCAGTGGGATATTAACAAGCAGTTTACTTTTTCTTTTTACTGTAGTTATTTTTTATGGAAAACACGAAGTCTTTTTGGTTTTTATGTGGATGTTTCGGTGAGATCTCATAACTCCTTGATGCTCATAACGCAAGTTATATTTAGTTACTCGATGCTGTAACTAAAGCGTCTGTTACTGATTCCTCTATTTGATACACTTTTGGAAACCGACTTTCGATTCCTAGCCAATTTTCTTTCCACTGGATATGATAAGGGTAATTGTGACTTTGTAAGATTTGGATGCAAATCCCACTAACGTTCTATAAGCAGTTCTATACTGGATTACTTATAATGACTCGAAATATCATCCAATGAAATTATATATTTTGTTGATTATTTCTTCTATAATAGCTTAGCTGTAGATAAAAAAAACAAAAACAGTGAAGGTGACTGATATGAGATTCGTATCGTTTTACACGATATTTTTAAAGCATTTTCCACTAACGAGGGGTACAATTAATGAAGGATTATAAGTATATATGTTAATTATTAGATATATTAAGTCAGGAATATTCTAGCCATAGTAGGTCAGAGGTTAGAGCTATTTTATTGTACTCAAGTGACAAGGGCTCGAACCCCGATTTTAGCGGGCACTATTTGATTGTAGTTTTAAATGCGGAATTTGCCACGTGCTCAGTGGCAAAAGAAAACATCGAGGCAAAACGTGTAAGTCTTAGAACTTATAAATAAATATTTCATATGCAATCCGCTAACCTGGACAGGAGTATCGGACTCTTCTTGGGTCCGAAACCCTCAGAAATAAAAGGAGACTGAGGAATTCCAAGCAGTGGATGTTTTTTTTTAAACAGTATGAAGTTTTGTTATAAACTTTTAATTATTTATTTATTTATTAAACTACATATACAAGTGAATGTATATAGGTGAACTTCATGCCGGCTACCTTTGGACGATGCAGAGATGAAATGAAAATAGAGAATACTAAAGAGAAAAAAAAAATTAGATTAATCTATATATACCATATTTAAATACATATACTATAAAAAATACAAACAACCCTACATAGATACATTTATATTTACTTATATATATTCATAACTTACATATTAAAAATATATGCAAATAGACTAAGATGATTCTGCCATTTTGTTTAAGATATTTTCCTTAGCTTTCATTATAAACATGTACCGACTGTTAGACGCTCTGATTTCGTGAGGGAGTGCATTCCAAAGAAGTATGGATTGAACAGGAAATGATAAACGGACAAAGGACTATGTGAGAGACACTGGAGTAGGAAATTATTAGACGAAAGAAGGGTCTGTCGTGATTGGAGCAAAGGTAAAGAAAGTGGAAAGAGAAGTAGGAAGGTGCAGTAGGAGACAACAGGATAGAATAAAGGGTAGTAAGAACAAGTAGACTTCGGCGCTGACGAATAGGTAACCGGTTTAACTGTGAACGATAAGTAGATACATGATCATACTTACGAGAATTAAAAATGAATCGAAAGCAGTTATTGAGAAGACTGTCGTATTTTTTAAGGAGATCAGTATTCAGGTCAAAATAGCAAACAAGAGTCGATCAGAGGAAAAATTAAGGTTTGAATTATAGTCATTTTGATCGTGGATGTGAGAATATTTTTCAGGCGGAAGAGAGTTCTTAGGGTTTACCTGTGACTTTCTGGCTGACATTCTTGACTTGGGCAACTTTTAGTTTGGTTATCTCAGGAAGGTTGTATTGAGACTTTTCATTTATATTCGTGTATTTCGCCATTATATTCATTACCTTAGAAGAATTAACTGTCGAGCAAACTATACAAACTGGATCGTCTTCTCAATTGTATTAGTTTTGTTTTTGAATTACGAAAATTCACGTTCACGTTTTCTCTTTTCAATTCACAGCTTAAACGGGGTAGCCATCGTCTTCTCTGAAACCGTAGAACACGGCACTCCTTTATGATATATCACCTCAGTTTATTGTAAAATATGAAGAGAGTTTGACTAAACTCTTAGTGCGACTGCGCCAATTCGCATATTGTTCAAACGATGGAGCGTTAGCCTAGGAAGGGCACGTACCGAATATTGGGAAATCTGCATATATAACGCCTATACATAAAAAAGGCAGCAAAAACCATATCGAGAACTTCAGACTTGTCTCTAAATTATGCATATTTCCTAAAGTTTTTAAAAAAGTTATCCACAACCAATTGAACGCTTCATCCCATATTCTTCAACCACACGGTTTCACGAGAAAACGTTCAACCGTGTCCAATCTTTTAGTGTTTAACGCCTTTGTTACTTCATCCATGAATACCAAGTATATTATATTCACAGATGTATATCCAGGTACAGTTCAAAAGAAAAACATTCGACAGGCATTCACGGTAACTAATCTAGAGGTCGTTTACTTCTTACATAAAACAATTGATTACAAGCAGTTGTTATTAATCATTGCTGAATGAATGAATGAATTAAATGAAAATTATTTGTTCATCATCGTAAGAAACATAATTTCATTTGGCAAATTTCAAATCTTAATATTTTTTTATAATATGCCACCATTTCGTAAAGAAGTTCCTCAGACGGAGAAGAAACAGACGAAAGGAACTCTGTAAGTATTCTCTTTTATTTTAAATGTTATAATGCGTACAAGAAAGAAAGAAAGAAAAACGATTTATTCACGACACAAGTACAACACATTGCTAATTATAGAAAGAGAAAAAGAAATAAACGCAAAAATTAACAAAAATTAAATTAAAATTAAAAATTAAAACTACGTCATAAAATGAAAGTATGATCCCATAGATAGCTGAAAGCAAAGCTACAATAATAAATGTATCCAGAAAATTTAAGCACAAGTGCACTGCAAACTCGTCCATACCAGCTTCCACAAGTCTGCAATATATATAGATGTGAAAGTTGCAGCAAACACTGTCACATCTCCAAAGAGAACGCCTACAATTTTCTAAGAGATCATTAACAATTTTTTTTTTTATATTTTAATTTTTTGCACCCTTACAATATCTCTCCACGCTCCGGGTTAACTGGCAGAGAATGCCAAGAGGCATTAAGTCGGGCCTTTGTAAAACTTTTATAAAAGTATTTAAATAAATTAATAACAATACCGTGAATGTACAAAATAAAAATAATTAATTATGTACTAGCCATTTTCAAAATAGCGGCATTATGTTACATCATAGTACACATTAAACTGTATTAATACCATATCATGCTTCCTTATCATTAAGATAATCATTAAGATATAAACTTTTGAGCAGAAACACTTTTTAACGTAATTTTGAAATTTTGTTTCTGAGCGACTCAAAGTAAATTGGAACTCGTAGAATACCGGCGTGAAGTACAGGCATCTCATGCTTCTACGTTTAGTTCGATGAGTGAGGTATCCGGAGGCCCACCACCGCTCTGTCCTAGTGCCGGGACCTCTAAAATTATTAATAGTTTCAATTTTATGTGCTGTATTTACCACGTGCTCGGCGTTGAAGGAAAACATCGTGAGGAATCCTGCATCTGTGAAATAATAAAAAATATTATTTCGTGTAGCTCGCCAACCCGCAGTGGAGCAGCACGGTGTAGCCTTCCCGGCTCCAAAACCCTTTCAGATATTTGAGAAGGTGGCCTTTACCCGGTAGTGGGCTCTTACAGGCCGCTTTTTTTTATATAGGAAAGGCGGCAAACCAGCAAGGGGTTGTCCTGATGGTAAATGGTTACCGTCGCCCACGTACCTCTGCAACACCAGAGGTGCTGCAGGTGCGTTGCCAGCCTTTAAGGGTATTTGGAAGATGGGAGGGAGGATGAGGAAGGGGATGGGGAGGGAGAGTGGGCCTCCGGTTACCTCACTCACCGAATAAAACTTTACGGTGTTAAAAAATTTCGTAGTTCTTGAAAATACTATAGCACACTGCTTGTAGTATTGTATAACTATTGAATGCTGATAAGTACTAATAACTAATCTCTCATGGTGGACCTTTGGCGTTATCGTTACGCCTGGTAGAGAGATTGGTGACCGCAACACGTGAGATTACCAATCTCTCTGCCAACATCAGCGCAGTGTTAGTTACCGGGTTCCGTGTAACCGGCCTTGGTGTTTTAGGTCTGACAAATTTAAAACGTTTTTTTTTTTCGCTTCAAATCCTACTTGATTACGAACGAAAAATGTACGTGGACACAGCCAGTTGTAAATTTAAACCAGAGATAACATTGCAAAGCTCACTTTGGCAGCGAAAATTCCTTAAATTCATGTATTATATTCTGAATATAGTCATGTTTGTTAATAAAGATTTCATCTTTTTTTATCTTAATATTGATACAAATGAGCATTGAAAACGTGAACAAGCTGTCCTATCGTTGAGAAACAAAATGTACAAAAAAGCTCCTCGAGATAACCTTCGATCCATCGACCTGTCGATGGAGACACCGTCTTTAATAAAAAAAACTTAAATTAATGCTGATAAAAAACTCATAAAACAGTATCAATGAACTTCGAAATAAAATGGTTAATTTTATCGCTACAGTGCCGACAATCTATTAGTAAGGTACGGCTGCTATTATATTCTAAAACATAGATTATATGTGTGTATGTTTATACATGAGTGTAAAAAAAGTATTCACTGTCTTTACTTTTATATGTTATATAAACTATTGCTACACCATTACGTATAGTTAGCACCGAATGTTACTTATCAATCGTCCACATATCTTCTTTATTATAGGTTAATGTCCTCTCATCTCTCTATTACTTGACATACCCTAACAGGGTCAACGTTTGAACTTATTGAGATCTAAACATGTCAGGAAAATTAATATGCACAAAACCAAATAATGAGATATATTTTACTGATATTTAGGTCAGCCTTATAGTTAGTTCGAACTAAATATCGAAGAGAAGAAAACCAATAGTCCCCACCCACGAATGCGCGCACTGCTTCTTTCACACTATTTATTTATTTATAACATGATCCCCAACATTGTTAAAACTTATACTATCGTAAAAAAGACATTTGTCAGTAAAATAAGATAAAAAAACTTAGTGTTTATATACTTATAGGTGATGACGGCATGCAATAAGGTAGTCGTATATTAAAATTTAAACAAAAAATGCATACAACAAAAAATAATAAAACAAATTAGAAAAAAAAAAACTAAAACAATCATTACAAAGAGTAGCTGACAATGGTAAGCTAAAAAGAGGAATAGAGGGTAAAATATCTAACGTTTACATTAAGATGATCAAAATAGTAACTAAAGTTAACACAAACAATTTAGACAAAAAAAATAAAAGAGAATATGATATTAAAATTATACTCTTGACATAAAGTGAGCAGCGAAGAGAGTTTTATACAATGCTATCTTATTTGCATATATGTCGGTCTTTGGATGAAGAGTTATATGTTCTAATCATTCTATTAATGCAAGTGAATTGACCAAGATTGAATTTAGATTTTTTGTTTACAAACAAGTTGTATCTACTATGTCGAGGTACTTTATATGGTGCAGCTGTGGCCAATAAACTGATCAATTCTGAGCAGAACCATTCGCAATTTTAAATTGAAATTTTAAATTTTCAGATATGAAATACATCATAGCATATCATCTACAGTGGAACAGTTAGACAATTTTTCATTCCAGGGTATCTTCTAACTCTTGGGTAATGTATTCATAGTCGGCTTTAAAGAAACAATATCTAGTATTAGTATTTCGGGATACTATTCCGACTTTGTCAGAATGTAAGGCGATAGAAAATTGTAACGGGGTTGCAATGGATCGATGATTGATAGTTGCTATGAGCAAACGGCAAGATCAGATCAGAAGACAGAATGATTGCTTAATACAAGATCTTTGTTTTGACGTTGGTGATATAGTCAAATTATTGAAGAGCATTAAAAGCGATGAAATCTACAAGCATGTTGTTTAATAAGCTATCACTAGAAGCAGCCTTCAGAAAAGTATCTGTTAATTTACACAACGTAATAGTACAAAGATTAAAATCACCGACAATTAAAAATTTGTAAACATTATTTGCCTATGTTCAGCAGTGGACTTATGATAGGCTGAAATGATGATGATGATGATGATGATGATGATGATGATGATGATGATGATGATGATGATGATGATGATGATGATGATGATGATGATGATGATGATGATGATGATGATGATGATGATGATGATGATGATGATGATGATGATGATGATGATGATGATGATGATGATGATGATGATGATGATGATGATGATGATGATGATGATGATGATGATGATGATGATGATGATGATGATGATGATGATGATGATGATGATGATGATGATGATGATGATGATGATGATGATGATGATGATGATGATGATGATGATGATGATGATGATGATGATGATGATGATGATGATGATGATGATGATGATGATGATGATGATGATGATGATGATGATGATGATGATGATGATGATGATGATGATGATGATGATGATGATGATGATGATGATGATGATGATGATGATGATGATGATGATGATGATGATGATGATGATGATGATGATGATGATGATGATGATGATGATGATGATGATGATGATGATGATGATGATGATGATGATGATGATGATGATGATGATGATGATGATGATGATGATGATGATGATGATGATGATGATGATGATGATGATGATGATGATGATGATGATGATGATGATGATGATGATGATGATGATGATGATGATGATGATGATGATGATGATGATGATGATGATGATGATGATGATGATGATGATGATGATGATGATGATGATGATGATGATGATGATGATGATGATGATGATGATGATGATGATGATGATGATGATGATGATGATGATGATGATGATGATGATGATGATGATGATGATGATGATGATGATGATGATGATGATGATGATGATGATGATGATGATGATGATGATGATGATGATGATGATGATGATGATGATGATGATGATGATGATGATGATGATGATGATGATGATGATGATGATGATGATGATGATGATGATGATGATGATGATGATGATGATGATGATGATGATGATGATGATGATGATGATGATGATGATGATGATGATGATGATGATGATGATGATGATGATGATGATGATGATGATGATGATGATGATGATGATGATGATGATGATGATGATGATGATGATGATGATGATGATGATGATGATGATGATGATGATGATGATGATGATGATGATGATGATGATGATGATGATGATGATGATGATGATGATGATGATGATGATGATGATGATGATGATGATGATGATGATGATGATGATGATGATGATGATGATGATGATGATGATGATGATGATGATGATGATGATGATGATGATGATGATGATGATGATGATGATGATGATGATGATGATGATGATGATGATGATGATGATGATGATGATGATGATGATGATGATGATGATGATGATGATGATGATGATGATGATGATGATGATGATGATGATGATGATGATGATGATGATGATGATGATGATGATGATGATGATGATGATGATGATGATGATGATGATGATGATGATGATGATGATGATGATGATGATGATGATGATGATGATGATGATGATGATGATGATGATGATGATGATGATGATGATGATGATGATGATGATGATGATGATGATGATGATGATGATGATGATGATGATGATGATGATGATGATGATGATGATGATGATGATGATGATGATGATGATGATGATGATGATGATGATGATGATGATGATGATGATGATGATGATGATGATGATGATGATGATGATGATGATGATGATGATGATGATGATGATGATGATGATGATGATGATGATGATGATGATGATGATGATGATGATGATGATGATGATGATGATGATGATGATGATGATGATGATGATGATGATGATGATGATGATGATGATGATGATGATGATGATGATGATGATGATGATGATGATGATGATGATGATGATGATGATGATGATGATGATGATGATGATGATGATGATGATGATGATGATGATGATGATGATGATGATGATGATGATGATGATGATGATGATGATGATGATGATGATGATGATGATGATGATGATGATGATGATGATGATGATGATGATGATGATGATGATGATGATGATGATGATGATGATGATGATGATGATGATGATGATGATGATGATGATGATGATGATGATGATGATGATGATGATGATGATGATGATGATGATGATGATGATATTTAGGTCAGCCTTATAGTTAGTTCGAACTAAATATCGAAGAGAAGAAAACCAATAGTCCCCACCCACGAATGCGCGCACTGCTTCTTTCACACTATTTATTTATTTATAACATGATCCCCAACATTGTTAAAACTTATACTATCGTAAAAAGACATTTGTCAGTAAAATAAGATAAAAAACTTAGTGTTTATATACTTATAGGTGATGACGGCATGCAATAAGGTAGTCGTATATTAAAATTTAAACAAAAATGCATACAACAAAAAATAATAAAACAAATTAGAAAAAAAAAAAACTTAAATTAATGCTGATAAAAACTCATAAAACAGTATCAATGAACTTCGAAATAAAATGGTTAATTTTATCGCTACAGTGCCGACAATCTATTAGTAAGGTACGGCTGCTATTATATTCTAAAACATAGATTATATGTGTGTATGTTTATACATGAGTGTAAAAAAAGTATTCACTGTCTTTACTTTTATATGTTATATAAACTATTGCTACACCATTACGTATAGTTAGCACCGAATGTTACTTATCAATCGTCCACATATCTTCTTTATTATAGGTTAATGTCCTCTCATCTCTCTATTACTTGACATACCCTAACAGGGTCAACGTTTGAACTTATTGAGATCTAAACATGTCAGGAAAAATTAATATGCACAAAACCAAATAATGAGACATATTTTACTTCGATATTTAGGTCAGCCTTATAGTTAGTTCGAACTAAATATCGAAGAGAAGAAAAAACCAATAGTCCCCACCCACGAATGCGCGCACTGCTTCTTTCACACTATTTATTTATTTATAACATGATCCCCAACATTGTTAAAACTTATACTATCGTAAAAAAGACATTTGTCAGTAAAATAAGATAAAAAAACTTAGTGTTTATATACTTATAGGTGATGACGGCATGCAATAAGGTAGTCGTATATTAAAATTTAAACAAAAATGCATACAACAAAAAATAATAAAACAAATTAGAAAAAAAAAAAAACTTAAATTAATGCTGATAAAAAACTCATAAAACAGTATCAATGAACTTCGAAATAAAATGGTTAATTTTATCGCTACAGTGCCGACAATCTATTAGTAAGGTACGGCTGCTATTATATTCTAAAACATAGATTATATGTGTGTATGTTTATACATGAGTGTAAAAAAAGTATTCACTGTCTTTACTTTTATATGTTATATAAACTATTGCTACACCATTACGTATAGTTAGCACCGAATGTTACTTATCAATCGTCCACATATCTTCTTTATTATAGGTTAATGTCCTCTCATCTCTCTATTACTTGACATACCCTAACAGGGTCAACGTTTGAACTTATTGAGATCTAAACATGTCAGGAAAAATTAATATGCACAAAACCAAATAATGAGACATATTTTACTTCGATATTTAGGTCAGCCTTATAGTTAGTTCGAACTAAATATCGAAGAGAAGAAAAAACCAATAGTCCCCACCCACGAATGCGCGCACTGCTTCTTTCACACTATTTATTTATTTATAACATGATCCCCAACATTGTTAAAACTTATACTATCGTAAAAAAGACATTTGTCAGTAAAATAAGATAAAAAAACTTAGTGTTTATATACTTATAGGTGATGACGGCATGCAATAAGGTAGTCGTATATTAAAATTTAAACAAAAAATGCATACAACAAAAAATAATAAAACAAATTAGAAAAAAAAAAACTAAAACAATCATTACAAAGAGTAGCTGACAATGGTAAGCTAAAAAGAGGAATAGAGGGTAAAATATCTAACGTTTACATTAAGATGATCAAAATAGTAACTAAAGTTAACACAAACAATTTAGACAAAAAAATAAAAGAGAATATGATATTAAAATTATACTCTTGACATAAAGTGAGCAGCGAAGAGAGTTTTATACAATGCTATCTTATTTGCATATATGTCGGTCTTTGGATGAAGAGTTATATGTTCTAATCATTCTATTAATGCAAGTGAATTGACCAAGATTGAATTTAGATTTTTTGTTTACAAACAAGTTGTATCTACTATGTCGAGGTACTTTATATGGTGCAGCTGTGGCCAATAAACTGATCAATTCTGAGCAGAACCATTCGCAATTTTAAATTGAAATTTTTAAATTTTCAGATATGAAATACATCATAGCATATCATCTACAGTGGAACAGTTAGACAATTTTTCATTCCAGGGTATCTTCTGTAACTCTTGGGTAATGTATTCATAGTCGGCTTTAAAGAAACAATATCTAGTATTAGTATTTCGGGATACTATTCCGACTTTTGTCAGAATGTAAGGCGATAGAAAATTGTAACGGGGGTTGCAATGGATCGATGATTGATAGTTGCTATGAGCAAACGGCAAGATCAGATCAGAAGACAGAATGATTGCTTAATACAAGATCTTTGTTTTGACGTTGGTGATATAGTCAAATTATTGAAGAGCATTAAAAGCGATGAAATCTACAAGCATGTTGTTTAATAAGCTATCACTAGAAGCAGCCTTCAGAAAAGTATCTGTTAATTTACACAACGTAATAGTACAAAGATTAAAATCACCGACAATTAAAAATTTGTAAACATTATTTGCCTATGTTCAGCAGTGGACTTATGATAGGCTGAAATGATGATGATGATGATGATGTAACATTATTTTCAGTATTTGACGGCTCGGTGGCGTATTGGCTAACCATTGGATTCGCTTCCCGCACGGGACTAGTATTTATATGGACTACAAATAATTGTTCCGGGTCTGGGTATTTGTCCATGTGCAAATTTATGTATGTAAACTTGTGAACTGCCCCCGCAAAACAAGAGAAATTCCTACAGTGGAAGGTTATTGTTTTTTAAAAAGAGAAAAAAAAAGGGTTAGAACACGACTTGAATTCGAAAAAAACTCCTCTAAGATATGACGTTGAACAGGAGGAGGAAGGTAGACGCAACATATGTACAGATCATCATGCTGACCACTAGCATTTGGAAGGTTAATGCTGATCCATAGGTCTTCATACTCAGATTCAAAAATATCTAACCTTTGAGAGTGGAACTTTTAATGTCTGCGACAAAAACGCTTCCTCCCTCTTTCTTACTATGAAAACCTGACGTTTCACGGTCTCCCCTGTAAACGACATTCCGGTTGTCAAATAGTTCTGAATCGATAACGCCGCTGTTCAGCCAAGGTATATACACGATAATTAAGTCATAGTCAACTACATGCGATATTAACAAAAACATGAATGAATCTTCCTCACAACAAGAAGAAGAAATTTTTTCTAACATCTTTAAAATTATGAATTTCCGCAAAGTATCGCCTGATTCTATTACCTAATCAAGTTCTGGTTTAAGTCCGTAACTATATTATACTTAGTATAAGTAAAAAATAAATAAATAAGCATAATACCAAGTTCCTTAAGCGATCTTTCCATAAACACTATGCTATACTTGCTAGTCTGTTGTAATCAAGATATTTAAAAAAAGCAAATGTAATACGTATAATTGGCTGCGGCTCTGCAGATTGCGGGTTCAATTCCTTAGAATAATTGTTGAGGGCCCGAGTTATTTATCCACCTGCGTGTGTGTATTGACGTGGTAGAGCCAAGCGGCGGCTTTAGCTGCTGTTCAAAAAGGTCGGCTCGACCGGGGTAGTACCACGGCCTCGCAGAATATCGATGTGAAGTAGGGGCCTCTTGTGCTTCTGAGTTCCGTTCGTCATCAACCCTATCATCCCTCCCATCCCATCATTTTTAAAGGCGGCAACGCATCTGCAGCTCTTCCAGTGTTGCAGATGTACGTGGGCGAGGGTAATCACTTACCATCAGGGTACCCGCTCCGCTTGCTCGTTTGCCCTCTTTCCCATTGAATAAATGTGTAATTTTTTATCGCTCATTACATTTCTAAATCACAGTATTTCATAGACTGAGATATCGTTACATTGTTAATCATTATATTAATAATAAAATCAACATCTATCCATCTGTTAGTCGCTACCCACCGACACCGAACTTCATTAATTACTGGTTAAATTAATTACACGGATGACGTAATGCGGTTTATTTTTATCTCATTAACAGCTCAAGGGCATCTAGCGTTAAGTAATGCGCGGGTGTAAAATGCGACAAAGCAGCAGTATTGGCTTAGTTATATTAAGTATTTTACGATCTCGTCAGCGACGGATCGTGTCGAGGGAAATTCCTCAGCGTAAATATTTCTCATGTAAGTGTAACTAATGTTATTTCTTCCCGTGTGAATCGATCTCATGGCAAATCTAACCTGATGACAATCTCCGGGAGTTAACCGGCGAAAAGTGTGTTGCGAACATTAAGTACGACTTGCATCGTAATAACTTAAGAGACTGGCCCGCCACGCTGCTCCATAGCGGGTTGTCGAACATCACATGTCGTCGAAATAATATTTCTCAGACATGCAGGTTTGCTCGCGATGTTTTCCTTCACCGCCGAGGACGTGGTAAATACAGCACTTAAAAATGCGTCTAACAATTTTGTGGTGCCGGCAACGCAACCCGAATTCAGGTCCCTCGTGCTCTATGAAACTAAAGAGTGCGCCCTGACCACTGGGCTACCACGGCTATAGGTTAAGGTAAAAGCTGATGATAAATTATATCATAGTACGTGCCCAACTGCGCTCATCCGGGTATTGGTAAGAGCTGAGGTAGAGGTTAGAGGCAAGGGCGAACGCTTTTAATTTCATAGTACGCGATTACCTGAGTTGGAATACCCTTGTCGGTACCTCTAAAGTTACCTCTAGAATTGCAATTTTAATTTTAGAATTACCCAAATGCTCGTTGAGGTAAATCATAGTGAGAAAACCTGTATGTCCGAGGAACAATAAAAAGTATTTCTTGAGTATGCGACCACAGTACCTGGTGTAGACTGCACCAAAAACTTCTACTATCTTAGATCTCGGTAGTTTTTTTAAAAAAAATTCTGATGTTTAGTTCTTTTTTATTTACCGAATCATCGTAACTACAATGTTATAATTACAATAATTATATATTTAACGTCATATATTTAGCAATATATATGCTAATTCGGATATTTGGTTTAAGTCTAAACTAATCTTACTGCATCTACAGTCATTTATAATTGTACACGTAATTTAATAAGATAATAAGAGAAAAAACTTGACTAACAAATCATCTAGTTGTCGGTGCCAATAGAGCCGCAGTCCGGCAGACCAGGGCTCGGTACTAACTATATGAGACTAAAACGGCACGTCGGTACTATAATTAGATCGCACACCTAGCGAACCTCCTTGGGGGCAAGAGGTCCGGGGGGTTAGATTGAGTTAGGGGTGTCACGGGGTTGTCGTCGTGATACACGGAGCTAATGTCACGCTTGTGCTTGACAGTACACTGCGCGCGTGACTTTTTTTTTTTATTACGGACGCTTCGAGCTTTAAGTTTGGCATAGTTCATTGCTTTTCTTTATATTGACGCTTATAATTATTAATACGAAGTCTTTTATTGCGACATTGCCTTGGGATTTATATTTGAATTATTAACTTCGTGCGTACCGATACCACGCCCCCATCCCCCTCGTACCCCGCAGGCGATACGCCGGTCATCCGGTCGAGCTAGGTTAAACGGTTCTTACGACACACACGGGACTAAACCGGGTGGTGCTGCTCTTATGCTGCCGCCACATGGTTAATACCCGAAAGAACCTTAAGTACCCATTACCTCGTTATGTGTGAAACGTTTTAATGGCTGCTACTGAATTCTGAAATTGTTCTTAACTAAGTTCGGAGCTTTCAGTGGTTCTCTTTCCTAAAAATCCTATCGAACTCCGAACTCATTTTATCTGCGTTTACATTGATTTAAGACAGCTATGATCGTTATGCGTTTATGATAAAAAAACAGTTTATTCTATTTATTTAAAGTAAAAGATTACATCTTACCGTGCTATTTATTTTTTAAATAGTTTTAGGAACATGATGCCTCTACTTTACGCCGGTATTCTGCGAGGCCGTGGTAACAACCCGGTCGAGCAGTAGCAAAAGCCGCCGTTTGACTCTACCGCGACAAAAACACGTTGACGCATCAAGAACACTTTGGGAGAAGGACCTTTTACCCTTACAACTCTCACAATATCAAGGTAATATAACGGTCTGTTAGCGAATACTGAGCTAGATTATTCGAATATGATTTTAAGTTATGTCATACACCGAAATAGACATTTTATTGGTAATCATTCTAACTCACTTTTATGACGACGTATTTTAGGATGCGTAAAGCGATCGTAAAACAGATCTCCGCCGTGGAAATATATTTTTAGAGAACGTTTCGTTTTGATGACGACTAACACTTTGTTTAATTAAAACATATTAAATGTTCATTAACAAAAAAAATCCTCGCGATGTAGTTTGCCTGGAGAGAAAGAACAAAGTCGTTCAGCCACAAACTTACTAAAGTTTCGATAACATCACAAGGGAATTTCACTCTCAACTCTCGGATACATATTGAGCATTTTATGAAACAGAATGTTGAGTACATTTTATAACAATATTATTAACCCAGTGGTTAGGGGATCTGTCTCCATATCAAGAGACCGAGTTCCATCACACAGGAGAACCGAGTTCGGTCCCGTATGTGGAGAAATCATACCAATAAGTTTTTAGAAACTTATTTACGATTTGAATCGTTAGCCTGGACACAAAGTCGGCGACTGGTTCATCACCAGTCACGTTATTCTAAACAAGTTCTGATGAATAGTGGGTCGAAATAAAACTTTTCTCATCCTATTTTTGAGTAGTAATTGTTCGATTTAAGTTTGTGATTTCCGGCCCGTATTCAAATTAGTTCGATAAAAATTAGTCTATTTAGTTATATTGTTACTTCTTTCTGAAAACAGGATAACATGCTACATCTGTTTCTTTTTTAAATGAAATTCACTATATTAATACCAAAAATCCCCTGAATCAGAGAAATCACGGTCGGCCGGACTTTTCATTGACTTACTAAAGTAAAGTAAAGCCTGTAGATAAGCCAATAGAAAAATCACTGAATATGTTTAGTTTTCACATTCATATTCTATAATGAACCGTCTGTTCTAAAATTAGCTGTGTATTGTGAATTGGAAACCAATCAAACTTTGATAATAACGTTTAAAAAAAAGGGAATATAACTAAGTTTATTTATGATAACTTAGACTTTAGTACTGCAGCAATTTGCTGAAATGGTTTGACATCTCATAATTTTTGCTGTCTTTTTTGCTAACTTATTCTTGTCTATTTTTCTTTGCTTTGTAATTTTTGTGCTGTCAAATAATTGTTCTTTCTTTCTTCTTTCTGTCTATGTTTAGTGTCTAGCTGATTTTAGGTAGTTAGTAAAATAATTAAGTAACTTGAGTATGTGCTCCCTAAACGTTAAGTTATACCCATTCATAAAAACTAAATAACATGTTTTATGTCAAATAAATTTATTTATTACTATATTTATATATGTTCTAATCTGAAATAAAAATATTTAATAAAATATTTTATTAATGTAATGAAATTAATAAATACAACTCGTCACAACGGAAGCCGAAAGGGCGAGGGTTGGACGTAAAGGGAAAGAAACCGGTGGTCAATGCGAGAGGTATCAAAGAGCACCACCTTCTGGCTTTTCGATCTATGATAGTTCCTTATTTCCTCCCTTGCTCTAGTAATACTGCCCCTATCAAGACTTTTTCAGGTTTAAATTTGGCAAATTCGAAGGTCTTCCGCCACCACGTGGTAGAGCCAAGCGGCGGCTTTAGCTGCTGCTCGAATGGGCCGGGTCGACCGGATTAATACCACGACCTCGTAGAATACCGGCGTGAAGTAGAGGCATCTTGTGCTTCTGCGTTTCGTTCGGTGAGTGAGGTAACCGAAGGTACCCCTCCCATCTCCCAAATACTCTTTAAGGCCGCCAACGCACCTCTGGTGCTGCAGATGTATGTGGGCGATGGTAATCACTGACCATCAGGTGAACCTATTGCCCGTTTGCCGCCTTTGCAATAAAAAAAAACCAGACTAATACCAGATTTAGTAGCAGGCCGTTAGTTTCAACACGTACATGTAAAGTTGGAAAAGATGGTAAGTATTTAGTATAGCATTTGTTTTAGTAATCGCTCGCTGTTAGGAAATACAATCCGTCAAAGTATGCAATTCAAGGATTTCTCTCTCATCGTCTCTAGGAAATATTCAGAGCATTTTGTCAAAGTCTCACCCGTTTCTATATATATTTTACCTATATTTTATTTTACATATTTCAAATGATTTTTGCAGAAGGGTCGTCGGTTCACGTTCAGCGAGTGATATAACCCGATTAAATATTCCGCTGAAAGTTATCTCTCACGCGTGGGCGTATTTCTGGGTGGATGCTTATTGCCTAGTGTGAATCGTTAAGCCATAAAAATGAAAGTTACATGCGTGGGACGCCTATTTTATTTTGGGTTTATTGACAATTAACTGATACAGCTGATCCAATTACGTGAGTGATATAAAATTGTGATGTTCTCGATTGCAGATCAGATACGAATCAGAGACCGCATATCTAATGCACTATATTTAGCCATTTGGATGGGATGTGCTCAGTTCTTAATCAAAACCCTACGGGCCTACTAAAAAGGGCCTAAGAGAGCCCTAAAAAAAAAAAATATGATTTACATAACTTATATATCATTATTAATGCTGAGGTCGTAGGAATAATTTCGTTTTTATATCTTATACATATAAATAACGTGACTATCGCTCCGTTACTCCTTATCCTAAATATCCTTAGAGACCGGCAACGCCCTGCAGCTTCTCTGGTGTTACAGATGTACGTTGGCGATGGTAATCACTTACCATCAGACGAGTCGCTTGCTCATTTACCCCTTACCCAAAAAAAAAAAAAAAAAAAAAAAAAATATGATTTACATAACTTATATATCATTATTAATGCTGAGGTCGTAGGAATAATTTCGTTTTTATATCTTATACATATAAATAACGTGACTATCGCTCCGTTACTCCTTATCCTAAATATCCTTAGAGACCGGCAACGCCCTGCAGCTTCTCTGGTGTTACAGATGTACGTTGGCGATGGTAATCACTTACCATCAGACGAGTCGCTTGCTCATTTACCCCTTACCCAAAAAAAAAAAAAAAAAAAAAAAAAAAAAAAAAAAAAAAAAAAAAAAAAAAAAAAATAATCATAGTTCTAACATGGAATACCTCACTCACCGAAGAAAATGCAGAGGCACAAGATGCCTCTACTTTACGCCAGTATTCTGCGAGGTCGTGATACTACCCCGGTCGAACCGGCCTGTTCGAGCTGCACCAAATGCTTGGCACAACTAAAAAAAATATGATTTACATAACTTATATATCATTATTAATGCTGAGGTCGTAGGAATAATTTCGTTTTTATATCTTATACATATAAATAACGTGACTATCGCTCCGTTACTCCTTATCCTAAATATCCTTAGAGACCGGCAACGCCCTGCAGCTTCTCTGGTGTTACAGATGTACGTTGGCGATGGTAATCACTTACCATCAGACGAGTCGCTTGCTCATTTACCCCCTTACCCAAAAAAAAAAAAAAAAATAATCATAGTTCTAACATGGAATACCTCACTCACCCATCTCACACACCAACATGCTCTTCTTCTCTGCTTACCAGTCCTCAGGGTTGGTACCACTCACTTACCCACTTCTACCGCCAAACAGCGGAACAAGTTCTCTAGTGTTCCGTTTAAAAAGGTACAGAGAGCCAGTATAGTTACAGGCTGAGAAGCATTCCGTCAATCTTCAATTGTTGTTCGCAGATGCCCATGGGCTTCAGTAACCACTTACCACCAGGTGCACTGTTAACAAGAAGGAAAAGATCGAAGGGTCAGATGCAGTGTTAGAGAATAAGATTACAAAAAACAATGCAACCAGATCCGAAAACCAATACATTTCGTTTAACACGTGTAAGCAAATGTAAAATTATGTGAATAATTAGTCGTATTATAATTTATAAACTGATTATAACATCGAGTAATATAATTCATCTAATAAATTCGTAATGTTGGCAGTATTTTGAATTACCGGGTGTTTAGTGTTGGCAACATTGTCCTAGTCAGTAAGTGGACACAGGTTGGAGACGGATGGACATTAATACTTTGGTAGTGGTAAAAGAAAAACGCAATTCGAATTATCTTTGTAATAAGTATCTAAGTAAAGAGAAATACACGAATATTTGATACGTGAGAGTTGGGTTCAATTATCGATGTTCCCGATGTAGTTAGTTTTACACACATATGTTGGCAGCGGCTGGGATTCATATCTACGAGCCATGACTCACCAGTGCGCTCACCACTAAGCCACATTCTCCATAATCGTTCACGTGTCATACCTTTGAAGCAATTAAAATAAAGGGTGTGTCAGAATGTTTTTCGTTTCTAGATGTTAAATAAAAAACAAAATATCAATTAAATCTCGTTCTATTTAATGTTAATTTAAAGAGCAATTCTTGAAGTTTATTTATGAAAAACAATCGTTTGCAAATGCGCACCATTCATTTGTTCACACTCATTTAACCTGGAGCTCAAATTTTCAATAACTCGCTGGAGCATCGCTCTTGGAATAGAATTGATTTCTTCAGTGATTCTTTGCTTCAAAACATTCAGGTTGGGTGGCAATGGATTGTAAACTTTGCTTTTAGGTAGCCCCATAGGAAGAAATCAGCAGGCGTTAAACCAGGGCTCCTCGGTGGCCAATTGATGTCTCCTCGGCGACTTATCACTCTTCCAGGGAATAAATCGTGATTGCCATATGATCCGGACTTTTTTGCCTATAGAAATGCAGAACCAGAAGGGCTACAAACGCAACACCTTTTTCCAGCAAGATGGAGCCACTTTTCATATTAAAATGACTCATTAGCTGGTCTTCACGATCATTCTGAGACAACCTTTACATTTGCTATGAATCGTATGACACTATAGGGGACGCAGACATAAGCAATATTCCCCTTACACCCCTAGTTAAACAATGTAATTTAGTGCAGTTACTATGTTGTGACATGTTCATACTTGTTACGTCACGTTAACTATGTATGTATGCATATATTCGTGCCTTATTCCCAACGGGGTAGGCAGAGACAATCTTCTTCCACTTGCTGCGATCCTGACATACGTCTTTCGCTTCTTCCACTTTCATCAATCTTCGCATGCATGGTCGTTGAGTTAGAGTACTCTTGACCTGGCCTTTTTCAGAACTTCTCCAATTTGATCGTGAAATGTTCGCCTAGGTCTTCCTCTCCCGACTCTACCATTTACACTCGTCTCCTATATTTGTTTCGTCAACCTACTTTCATTCAACCTCTCCACATTTCCTAACCAGCTCAGCATCCCTTTCTCAATTCGTATCACTACATCGCCTTTCACGCCACAATGCTCTCTGATCACATTATTTCGGTTATTTAGACAGTTATTTTATATTTGTATTGATTTAGTGTATTTATGTATATGTATACATATATAATAGCTATTTATAAAACATGTATTTCTATGATATGTGTATATTATTTTTTATTTGTATATCAGTTGCTTTTATGCAACTTCCAAATTCATTTATAACAATCCTGTCCATCCAAAGGTTGTCTGGAAGAGATCGCTTTTAGCGATAAGACCTCCCATTGTCTCCCTCCCACCTCTCATGTCTAATTACGTTTTTGTACTATTGTAATATTTTCCTGTTTTTGGTGTGAAATAAAGCGTATTCTATCTATCAATCTATCTATCTATTTCGAACCTTGTCAGTTATTTTCACATCAATCATACTTCTTAACTTATTTGTTAAGGGTTAAACATATTTGACCGATGAAACAGAATCGACAATGATGTGCCGAACGCCTACTCTACAACAAAGACATCGGTTCTCGCAGTCATTTCTTTTCATTTACAGGCGCTGCATTTTATTTGCTTTCGAAATTGGGAAGGAATCGTAACTCGCCATGTTCTTCTCTATCATCGTGTGTTTTATGTCCGCTGCTGAACATAAACCTTTGAAAAAAGTATAAACATTCAACGAGAAGCACAGGCGGCTTGGTGAATGAAGTTTTTTTTTATATTAATTGTAATATTAGCTACAAGGTACTCCCAAGTATCCTTAAAGGCCGGCAATGCACCTGCAGCACCTCTGGTATTTCAGATGTACGTAGGCGTCGGTAATCACTTACCATCAGGTGAGCCGTTTGCTCATTTGCCGTCTTTCCCGTTAAAAAAAAAGACATGAAGAACCCAGAACACTCGTGTCATAGTACTAGGCTAGTATGGCTATCTATGTAGTATTAAATAATTATCTACAAATCTTTATAATCCAAAAGAAAGCTCCAGCCTCTATTTTACCGTCGTTTGTTTAGAACAGATCTACACACGAATCAGAAATAGTTTCGGGTACCAGGCTCTCATTATGTAGATAGCGGTTACATTCTGATTCCCTTCGACCCTCATCAAGTCGACTTTGTTTGATTGATCTCGAACGTTTGCTTCGAAACTGATCGAGCGCTAGTTGAATAGTCAGCGAGATAAAGATGACGAATAGATTTGTTAATCTTGTAGGCGTTTAGATACGTGTTGACTCGTCTATCTTTATTAGCTTCCTTATATTTTTATGTGTTGAAAGAAACTAACTTCACACAGTTTTAGATGTAAAAATAAGCAATGAAAATGTATGAAATAAAATTTGCTGACAGGTCTAGACATTTTTAGTCCTTTTCAACTCACTTTTCACTGGGGCTTATTTGGGGACAACGTGACTGGTGGTGAGTGTGTCGCGGTCTTAGTGAAGTGCAACTTACAAATCGTACATAGTACAATCATAGAATAGTACAATCCTACTATTCGGTGCTTTTTATGTACAGGTAGTGTAGAAAATCTGTTTTTAAAAAGAGGCTATTAAGTTCCTTTCGCGCAGTTCTGATGCTGCACCCCGTACAGATACAGATCTGTCTGATTCGGGATTTTCCGCCATCATTCGGTTGCCATAGCCTCGTTTGTTATCCATCGCATAACGTCTAAGTTATAGTTAAAGACTTGGAAGAAAGGTTTGAATAATTTAGGTGTGGTTGTATTTAAGATAGATTATTCCGACGTTTATCGGTAGCCATGAGATATTAAAAAGCGCCATTTGAAGATTGTAAAACCAAACAAATCGAAACCTGTAGAATTAAAAAAAAACAATTCCTACCTCTATTGAAGTTTCTTTTGTGTCGGCGGAGGGAAATTACATGCATGCATTGGAACATGGACAAACACCCAGACCCAAAACAATTAATACTAGTTGTTACAAATAATTATCTCGTGCAAGAATCGCAACTGCGACCCGAAACGCAGCAAGCTAAACGCTTAGATGCTTCTGTCCATTACTTGAATTATTTAGAGCTAAGAAGTTAATTTCCATAAACTATCTTTTAATTTATTGAAACCTTAACTTTGTTGATTTGACCACGATTAGGATGAGGTGGGAGCGGGCCACCGGTTACCTAACTCGAACGAACGAAACGCAGAAGCACAAGATGCCTCTACGTCATGCCGGTATTCTGCGAGACCGTGGTACCAATCCGGTCGAGCCGGCCCATTCGAACAGCAGAAAAAGCCGCCGCTTGGCTCTACCACGTGTAGATTTTTTGTCAGTGATTGTCACAAAAGCAGTCTCTGACACATTTTTTTTATTCATGTGTATATTTATTTTAAGAATGTGTCTTAATTTTACATTAAAACATCTGAGTATTTCACATTCCAAATCAAACTCATTATTTTTTTATAAGGCCCCCAAAAATTATTTATTAAAAAATGACAGTAACAATTTACAAAAAATATCCAATTGAAAAAGATATCCATATCCTTAAAAATACTACAGGAGATAAAAGATACCGCAAGGTTTAAAAAGGACATAAAATAAACAGTTTTTGAAGTAGAGGCATCTTGTGCTTCTGCGTTTCGTTCGGTGAGTGAGGTAACCGGAGGCCCACACCCCCTCCCTATTCCCCTCCTCTTCCCTCCCATCTCCCAAATATCCTTAAAGACCGGCAACGTGCCTGAAGCATCTATGGTTTTGCAAATGTATGTGGGCGACGGTAAGCACTTACAATCAGGTGAACCGCTCGCTCGTTTGCCGTCCCTTCCATAAAAAAAAACTGCCACGCATGGCGAGTGAGTTGGTAAACGCAGTTTTTCTTTGTCTAATACAGAAAGATGCTGATGTCCATCTCCTGATATTTCTATTTCCCTTTGACGTCCCTTTCATCACCCACAGGAGACAGGATGGCAGATTCACTTATACCGCCCCACGGTGGTTGTGGTAGTAGTTGATGTTAGACTTTTGTTTACCATTAGTCGCCTTCTAGGACACCCATGGTCCGATAGGCTGGCGCTATTCTTTGATTTCGACAACCACACGAATATGTATGTATATATTCACGCCTTGTTCCCAACGGGATAGGCAGAGATAATCTTCTTACACTTGCAACCGTCCTGACATACGTCTTTCGATTCTCCCACTTTCATCAATCTTCGCATGCATACTCGTTGGTTTAGAACGTCTCCGGTTTGATCGTGAAATGTTCGCCCAGTTCTTCCTCTCCCGACTCTTCCATTCACACTCGCCTCATATATTTGTTTCGTCAACCTACTTTCATTCATCCTCTCCACATGTCCAAACCAACTCAGCATCCCTTTCTCAATTCGTGTCACTACATCGTCTTTCACGCCACAATGCTCTCTGATTACATTATTTCGAACCCTGTCAGTTATCTTCACATCAATCATACTTCTTAACGCTCTCATTTCTACTGCATTTATCCTGCTTTCATGCCTCTTCTGGTGGCAGCCAGTTTCAGAAACTGGCTCAGTATATCTTCCAAACAGAAACTCAACAGTGGTTGTACTCCTGATTAGTCCCACTTCCCCTTCTGGGTCGCACCTACCCAGACCGCTACTGAAAAAAAAAATGTGTTTCTCTAGAAAATCTCTAGAATGCTCTAGCATGTGATGTCCGCCCGCCCGCACCAGAGTACTCTCAACGACTCCAAAAACTGTTTCATAAATGAGAAAAACCATATGATCAGCGGAGCTAGTATTTACAGCTGTTACTTAAGTTACTTCTAAGATCTAAAAGTGGGCGACTAAAAATACAACGCATTGTTATTCTTTATTATCATTTTGAAACTAATGTATATTCACGAATTTTGACATATACTATGAGGAAACAATCATAGGTTTGTGTACGTACTAGTTATGGTAAGTTCTTTATTCCTGTACGATCCAAAGTAACAAATTTTCTTTCTTTTATTTTTCCTTTTTTAAATGATACTCTTAGTATTTTTAACAATGAGAACAAACAAACGACAAATAGCTCTTACGATAATAGCTGTCGCAGAGGATAAAGATAAGAGAAGCTAAAGAACGTAAAGCGGTTAACGTGGGACGCTGTTCGCTTGTAATAAATATTCATTTAATTCCTCTTCCGACCCTTCTTTCGGTGAACAGTTAAAAAACTCGCGACATAACGTTCTTTGAATGTGTATTTTTATTTTTTTTAGTCCTTAAAAAATCGAATATCTGAAGATCGCTCTAAGATCATCAGTGGCATATAAGCAGACTGATGGTAAGTGCTTACCGTCGCCCACGTACGTAACGATATTCGGGAGAAGGGAGGGAGAATGAGGAGGGGGATGGGGAGAGGAAGTGGCCCTCCAGTAACCTCACTAGACACGCAGAAGCTTAAAATAGCTTTACATCACGCCTGTATTATGTGAGGTAGTGGTACCAACCCGATCGAGCTGAAGCATCCGTGCAGCAGCAAAAGCCGCCGCTCGGCTCCACCACATGTAAAATTTTTAAGTCATCGCATAAAATTTTAATTTACGTTCTACTCTCCGTACCTCTATAATGAAAATGGCGCATATTGAGGCAAAAAATTTGATTACACCGTTAACGAGCTCGGCCAGTAAATACAATTACCTTGGTAATCTCGTTGGTTGATACAGAGCGATGCTGTTTTCGTCCTTGCATATTTTCATGTTTGATTTTCATAGAAACATCATAAATGTTGTTTGAAGCAGATTTTAATCAGATTCCATATATAAAATCTTAACTATTCTTACTCACTATGATCACTATCTCTCAAATAATAAATTTATTTTTATGGATTACATGGAGCTGGCAAACAAGCATGCGACTTGCCTGATGGTAAGTGATTACCATCGCTCACATACATCTGCAACACCAGAGGAGCTGCAGGTGCGTTACCAGCCCTCAAGGATATTTGGGTGCTGGGAGAGATCGGGAGGGGGTTTTGGGAGGATTAGGACTTCGGTTACATCACTCACCGAACGAAACGCTGAAGCACAAGACTACTCTACTCCACGCTGGTATTCAGCGAGGTCTCGGTACCAACAAGGTCGAGCCGGCCCATTCGAGCACCGCTACGTAAGTTACATCGGATACGGTGAGGTGTGACTTGTGAATGCCTTTGCGTTTGCGAGGACATTAACGCACTATAATATCTCCTGTAAAGTTGACAACCGCCGATAGTATTAAGAATTTGTCGCTGTGGTTGAAATCGGCCAGGAGGATGAGATATACAACATTTAACAAGCGACTCTACATCTGTATAATAATAATAATAGAAAACAGCTAGCAGTTAGCTGGTGACTCTTGCAATTTAGCTGAGCCACTGAGCATGACTAGAATTTTCAAACACTTGTACAATGTTTCATATAAGTAAGTTTTACTCCTTAAGTTTTTCCCTACGTAATGCTCGTTTATATTCTATAGTACGCAAAACGTACGACGTACGCTACTTTTTATTTCATTCAAGAGATCCTTTCAGACATAAATTAAGATCAAGCGGGTAACACGATAAACCCTTCCCGGCTCCAAAACCATCTCAAAATGTTTAAATACATAAATACATTTTCGATATCTCCTTCGAATACGGGGTCGGCGTAATGAGGCAACCAAAGACATTGCCGGAGATTAATTAACTTTAACAAACGGGAGTCCATTAATCCTTGCCAAAATTTGATCTGTTTCTTAAGTAGATCTATAACAAACTAATTTGTTATACTAAATGGATCATCCGATATAGGTATATTTATTACACTTGTTTATTTTTATCTTCTGATTCATCATTCTTCTGCGCAAATTTTCTCACGACATCAACACCTAAACCATGAATCCCATTTTCTTGGCAAAATAGTAATGTGGTAATGTTAAGCTGAGGCTGGGTAAATATCTCTATAAAGAGGATTTTGGAGCTGGAAAGAATACGCGACGCTGCTACTTAATCCTACTACAGCACTTTCACCAGAGTCGTGTGTTTCACACACACTTAAATTCCACATGGAAAAGATTATTTTAAGTCGACAAAAATACCTGTCCCGTGCGACCTGCAGCTGAGCGTTTGGCTGTGCTGTCATTTTTGCGACGCTTGCGACAAAGCCGGGTAGGATTATCTGGATTAAATTAAATAGTAACACCGTAGTAGAGCCAAGTGGCAACTTTTGGTGCTAAACGAATGGGCCGGCTCGACCGGGTTGATACCACGGCCTCGCAGAAAACCGGCATGAAGTAGAGGCATCTGTACTTCTGCGTTTCGTACGGTGAGTGAGGTAACTGGAGGCACATTCCCCCTCCCCCTTGACATCCTACCTCTCATCTCCCAAATAGTAGATGTAGATGTACGTGGGCGACGGTAATCACTTACGATCAGATGAACCGCTTGCTCGTTTGCCGCCTTTTCCATAAAAAAAGAACGTGTGTTATTAACTTTACTTACTTTACTTAGACGTTCACTTTGACTCAACTTTAAGTTGGTCCACCCACATTCAAAAAATAAGTGGTTCTGTTATCGCTAAGTTGAGTGCTCTAAATCAACTTAAAAACTTTCTTCCGGTCAAGGTAAAGATAACTTTGGTCAATCTCTAATTTTGCCCATCATTGATTATGCTGATGCGTGTTATCCAGATCTTAATGAGAATCTACTAAACACGCTGGATCGTCTTGTTAATAACTGTATCCGCTTCATTTTGTGTCTTCACAAGTTTGACCATGTTTCCACATTCCGCTCTCAGCTCAAATGGCTTCCTATTCGTCAACGAAGACACACCGGGATACTTTTGACAGTTTTTTTTTCACTTTTATTCGATAACCGCTATCCGGATTGTCTGAAACGTAAGTTTCAATTTCTGCGTGATACTCATAACCGACAGCTTCGTTCTACGGAGACTTTGACTCTCTCTATTACACTTCACCGTACCGGTTTCTCTTCTTCGTCGTTTGCTGATGAAGCCGCGCGCCAGTGGAATGCACTGCCTGAAGAGTTGAGACAACCCTCCAGTAAACAAACATTCAAAAACAACGTTAATGCTCATTTTTTAAAAATTGCTCATAATTACTGAGTTGTCATTATAATGTCACATATAAATATATATATATATATGTGTGTATGTATTATATAAATATAGCGTATTAATGTATTGTCCTATGCATTAAAGCTTCATTTTGTTTTATCTATTCTGTAACCGCCTTCGATGTTTTATCACTCCCAAAGGTTGACAGGCAGAGAATGCTTTTAGTATTATGTCCGCCTTTTAACCATATATTGTACTCTTATATTAAATAAATAACTTTCGGACAGAGAAAAACACAAAAATTCAAAAGATATATATATATATACCGACATCTTATCCCAACTGTTGATGTAACATAACTATGGATAACGTACAGACATATCGCTGTAACAGTTTTAAAATAATGGACAGGAATTCATTTGATTAGATACATTTTCAACGTAAACAAATGTAATTCTCTGTAATTCCGCGGACTGCGAAATCTAACGCCATTGCCGCACTGCAAATTAAAATAAAACATAAAGCTGGATCCAAATCAAATCTAAGTTAAATCACTGTGATTGCAAATGTTTTCAATAACTTACAAAGCCTACGACAAGTTAATTAATTTTGAAGAAACTTATTCCGAGAGCTTCTTCTCAAGCTTAAATTGACCCATAGCGATTATCGAAGTTTTGTTCGCGGTTTGTCTACAAAACTCTTAAAGATAACCACCCATTGAAAGCTACGCAGATGAACTGAAAAGTCTGGAACAGTCTGACCAAATCTCCATCTTTGCGCACTAATTTGACAGAACTGGCCTTATTGACGAATCAAATATGAAGAAATACTTTTCTTATTCTTTCTTTCTATTTTATCAGCATGTATAGGTCCACCGCTGGACAGAGTCCTCCCATAGAGAGGCCAATAAATACTGACCATCATTGAAAGGAAGTTCTGCCCATACTTAAAACGCAGAGCACTCGTTAGATACCGTCCTCCCAATCACATTTATTGTGGGCCCTGTGTTCAGTACTTTCATTTTCATGACTCACTCTTATAAATCCATTGCTGAACATGGGCCTTATCGAAACAATGACACAAAACACGGTCCTGAGCTACCTGGATCCATTGACTTCACCCAACACTATGCAGGTCGTCTATCCTGAACCTCTCTTCCACCAACTGTTGCCGATTTTGCGTGCTATACGACCGGCGATTGCGAATTCAGCACGGTAATCCTTATGACTATGTCGGTTATTCAAGTTCTACAAGGATATCTTCGTTGCAGCAAAACACCTAGCTCAGCAGGACCATTCAATAGCCCGCTGAGCAACAACTAGTGTTATAAAAATACTAAGTCGCGGTTTCCTAACTTATCATTTCTAACACTTCCTCCGTTAGTCGGTAGGATTCTCCGCATGCATCTTCGAAGAAAAAGATGGTATATTCCTCCCTTACACACCCCAACACATTCCTTGTTGAATAATTACAAAGGTTTATGTCTGCAACTTTTGGGATTAAAAAAAGACGAGCTTGAAATTAATTTAAACTCATTACATTCAGCGTTAAACTTTAAAAAATAATCAAGACTTTAGTATTAATGTCGATTTCAAAACCATCCCTTACTTTGTGTAACTTTGCGTCCCAGTTGCGCCAAGTCCTATATATATATACATATATATACAAAGGTATATATACGTATATACTAAGATTTGTAAGTTATAAGTTAAATAGCATTAACGAAGAAATTATGTAAAATATAACAATAATAATTATTTTGACTTTGATTTATTGGGACGGGTTATACCACCGTCGCAGCTCTGAGAATGTAATCGAAAGACTAAAAACCTTTAACGCGTGCCTTATACCCCGCGAATATATTAGGAATAAACCTCTTTTGCGAAATGCGTATTATCTAAGACCTAAAATTACGTTACCTGACCTTTGTCACATCGATCCTACAATTCACACAAAACGAATACGAGTATATCGTTGAATATTCTTAAAAGTGAAATTTTGTAAAGTATCTATCATAATTCTTAATTTCTAGTTTACGATAATTTCAATCAAAAGAAACAACAAGAGATTTAGACCTTTTAATCTCTTGTGTAGACTCATTA
Organism: Bhutanitis thaidina; assembly: GCA_029286595.1. Lineage (NCBI taxonomy): Eukaryota > Metazoa > Arthropoda > Insecta > Lepidoptera > Papilionidae > Bhutanitis > Bhutanitis thaidina. Next base: position 2,098,278 of record JAGSMS010000032.1, on the reverse strand, counting down.
CAAATTTATCTTACTATAAGAATATTTCAATAGTTCAATACGTAGTGTAATATGACCATTAAAGTTTACTGTTGAAGATAGACCTCTCGTAGAAAGTGACAGCAGAAGCCTACATGTATTTCTTTGAAGGTTCGCCGATACTCACCGTACTAAGCAGGTGGGTTGGTGAGCGCTGTGCCGGTGTCATCGCACTTGTGATGCTGCTCCTCCAGTACCACGGCCTCAAAGAATACCGGCGTGAAGTTGAAAGCATCTTGTGCTTCTGCGCTTCGTTCGGTGAGTGAGGTAACCGGAGGCTCACTCCTCCCCATTCCCCTCATCAATTAATTACTTACATAATGTGAGGCTCTGCTCGTTTGCCGCCTTTCCAATAAAAAAAAAATCTACGAATTGTAAGACAACAAGGGACCGGGATTCGATCCATCGTGTACTATTAAATTGAAGCGACCATTTTTCTGTAAGTAGAGGTTTTAGTATAAAAAAACCACTGTAATTAATTCGTAAACATATCTTTCTACATTTGTCAAAAAATGCGTTTAATTTTAGACGAGCAAAACAAATACGTGTTTCAATTAAACGTTGACTTTCCAACGTTACACGCTATTTACTTTATATTACTTTGATATTATAATAACTTTGTATACGAAAATTAAGCGATCATGCGGAGGCTTCCTCTTGAATTTAATAAGTACAAAGAAAATAAAATATTACTTAAAGTCCAAAATTTACATTCACTCGTCAAATACGAACAAGCAGAGCACATAGAGAGTCGAATAAAAATGCTCTCCTGGTGTTAAAAAAAAAAATTAAAAAGAATACATTCCTTATTCTTTGGCCACGATTTCCGAAAAAAAAAGAAATTTTAAAAAGAATACATTCCATATTCTTAAGCTACGATAGTCGAGTAAAAAAATATATACCCAGCTCATACCCAGTGAATGTCGTTAGTGAAAAGTGGGTTGGTAAATGCATACCTCTGACTCCAACCTAGTACTGAATATACCATCGAGAAAGATTAATATTATTCTCGCCAGCTACGATAGACGGGTTGTGCCTCCGAATCGGGAGACTCGAGCTCGATCCAAGGCCTCGTACCAACTTTTTCGAAACTAACGTACAATTTGCATCGACGATTTGCACACTAAGACGGCGATGGGCTCATCTTTTTGGACTTATATTTTTTTTTTTATATTTTTTCTAAATATTCGCGACAGCTTCTAAATACTATCGGAAGGTATCTACTGTGCTAGATATACTGTCACTCGCTTGTGGCATTGCTGTAGCTGCATTCACTTTACCTTTTGGGCAAAGACCTCCTTCTCAAATATCTGAGACGGCTTTTTGAGCCGGGAAGGGTCCGCCACGCTGATCCAATACATATTGGCGGACTTCATATGTCCTCGGAATAATATTTCTCAGACATGCAGGTTTCCTTTACGATTTTTTTCTTCGCTGTCGAGCACGTGGTAAATTTAGCACTTAAATTTACTTCACTATTAACAATTGCTGTGGTGCCGACATTGGGCATCGAACCCAGGTCAGGTTCGGGCCAGGTCGGTTTTTTATCAGATACGTTTCGGAGACTGTGCGGAGGCTTTGCATAACCTGATACCCCCTTCCCCTTTCCATCACCGAACGACTAGGCGCGGCGAGCAGTTTCACCCTTATGTTGTAGACATTCCTCCATTACGAGCGAAGCGGTTTGCCTCTTCTTTTATTATGCGGACGGCTAAGGAGTGGAACTCTCTGACGAGGTCAGTTATTCCGGCACGCTATAATCTGGACATTTTTAAAGCCAAAGCGAACAGACACCTTCTAGGCAAACGTGTGTCATCCTAGGCATCATCTTCGTAAGCCTATTTTATATAAAAAAAGAAATTAAAAAAGAAAGGTCAATCGCACTCTATGAAACTAAAACGAGCGCTCTGACTACTAGGCTATTGCAAGCTCATTCTATAAGTTATGTTAATTTAATATGATTGGGAAAGACTTGGAACGCCTCAACAAAAACAGACTCAAAAACCAATCATATGGCTTAAGCTGGTATTCGATATCCAGTATAAGGAGATATAATTCGAAGAGGTGGGATCAGGTACGCTGATAGAGAGAAAAACAATTATTTGGTACTATTTATACAGTGTACAATCTTTTTTTTTAATGGGATAGGCGGCAAACGAGCAAGCGGTTCACCTGATGGTAAGTGATTACCGTCGCCCACGTACATCTGCATCACCACAGGTGCTGGAGGTGCGTTGCCGGCTTTTAAGGGTATTTCGGAGACAGAAGGGAGGACGAGGAAGGGTATGGGGAGGGGGAGTGGGCCTCCGGTAATCTCACTCACCGAACGAAACGCAGAAGCATAAGCTGCTTTTACATCACGCCGGTATTCCGCATAAGGCCGCGGTACCACCCCGGTCGAGCCGGCCCATTGTAGCAGCAGCAAAACTCGCTGCGTGGCTCCAACACATAGCAGCATTATGGTATATTATTGCATTCTTGAATTCTATGAGCGTTTCGCTTTGCAGCTGTGCAAAGGCCATTAGGGTCACTATCCCATTCCTCGGTATCCATTCGGGCAGCAGCAAAGGCCGCCCCTTGTCTCTAAACGTATGAGTTTTATGGTAAAAGATGGTTTAGTACGATGTAGTCGTATGACGCAGTTTCGGTTACCGCACGGGACTAGTATATGTATCGACTACAAATAATAGTTCCGGGTCTGGGGTTTTTGTCTAAATGCAAGTAAATTGCCCTTGCGACACGGGAGGAATTCCTTTTAACAGTAACGTTTTTCTAAAAGAGAAAAATTATTATTAAAATTATTCCAATATTATTTACTGATGAAGTCCCAAGGCTGTGCTATCGAATAAGTTTATATCAATAAATCAACACATACATAACTAAGTAGGAAGTGACTCAAAATAATTCCGTCGCCATTACAGTACCTGGAGTTTGGCGCGAAAAAATTAAGATTTTAATTTATATTTGAAAAATTGGTTAGATTTTTCACATGGTAGAGCCAAGCGACGGGGTTTGCTGTTTTTCGAATGGGCCGGGTAGTCATGTCGTTTGCCGCCATTTCATTAAAAAAAAAATTGCATTTTGGAATTCAATTCGAATTTTAAAAGAAATTCCTAACGAGATATTTTTATACCTAACGCTATTGACAGACTGCAGTATAATAAAATCGCGTTATTACGTCTCACTCTTACGTTAAATGGCAATTAATTTTAAGTGCTAATGGTAATATAATTTACCTTTATGCTCACCTCGCTCCAATTAGCAAGGAATATGGGCCGTACAGTCATTTTATTATCTTAGTGAAAAACGTAATTTTATTTCACAAGCAAATAAAATATTTTTTCTTTAGTTTAATTTTTCCGGAGTAGCATTAAAAATGGGTTTTAACAATTTCAGTGGTGCCTGCATCGGGAATCGAACGCAGGACTAGCGCTCCGTGAAACTATTGTTTGCTCACTGACCACTAGGCTACCACGGGTCGCGAAATCGAGTATATCTGTATATGTGTTTGTATGTATGTATATATCTATGTAGGTATTATAGTATATATTCGTATATGTATGTGTTTGTGTATATTTGTATACTTATGTTTTAATTATATAGTATATTTCTCGATTGGACTTTTTTCTATTTATATTATTTTAAATTTGATACACCTATCACAACATTTCTTCACGCTCTGTCAACCCAGAGTTATAGAATGCCATAAGGCATTAAGTCCTTTACTTACTGTGTACACAATCAAATATAAATAAATATCTATCTCCAATCAATTCGAAGAGTTGAAAAAGCCAGTATTTCAAAGCACAAAGCCACTCTGTCGGTAGCTCAGAGGTTAGTGGGCTCGCTGTAATTTCACAAGTGACCTTGAGATTGAATTCCGGTACCAGAGGAGAGAAGACCTATGCCCAGCAGTAAGACATTTACAGGCTTTTATTCCGTTTACTTATTTTCACTTTAGGTATTACTACTTACGCTGGAAAGCCGTCAAAGCTTCTTCACTACTTCAATAGAGCTGCGTTTCCTAAGGTCAAGCAAAGATCACGGATCTAACTGGCTACCAGGAATCAGTTCACCAGAAGTGAATGCACTTAAAGAAGTGGAAGTGTAAGTGCCCATTTTTGGTAATGTGACATTTAATTCAACCTAGTTTTCATCAGAGCTGATTTGGAATAACATGATTGATAGAGAGCCTGTCACCGTCTTCGAGTTCGGGCTACAGATAAAATAGTGCATAAATTTCGAAAAACTGATTGATACGGATTGGGGTGCGAACTCTGGTCTCCTAGTACAAAGGCCAGCCGCTACGATATAGTGGCCTATCATTTAAAGCTATTATCTCATTACCAGTGGTAGACTCCTTCTTTAGTTTAGGAGGAGTCTGGGTAAGTACCACATCATCATCATCATTTCAGCCTATCAGAAGTCCACTGCTGAACATAGGTCTCCCCCAAAGATTGCCACGAAGCTCGGTCCTGTGCCACCTGCATCCATCGACTTCCCGCAACACTGCCCAGGTCGTCACTCCATCTTGTGGGGGGTCGTCCTACACTGCGTTTGCCTGTACGTGGCGGCCACTGCCACACCTTGACCTATTTCTACTGTCAACAGTTCTGTTCGTACCACTGTTGTATTCCGGTTTGAAAGATATATAGAGCCAGTATAATTACGGGCTGAGAGGCATTCCATCTAAGACCCCTAAGATTCTTCTTCGATTGTTGTTGTTAGCGGATGTCCATATCCTGCAGTAGTTATCTAAGTGGATTTTTAGTATGATTTTTACCCAATTCTATATTTTATATATATATATAAACACTTTAACTAGCCACAATATCTTCATTGTACACTACAAACTCCTAACACTTGTAAAACAGGTTTTTTTTAACGGCTATGAATATAGACATACAATCTCCATTAAAAACACGATTTTGCACTGAAATTATTTCACCTTTTTGTGTTGGGTTTAAGGGTCCAAGCATATCTGGTATAACGTGACATGTGGTGAGCCCCACGCCGTCTTAATGTTCAAGGCAATGATACAAATCGTACATAAGTGTCGAGAAACTTCTCGGTGCGAGCCCTCCACATAGGGGATCGAACTTGAGTCTCCTAATTCGGGTGCCTGCTATATATAAATATATATATGGTATGGAGTATGGAGTAGTATGGAGGTTATATATCCATAGACTCGCTGACTCGCTGACTCGCTGACTCGCTGACTCGCTGACTCGCTGACTCGCTGACTCGCTGACTCGCTGACTCGCTGACTCGCTGACTCGCTGACTCGCTGACTCGCTGACTCGCTGACTCGCTGACTCGCTGACTCGCTGACTCGCTGACTCGCTGACTCGCTGACTCGCTGACTCGCTGACTCGCTGACTCGCTGACTCGCTGACTCGCTGACTCGCTGACTCGCTGACTCGCTGACTCGCTGACTCGCTGACTCGCTGACTCGCTGACTCGCTGACTCGCTGACTCGCTGACTCGCTGACTCGCTGACTCGCTGACTCGCTGACTCGCTGACTCGCTGACTCGCTGACTCGCTGACTCGCTGACTCGCTGACTCGCTGACTCGCTGACTCGCTGACTCGCTGACTCGCTGACTCGCTGACTCGCTGACTCGCTGACTCGCTGACTCGCTGACTCGCTGACTCGCTGACTCGCTGACTCGCTGACTCGCTGACTCGCTGACTCGCTGACTCGCTGACTCGCTGACTCGCTGACTCGCTGACTCGCTGACTCGCTGACTCGCTGACTCGCTGACTCGCTGACTCGCTGACTCGCTGACTCGCTGACTCGCTGACTCGCTGACTCGCTGACTCGCTGACTCGCTGACTCGCTGACTCGCTGACTCGCTGACTCGCTGACTCGCTGACTCGCTGACTCGCTGACTCGCTGACTCGCTGACTCGCTGACTCGCTGACTCGCTGACTCGCTGACTCGCTGACTCGCTGACTCGCTGACTCGCTGACTCGCTGACTCGCTGACTCGCTGACTCGCTGACTCGCTGACTCGCTGACTCGCTGACTCGCTGACTCGCTGACTCGCTGACTCGCTGACTCGCTGACTCGCTGACTCGCTGACTCGCTGACTCGCTGACTCGCTGACTCGCTGACTCGCTGACTCGCTGACTCGCTGACTCGCTGACTCGCTGACTCGCTGACTCGCTGACTCGCTGACTCGCTGACTCGCTGACTCGCTGACTCGCTGACTCGCTGACTCGCTGACTCGCTGACTCGCTGACTCGCTGACTCGCTGACTCGCTGACTCGCTGACTCGCTGACTCGCTGACTCGCTGACTCGCTGACTCGCTGACTCGCTGACTCGCTGACTCGCTGACTCGCTGACTCGCTGACTCGCTGACTCGCTGACTCGCTGACTCGCTGACTCGCTGACTCGCTGACTCGCTGACTCGCTGACTCGCTGACTCGCTGACTCGCTGACTCGCTGACTCGCTGACTCGCTGACTCGCTGACTCGCTGACTCGCTGACTCGCTGACTCGCTGACTCGCTGACTCGCTGACTCGCTGACTCGCTGACTCGCTGACTCGCTGACTCGCTGACTCGCTGACTCGCTGACTCGCTGACTCGCTGACTCGCTGACTCGCTGACTCGCTGACTCGCTGACTCGCTGACTCGCTGACTCGCTGACTCGCTGACTCGCTGACTCGCTGACTCGCTGACTCGCTGACTCGCTGACTCGCTGACTCGCTGACTCGCTGACTCGCTGACTCGCTGACTCGCTGACTCGCTGACTCGCTGACTCGCTGACTCGCTGACTCGCTGACTCGCTGACTCGCTGACTCGCTGACTCGCTGACTCGCTGACTCGCTGACTCGCTGACTCGCTGACTCGCTGACTCGCTGACTCGCTGACTCGCTGACTCGCTGACTCGCTGACTCGCTGACTCGCTGACTCGCTGACTCGCTGACTCGCTGACTCGCTGACTCGCTGACTCGCTGACTCGCTGACTCGCTGACTCGCTGACTCGCTGACTCGCTGACTCGCTGACTCGCTGACTCGCTGACTCGCTGACTCGCTGACTCGCTGACTCGCTGACTCGCTGACTCGCTGACTCGCTGACTCGCTGACTCGCTGACTCGCTGACTCGCTGACTCGCTGACTCGCTGACTCGCTGACTCGCTGACTCGCTGACTCGCTGACTCGCTGACTCGCTGACTCGCTGACTCGCTGACTCGCTGACTCGCTGACTCGCTGACTCGCTGACTCGCTGACTCGCTGACTCGCTGACTCGCTGACTCGCTGACTCGCTGACTCGCCGACTGGCCGACTCGTCGACAAAGTCGTAGATACTACTACTATTCATTAACAATGAATCATCATCATCATCATCATCATTTCAGGCTATCACAAGTCCACTGCTGAACAATGAGCCCTCGACTGGAGTAGAATCACGGCCTCGCAGAATATCGGCGTGAAGGAGAGGCATCCCCTAATATTCTTTAGGGCCGGCAACACTCCTGCAGCTCCTGATGTAAGTGGTCGATGATCACTTACGATCAGGTGAACTCATTAGTCTCCTTCCATCATATAACATCATCATCATCACAATTATCGACATTTTCTTCTATTTATAGACATTGATTCACGAATAAAGGGATATTTCCAAATGAAATTGATTAGGCGCCATACAATTTATAGAATATTGAACGAGAATTTACCTTGAAAAGAATAATTTTGCGGAAGGAAAAGTAGATTGTACTAGTATTGTCAAAAAGACATTTCGGAATTAGTTTTCCTTTCATTACACTTATTAATATTTTTCTTATTTAGCAGGCTTCTGAACAGCCTTCGGATAAACATAAGCCGTTCCAATTAGAAACGCTCTGCCGTAACCAGTACCAGATGCCTCTCATCTTAGAAGCATGTTACTCGTTACCGATCTGGACATTTAGATCTTCATACCATTACTTGTACGTGGTAGAGACAAGCAGTGACTTTTGGTGCTGCTCGAATGGTACAGGCTCGACCGGCATGATAAACCAGAGGAGCTGCAGGTGCGTTGACGGCTTTTAAAGGTACTTGAAGGATGGGGGAGGGATGACGGGAAAGGGGGGAGTGAACCTCACCAAACAAAACGCTGAAGCACAAGATGGCTCTACTTCATGGCGGTATTCTGCGTGGTCGTGGTAATTCTACCCCGGTCGAGTCATAGGCATGCGGGTTCACTGAATTCGCCATCAGCTGACCGCCATAGAGAAATGGTAAGAAAGAGATGGTATATTCCCCATCACATCCCCTATTCTTTATTCTTCTCTGTCCCGTTCTCGCTCTTATTATAATTATGTCCAGATCTTATTAATCAACACCAAACATGCTTTGAACGAATGAATGAAATATACTTTATTGTACACACAAAGATTTAATAAACAAAGATTATTTAAAAAAATTCAAAAACATTTACAATAGGCGGCTTTCAAATAGTCCTACGCTTGTCAAACTTTAGAACCGAGAATTTAATCCAAATCCCTTTATTGCTATTAAAACATAACTCTGGTTTCTGCCTGAACAACGTTTTAACTTAATTTTTACGACTTCGCCGTATGGAGGAGTTGTAAACTTATAATTAAAGTATAAAAGGGTCCGATTGGTTTTTTTTTTCCTTTTGGACTTTAACTGTTCTATATAGAGTACATTTATGTGATTTCTGATTTTATTTTATTTCACTTATATAATTTTAAATAGCACAATTTAGTGGAAGTAGCTCATAGTGATTTCTAGTATTTACGCGAACACTACACATTTGAAATGAAACTATTATTTACGGATTTTATCGCGTTCGATTTAGATTCTTTACATTCCTACGTTTCGGGGGATTTACAGCACCCGTTGTCATGTTTTCAATGATTTCTTGTACTAACACGAACATCCCATAAATGGTTTTAGTTAATACTTGAGTAACCGTGAACAATACACGGAGATATTACTGTAGTCTTGACGAAGAGTTAGGTGACGTAAAAACAAAAAAGATTCAAAACCACGTGGTTTTTTTTTTTTGTTTTACGTGGGTAAAAGTTGCTAACACCTACACAAATCACTGTATGACCGGTAATGTAGAGATAAACAAAAAGGTTGAAAGAAAGATAAGAAACACTCATTGCACAATTACGCCAAAAACATAAATAGGTACGTTAATACTAGTTATAAGTAATAAAAAAAAGAAGAAAACATATGTATACATCAAAAATCTACACAAGCCAATACCAAGAGCAAACAAGAGTTTTTAACAAAATATAATTAAACCTTACTTAAAAAAAAAAATAGATGCAATTAAGAATTTAAATTGTCATAAGAGCCGTGGCGCATTGGGAAAACGGACCGCACTCAGCTCGATGCTGCAGTTGAACTACGGCACTGGTTTTCAGTGCGCCTGATTTCCAGCTGCTGTCATCTGGCATCCCCATAATATCCTCATGGTTGAGATGCGCTGCTGGCCCGGTGACCTTGACAGCTGTGGCGGTAGAGACGAGCAGAAACCTCACAAGTGAAGCAGTTAGAAGAGCAACGACGCTGCTGACGCTGATGCGACGCTGCTGGTGCTGGTGTGATGCTGCCGCCAACTGCTGTGTCTTACTCTGACCCCTGGTAGCGATGAAAATAGTTTCGACAGAAACTTGAACGCAGCAACCTAAAGGCCCTAGGTGCTTCGACATGTGTCTATTTAACCTAAACGACCTTCCAAAATTATTTGCTGACGACTCTTCGCCTTTAGTACAATGTAAGACTAACGTGAAGTTAGACAAAAAGCTATGTAATATAGTAAATGTATATTACTTGGAGATATATCACAACTGTACTAAATAAAAATGTCTTATCTTCCTCCCTTTCATAAATTATGCAAAAACAAATATAACATAATCTATTTACGCTTCGAGTTAACTTACAAAATCAACAATATAAATATATATATATACGTATATATGCTTCAATAAGGTACAGCGTGATGTTGTTAGTAACAGCACAGTAATTATTTGTCTTATAAAAAAGATACATACGAATACTTAATAAAATAAAACAAGACGTAATTCGTAAACTTCTTTTTCCAAATTATGATCTTTCTGACCCTGTCTTGTTTTAGAATTGTGTAAGATTAATAAAAAGTTTTCTACCTTTCGTGCTACATCTCGAATAGTCGCAACGTTATGTATCCAGCCATAAAGATCAGCTCATACAAATAAAATAAGAACTAAAATTACATAGCACTGAACCCTATTCTATGTCAATAAAATATACAACAAATTGCCAGAAAATATAAAGAACTCGGATAGTATGAGCAAACATAATAAACTTGTGAATAAAGCATACGCTAGGTAAATATGGAGAAGAATAATTTAAATGTCAGTCTCCTCTACATTGATATGCCTAACAAGGTAACATTTACTTGTGTGGGCACGTGGGGGCAAGCAGTGCCCTCAAAGGAAATTTCGAAAATATCGAAAAAAATCATTTGCTTCGCTTTTTTACTTAAAACAGTAGCCAGGGGTGGGGAGAGAGGTCCTTACTTAATACTACCTACGTTATTTATTTCTAAATATAAGATACCTTTGCACGTTACACAACCCCTTCTGGTATTTACGTATTTGTCATAAAATTATTATTCACGGATATCATTGTGTTCAATTTAAGTTTTTAGTGTTTTCTCTGATTTGTTTATTCCTCTTAAAATACCAACTGCACGAGCCAACAAGCTAATTAGGATTTCTTCTTAATTAGCTTGTGTGAATCCTCTGCTGTACATAGGCATTTCCATGAAAGCGCCAACAAAAGCTGGGCATGCAAAGAATGGAAAAATTTGTTTAATATATAAAGCTCAGTGTTGCTACATTTCCTGCTGACCATCACTAGTATGTGGGACACGGATGAATTTTCTGCCATCAACAGGCCGTCAGAGCCTCGATCCCCAGTACCATCATCACGGTGCCGTATACAGCTGAGGATGTACCTCTTTCAAATAATGCTTCAGCCAAAATGTCTAATGCATATGTTACAACTAATAAAATACTCCGACTACTTTAAGTATTTATTTCGAACAGGCAGAGCTTCGCCTTACGCGTTGAGATCTGATTTCTAATAAGATGCCTTTGCTAAAGGTTAATGCACTTTTATAAAGACTTTATGCGGCAATCGACCATAAGTAATAAAAAATAAATAGGGTATTTCGGGTATGTAGAATTGCATTAAAAAATAAATAGTGTATTTCCGGTATGTAGAATTGCATTAAAAATAAATAGTGTATTTCCGGTATGTAGAATTGCATTAAAAATAAATAGTGTATTTCCGGTATGTAGAATTGCATTAAAAATAAATAGTGTATTTCCGGTATGTAGAATTGCATTAAAAATAAATAGTGTATTTCCGGTATGTAGAATTGCATTAAAAATAAATAGTGTATTTCCGGTATGTAGAATTGCATTAAAAATAAATAGTGTATTTCCGGTATGTAGAATTGCATTAAAAATAAATAGTGTATTTCCGGTATGTAGAATTGCATTAAAAATAAATAGTGTATTTCCGGTATGTAGAATTGCATTAAAAATAAATAGTGTATTTCCGGTATGTAGAATTGCATTAAAAATAAATAGTGTATTTCCGGTATGTAGAATTGCATTAAAAATAAATAGTGTATTTCCGGTATGTAGAATTGCATTAAAAATAAATAGTGTATTTCCGGTATGTAGAATTGCATTAAAAATAAATAGTGTATTTCCGGTATGTAGAATTGCATTAAAAATAAATAGTGTATTTCCGGTATGTAGAATTGCATTAAAAATAAATAGTGTATTTCCGGTATGTAGAATTGCATTAAAAATAAATAGTGTATTTCCGGTATGTAGAATTGCATTAAAAATAAATAGTGTATTTCCGGTATGTAGAATTGCATTAAAAATAAATAGTGTATTTCCGGTATGTAGAATTGCATTAAAAATAAATAGTGTATTTCCGGTATGTAGAATTGCATTAAAAATAAATAGTGTATTTCCGGTATGTAGAATTGCATTAAAAATAAATAGTGTATTTCCGGTATGTAGAATTGCATTAAAAATAAATAGTGTATTTCCGGTATGTAGAATTGCATTAAAAATAAATAGTGTATTTCCGGTATGTAGAATTGCATTAAAAATAAATAGTGTATTTCCGGTATGTAGAATTGCATTAAAAATAAATAGTGTATTTCCGGTATGTAGAATTGCATTAAAAATAAATAGTGTATTTCCGGTATGTAGAATTGCATTAAAAATAAATAGTGTATTTCCGGTATGTAGAATTGCATTAAAAATAAATAGTGTATTTCCGGTATGTAGAATTGCATTAAAAATAAATAGTGTATTTCCGGTATGTAGAATTGCATTAAAAATAAATAGTGTATTTCCGGTATGTAGAATTGCATTAAAAATAAATAGTGTATTTCCGGTATGTAGAATTGCATTAAAAATAAATAGTGTATTTCCGGTATGTAGAATTGCATTAAAAATAAATAGTGTATTTCCGGTATGTAGAATTGCATTAAAAATAAATAGTGTATTTCCGGTATGTAGAATTGCATTAAAAATAAATAGTGTATTTCCGGTATGTAGAATTGCATTAAAAATAAATAGTGTATTTCCGGTATGTAGAATTGCATTAAAAATAAATAGTGTATTTCCGGTATGTAGAATTGCATTAAAAATAAATAGTGTATTTCCGGTATGTAGAATTGCATTAAAAATAAATAGTGTATTTCCGGTATGTAGAATTGCATAATTAAAATAAATAACTGTTGCTTTCATATTTAATTCGTGAAAGTGAATTAAATATTGTATAGTAAATTTTAAGCCCTGTTATGAAATTATTTTATATTGTTGCTTGACAGATTATCATTACATTCCTTAAATAGACAATAGTCAAATTATAACTTATTTAGAAACTAAATTGAGCGCCCTGACCACAGGGCTACCACGACTCTCAAACACGTATGGTTGTCACTTTTTGTCTTTATTTACTTGTAATGAAATTTTATGATATATATACAAATAGGTATATTATTTTGTTTATTTAATTTACCCACGGATTATCCTTATTTATATTACAGTACAAGATGTTAAGCTTATAATATCTTTGTTAAATACTTTTATTTAATCTGTTTAATTTATCTATTAGCATCTGATGGATTTAAAACTAAAAGTTTTATCTTTAAATTTTTTTGCTTCTTTTAAAGCACAGAGTACACATTTTAACATAATAAAAATTTGATTTATTGTTTTTACGAGAACACTTCACATGTTAAATGAAACTATTATTTACGGATTTTATCGCGTTTAATTTTCTGTTTATATACCCAACGTTTCGAGTGCTCTACAGCAGCCGTGCATTTTGCGTAGATCGGACTAAAATTTATGATTAAAAGATGAAGGAACCCCGAGTGGACCACGATATCTGGACGTCTAACACCTCAGTATCCCCGTGACCACAGCTACTGGAAAGCACGCGAAACGTCACGATTATAAAACAAAATTAAACGCGATAAAATCCGTAAATAATAGTTTCATTTCAAATAATTATATGTTATTTAAGTAAGGAAGTAAAGATGTAAAAGAAAAGCTTTTTTTAATTTTAAATAAACGCAAAACACACGCTGACAAACGCACTGACACGCATGAGCTTGTCTTCGCATTTAACCGGCTGAAATGGCTGTGCCGCCGCTCGTCTCGTCCCTGCGCGCGTGTGAGTGCTGAGCACACAACAACCGCGAATGTGTGAGTGTACCTACGAATTCGCGTTCTGTGGCTGTTCATCTTCTAGTCGATATTATTTGTGTTGTTATACTCAAATGCCTAAGTGGCGGATTTCACATATCAGGGAAACTTGTTCAGGTGAAACTTTTTTGGGCGCTTTGAGAGTAAAGTTTCAAGTTTGAACTTGAGTGCCACGTTTCGGTGTGTAAATGTGTAGTAATAATTTATTTACGTAGTACAAGTATTTCAACAGTGAGTAATTTTTATTGTTAATTAATATTTATTGACTAATTTATTTTTTATATACTAAGGAGTTATATTCAAGTGGGTAGAAGTGTCACTTCTGTGATGTTTACTTTTTTTTTCTTTCCTGCCATATTGACTCTGACACTTTTTTTCTCCAAACATGTAATAAAGTACTTAAAATTCTAATAAAAACAATACTCTATGTATTGTGCTGGCATATTTGTTAAATCATACATACTACTTTGGCGGCTGGCATGTTGCTGGATTCGAACTCGGTGGGTGCAAGAAACTGCAAGCGCCATTTTTCCCGTGGGTGTCGTATGATTCGACAAAGTATAAAACCATCTGAAGTACAACCGATCATTGACAGCAGCTTTAAGGGTCCGGAACGTCTGATACTGCTGATCCGAGTGTCAAGCATGGCGAAACACCCCTCCGGGAGCCTATCTCTGGGAGAGAAGGATTAAGAGGCTGAAGAAGAACCGATGACCTACTTATATAAGCTTTATAGCTAATAAGATATTCGCTGTTCCACTAAACCGACTTAAATGAAATAAGGCTTTGATTTTATATGTCTAACAGTTTTTTTTTATAGAGGACGGGGCTGAACGAGCGTGCGGCTCACCTGATGGTAAGTGATCACCGACGCCTACGAACATCCACAACACCTGAGGAGCTACAGATGCGCTGCCGGCCTTTAAGGAAGGAATAAGCTCTTTTCTTGAAGGTCCCTAAGTCGTAACTGTTCTGAAATACTGCTGGCGACAGCTGATTTCACAAAGTCGAAGTGCATGGCATAAAACTTCGATTGAAACGCACTGTGGTGGAATGCCAACCATCTAGGTGGTATCGATGGAACTTACTTAGTAGTGAATATTTTATACAAATCAGTGCAGCTGTTCATTGAACATAACAAACGTATATTCAAATAACCAAATAACATAGCGCAAATTACACACAAATAGGTTTGCTCTTATTAAAACCAAAAAAGGAAATAAAAGGTGAAATATAAATTAGTATGTACAACTTGACTTCAAATATGTATGCGTGTATCGACCTGGAAAATAGCCACTTTGTACAAAAATAAATACATGACGTCTGCATTTATTTCGCTAACGCAGCACTTGTGACTGGAATACCAATACCAATATTAAAGGTTTTGTTTATATACTTTGATGGTCCGCAGATTACTTTTATTATAAGGAGATATTTTAAACGTGGTAGAGCCTGGCTGCGGCTTTTGCTGCTGCTCGAATGGCCAGCTCGACCGGCTTCTGCTTTTCGATCGGTGAGTGAGGTAACCGGAGGTTTCCTCAATTTCTCGGACTGATATTCTTCGAAGTGGTTATCCCGCCAACTGTCGTCAACCGAATACGGTTCACTCCCTTCGTCAGTTCTAACGACATCCGTGAGAAGAAAAGGGTGGCCGATTCTTACGTTGCCACCGTTTGTACGGATTTATAAAAAGTATTTTATTTCTTATTTTTTCTTTTTAAAAAACTTCCGCTGTAGGAATTTCTCCTGTGTCGCGGAGGCAGTTTACATACATGAATTGCACACGGACATACACCCAGACCGGGAACTATTATTTGTAGTCCATACAAATACTAGTCCCGTGCGGGAATCGAACCCGCAACCCACAGCGACGCAGCTAAACGCCTTAGCCACTACGCCACCGAGCTGTAAATGAATTTTTAACGCTATAAACAATAAAGTTTCTTTTAAAAAATACAGTCTATGAGGTAACCTTCTTCGATTGAAGTTATTTTGCAGATGTCCATGGGCTGCAGTATCCACTTGTGGTTCACCAGCATGTGGACTGTTGGCTTGTTTGTCACTTCAAAGTGATAAAAAGTAATCTTTGGTGCACAGAGTGTGCGGCAGCACCAATATTGCTCGCGGGTAGACTGAATGCACGCGCTGCAACAATTTGCATGTAGATTTAGTAAATTTATTGAATGAATTAAATAGTGAAATACCTACATAATAACTACATTTTATAAATAGTGTATTATTATCGTTTACGTACATCGTATACTCGTATGTACAATTTAAACTGTATGCTTTAATCTCTTACAAAAAAAATAAGCTCCACCGGACGTACAAATAACAATCAGATGTTAGAGACGTTATATTTTTTAGTCGTTTCCGCGCTATTTTTTTCAGAACTCATATGGACAAACGTGAAAAGTGTCCAGGCCAACACCATATCATCATCATCAGCATTTCAGCCTATTTAAAAGTACACTGCTGAACATTGGCCTCACCTAAAGATTGCCACAAAGCTCGATCCTCAGCGACCTGCATCCCGGTGGCAGAATGCCTCTCTGCCCTCTACCCTACCCAATCCTTCCCTTACCTCTCTGTTGTCTGGGTAGATACCACACTCTTACCCATTTTATCTACCAATCAGCAGCTTAACCACTATTGTGATCCAATTTATAAGGTACAAAGAATTACAATTGCAGGCTGTCAGGTATTAATCTTAGTGTTCGGGGTCGACAACGCATCTGTAAATTTCTTCGATTGCAGTTTTTTCCAGGAGTCCATGGACTGCAATAGCCACTTCATCATCAGGTGGACTGCTAGCTCAAATCAATAGAAAATACCAATGAGAAAGACAATCTGTTTGTTTGCTAGCGTGGTGCATGTGATTGTATTTGAAGAAAGAGATGGTACGTCAAATTACCATTGATATTATAATAAATGTCTTATTACTTATAATGATACTAAATTAATTAAAACCTTAAAAAGTGGAGGTATTTTTCAAATAACCTTGTATACAAGGTCAGTTAATAGGTTTTTTTATTTTATTCTAAAATTACGTGTATAGTGTAGTAGTAGAAGAAAGTAATAGATATTCAATTTAACTTATGAAAAATTAATTAAAATTTATAAAAACTATCCTGAGCTATCAAAAGAAACATCATTATTGTCTTGTAGATTGAAATATTTCAATTCAGGCGAAGGCTTTGATGTTAATAGATTGTTGTCTTGGCGAGGATAAACTAATACATTTTGCATATTTATGAACCTTATTTGAAAATTAAAGATATTAATTTTAAGGTTATGTTCAGGTTAATTTTAACAACCTCTGTCAAGTACATTGATATCCATGCACTTAATTCTGTAATAAGAAAATTAAAAGGTACACTCTTACTGTGTGTAATCAACAATAATGTGGTTAGAGATGTAGATTTTTATATTAGTAATTTAAACACACTCTTTGCTAGAGTTTATTTGGAACAACGTGGTAGGTGGTGAGTGAGTATCGAATACCTCGTTGATTCAAGCACTACTTAAAGAGAGGCAGATCCTTTTAACTACTCGGTTATAATGGCATCTATAATTGAACCTTGATATTTTGTACAATCTGCTTCTCCATCTTATCCAGTGGCTTTTATGAAGATTGGCAGAAGGAGATCCTAGAATACATGTATTTCCTTACAGCTTCTTATCTCTTATGTACTTATATACAAGTCTTAAAATTACTATTAACAATTTTAGTGGTGCAGGCACCGAAGGTCAAACACAGGTCAATCCCGCATCATAAAATTACAGCTAACGCCCAAACCACTACGCGACCAGACCTCAGACTAAAATAATATATGAAACACATAACATGACGGTTTTTAGATCTGAACCGCAATGCATATTTCTACAATATAAGACGTGGTAAGAAAAGTAATTTTACTTAAGTAAAATTAACAAAAACTTTTAAAGAATATAGAAATAAGATAATATTTTTAACAACTTTGAGGAAATTAGCTTTAATTGGGGTATACATAAATTAATGGTGTATCGAAAGTTTACAAATTTAAATAGCTTAAGTTTCAAACGGTCTGTAACACTTTGTCGGTATCCGCTTTTGATCGATTTTATATAGCGAAAAGTATACTAATTAAACTTCCTCAATCCTTTACTCCATTGGGATTGTAACCAGAGGTACATAAATGGTAAAGCATATTTATTTTTTACTTAATACCATTCATCTTACTTGTGGTAATTCTACGTAACGTCGTATATATAGTCTACTGTTCTATTTCATAAGTTATTAAGAAAAGCTGCCTGTAAATTCCCCCGGCTGGGAAAGGCCTCCTTCTCAAATACCTATGAGTGTATTGGAGCCGTGAAGAGTCAGCCCACGTTGATCCAGTTGGCGGACTCCACGTGTCCTGGAAACCTTTTATGACATCTCAAAAATAAATATCACTCATGATTTGAATTCTCACGATGTATTTCACTTAAAAATTCAATAAACAGTTTAAGTGATGCCGGCGCCGGGGATCGAACCCATGTCACGAGTCTTTGTGAAACTAGAGACTTTTATAGACGTCTAGATTATGATAAGGCTTTCATGTATTATACATTCAATCTCGCCACGCAATGTTTTGATCTGTTAGCGCGTATTGGAAATGATTACATGTTACACCTCATTGAATTCTAACTTAAAATGTTATGTGAAGCTTATTGGAGAATTCAAGATGATTGGATATTAAAGATCTAGATGATGCAGCATCTCCGTGCATGAGCTTGTGATGGTCTCCCCTGCCGAGGGCTTCCATCTGGTTGGGTTATAATTTATTAATTTATTTCATTTTACTTTAAGTATTTTAAAAATAATATATCTAAAGAAACATTATTTATTTAATAGTATTTTATGCATCTGTACATATTTATATATACCACACAACTAAAGGAGTATATGAGTAAATAACGTAACATCGATATAGTATTATGATAATTCTTCTCCATCTTAGGACTCGCTTAAAGGAATGATTTGCCATAATGTTGAGTAGGCGGGGTTGGCGATTGGAGAACGAGAAATCTCACCTTAGATGCTGCTGTCTGTCACCGGTCTCTATATTTTCATACTTTGAGAAGTTTAATCCGCCATCTATCGGAAGCCACAAGATGTTGAATGCACTTGTGACTCTCTATTTGTCCGATTGCATCGTGACAGTGAGTGTGGGTAATCCTCTCAAGAAACGCATGCTGGCTTGGTTTTTGTTCAGCGGTGGACTTAAATAGGCTATTGAAGATGGAGAATTAAATTTATATTCAAAGCCGCGTGGTGGCGGCCTTATAGTTTATTTACTCTTTGTCCGGATGTTTATGGGCTTTGTACAGCTTTTTGTTGTACCAAAAAGCTGTACAAAGGCCAACTTAAATCTGCCTTGGGTGACGCGGAATTTCTGCGAATGGGCGTTCACGGCCTCACAAAATACCAGCGTGAAGTAGAGGCACCTCTTGTGCTTTTACTTCACGCATTAAAATTAGTAATCTCTGCCTACCCCTTAAGGGAAAGCGTCATTTTCTATATATAATTTGTTTGCTTGAAGCTCTTATAAAATTCTGCTTTGTCAAGAGTTATGTTAAAGTTTGGCAACTCTTGAAGTTTTGATCATATTGTACTGTAGAATAAATAAACAACAAGATCTTTACCATTTTTCTATTATATTTGTTCATGTTTAGTTTATAAGATAAATTGTAAAACTTTTTTCATTACTCTTATATCGGATGAACGGCTTAACGACAACGAAAAGTTGTTGTTGTTGAAAATCACAAATTACTCAGATTTATGTATTTATAGTATACTAATAGATATGTCTATAAGAAGTCATTTTTTTTGGATTAGGGTGACTAACGAGTTAACCGTCCACCTGACGGTAAGCGGCTACTAGAGTCCATGCATGCACACCTGCAGACAACTTTAATCGTAGAAGGTTACAAATGCGTTGTCAGCCCTGATGTTGAAATTTTCATTTCAACTATACGGGGACAAAACGATCGTGTACGGAACTAAAAGTAGAAATGTGATCGTATTGTAAGCGGAAAACAAAGTGAATGAAATTATTGAAAAGACGATCCGGTTTGTGTTGAAGTTCTTGAGAAGTAAAAGGAGTATTTTAACAAATTTTGCCATTGTTATAGTAGGAGGAAAATTTTTTAGACGATACAATCTAAGTTAAATGTTGGTTACAAATTTTTTTTCGTTTTTCGAACGCCAACAACAACAAAAGAATATTATCTATTATTAGGCCAAGATCGTTAACAGTGGTGGTGGTAGTGGGTGAAACTGGTAGGAGTGTAGTATCTACCCAGAAGACTCCTGTGCAGAGAAGGTTTTTACTGTTACACCGTTAGCACCAGTTAAACTGTGTTAGTAGGGTAGTGGTTATGTGTTGGGCTGGGGCGCTGTGAGTCGCGAATCGGTTTGATTCCCGCACGGGACAAGTGTCTGTATGGACTACTAAACTAAAAAGCCTCCAAGATACAGGAAAAAATTCTGCAGTGGAGGGTAACGTATTAAAAAAAAACAAAGGATAATGTGTGTAATAAAGGTAGTGACATAGTTGAGAATATAATAATTCATAATTCTTCTCACATCATCAAAGCTTACCGCTATAGACCTAATAGAGGAAATTGTCCTCTGAATGTATTATTAATAACAGGAGAAAAGTTAGAATTAAATGTGTAATTGTGAGATTGTGACAGGGAACGTATATCAGAAATCGTACTAGATTTAAAGGAGGCTTGTAGCTGTGGAGCAAGATAATGAAATGTCAAATACCTCTCTACTAATTACAACCGTTTCCCTGACGGAGAAGTAACAGATAAAAGAAAGAAACGGAAATCAAAAGTAAAGAGAACCTTGTGCTAATAATAGAAAACATTAAAAGGGTCAATTTTAGGATTTCCCTACTCTGATTGATTTTAGAAATTCCCACGACTCTGGCACAGAAGAGTTAAGTACGTTTGAATAAATATAGCGGCATCCAGCGGCTCGAACACCAGTTTTAATTGAGCTTTATATTGGGTAGCGGTTGCTTTGAATTGAAACCCAGTTCACATTGCAACGGTTTTGTTTAAACGTACAAATAGCCCGATCTCGCTCAGCCATATCCCTGCGGATATCATCTGTAATCCATAACACCAGAGCCGGCTTCAATCTAACGTTTCGTAATGTCGCGTGTTTGTCGAATAATTTATAAATATTGGAATGAAAATGTGCTACCTGGTCATCGACGTTCTCTGCGTTGGATGCGTCGCTCCCATCTAATATGATATATATTCATAAAGATTTTTTTTTATTTTTACAGAATACAAGCAAAGCTACGTATTAAGTAACATTACTAATATTCCTGTTAAACCTCCAACTAAGCATTACAGCTTGTATTTGGAGTGGTTCACGACAATAGTCGAATGGTGGGCTCGAACTTACGACCGTCATGTTTCGTAGTCCGCACCCTAATCCATTTGGCTATTGGCGCTAGATTGACTTTGGAACGAAAGAAAAGGGAGGAAACTTATTTCTTTTAAAAATACACGTTTGAAATTAAACTGATTTTAATTGTCGCGTAAAAGCCGACATATATTTCTTGGAAAGTTAACCCATACTCATTATGCTGGGCTGGAGTGAACTGCGCTTACCATTGTACTAGTCCAGTTGTTCCCCATCAGTAGTCTGTTGGATTTGGGTTCGGCAAATTCGGAAGGATTGTGCTGGGTACAAGGTGCTGTATGCAACACATGCATGTGTGGATAACATTTAGAGAAAGAGATGGTATGTTCCCCTTATAAGTAATTAAGAGAGCGTTGTGGCGTGAAAGACAATGTAGTGACACGAATTGAGAAAGGGATGCTGAGCTGGTTTCGACATGTGGAGAGGATGAATGAAAGTAGGTTGACGAAACAAATATACGAGGCGAGTGTAAATGGTAGAGTCGGGAGATGAAGACCTAGGCGAATATTTTACGATCAAATCGGAGACGTTCTGAGCATGCATGCGAAGATTGATGGAACTGGAAGAAGCGAAACACGTATGTCAGGACCGTAGCAAGTGTAAGAAGATTATCTCTGCCTACCCCGTTGGGAACGTTAATATATACATATATACATAAGTAATTAATCCTGCGATCTAATAGGCATAAATTATAAAAGAATATTCTCATCGCAGCACGGTAATAAAATAACGAAGTTAAGTCAACTTTTATAACACAATAAACACTGTCTTAACGAAGCTTCTGTAAATTAATAATGCACGTCAGTTTATGGGTTGAAAGAAAAAGGAAATGAACTCGTAATTATTAAACGAAAGGTTACTGGTGAGTAATTAGCAAATGTAATTTGACACGTGTTTTTTATTGAATTACGTTAGTTTTGTTATATGACGTGCAATACCTATATAAACAACAATATGAAATCGTGATTACTGTACCACATTTTCAACCAGTGTGGAATAAGTGAGAGCAAATCATTCGATTCATACCTTGTCCCGACCCAAGCCTAGATCCCTTACCTACTTGAAAGAGGGCCCTTGAATTGCTGTGAGCCCCCTTTCTGTTTGTCAAAAGTATTACTAACAGCACCAAGTATGATTTTACTCGCGCGAGTCTCTTCCATTAAAGCTGTTAAGGACGCCTCGCCAGCAGCATATCACTTATTCAATAGTGTTTCAGTGTATATATTAATGCTTAGTGCCCCTAACATAAAGACATTTATTCCGACACCTACATGCACACACATAGTACATGATCTGGAGTGGTACGTAATAATTATAAAAATAATAACAAAACAAAGAAAATAAACAAAAGAAAAACATTAAGAATTAAAAAATGAATTCTTTATTCGGCTTTTTCGGATTTTCAGACGGCCCTACTAGCTTATTCAGCATTTATGATTGTTCTTGGGGTCATGATTTCATTTGAGAGAGTCAGTTCGAATTAGTCTAACATTCGCCCAACATTCGCCCGTGACACTCGCCATCCATTTCTTGTCCAATTAAATATTATTTCTTTTTTAAAAAAAATCCTTCGGTAAATCTAATATATATAATTCTCGTGTCACAATGTTCGTTCCCATACTCCTCCGAAACGGCTTGACCGATTCTTGTGAAAATTTTTATACATATTCAGTAAGTCTGAGAATCGGCTACTATATAGATAGTAGCCGATTAAAAATAGTTTTTAATCCTCTAAGTGATATATGTTCACACCAAAAAAAAAATTTTATTTTCTTGATACATTTTTTTATTTTTTTTATTATGTTGCATTAAAAAATACGTACAACCCTAAATTTGCACTTTTCTATCACCAACCCCTGCTTTTTAATAGTTTTATCATAATTTTATAATTTTTTATCACGCTCTAACAAAAAATATTGTTCACGCTGTAGCATTAAGAGATTAATATTATGTAATGAATTAATGATACAAATAATTATTACTTTTCATAAATTAAAAAAAAATAGTGTTTGGTGTTTTGTTATTTTTGAACAACATTCCCTCATCGTTCACAGCGCTCCATGCCTTTTTCACTCATATTCCACATCCTTATACACTTCCAATAAATTAGTTATTTTTTTTTCTTCACTAGAATTTCTCTAGAAATTATTTACATGGCAAAACAACGTTACGTAAACGTTTGCCGTGTCAGCTAGTACTATATAACAGTACCAACATAACTAACTGGTCACTGTAACAGTGAAGGTATGTAAAAAAAAAACTAATTTTTACTTTTTTTTTTGTCGGTGGCGTTACTCTGTGTTCTATCGAAGCCGCCTGATTAGCTGTGTTTCTTTTAATTTAATTTACTAATAAATTGTTTTGTATTTTTTAATATGTTTGTTTTAACATCTAAAGTTTCCGCTCAGCCACTTTTTTCTTCGTTCTTATTTAAAAATCCTCTGCGACTACGACATTTATAGATATAACCTGAAGTATAGCAAAGATCAGAATTTCAAAACTTGAACAAGCTTTCAAGCAGATTTTGTTAGAAAGTAAAATATTTCTTCATAATGTTGATTTTAGCAAACACAAGTATGATTTTACTCGCGCGAGTCTCTTCCATTAAAGCTGTTAAGGACGCCTCGCCAGCAGCATATCACTTATTCAATAGTGTTTCAGACGGTCAGCACTTAATGCCTGTACTGTTATATATCCACACTGTATATATTAATGCTTAGTGCCCCTAACATAAAGACATTTATTCCGACACCTACATGCACACACATAGTACATGATCTGGAGTGGTACGTAATAATTATAAAATAATAACAAAACAAAAGAAAATAAACAAAAGAAAACATTAA
Organism: Bhutanitis thaidina; assembly: GCA_029286595.1. Lineage (NCBI taxonomy): Eukaryota > Metazoa > Arthropoda > Insecta > Lepidoptera > Papilionidae > Bhutanitis > Bhutanitis thaidina. The sequence goes on along the minus strand of JAGSMS010000032.1, from coordinate 2,074,189 downwards.
GAATTAAAAATGAATTTTTATTCGGCTTTTTTCGGATTTTCAGACGACCCCACTAGCTTATTCAGCATTTATGATTGTTCTTGGGGTCATGATTTCATTTGAGAGAGTCAGTTCGAATTAGTCTAACATTCGCCCAACATTCGCCCGTGACACTCGCCATCCATTTCTTGTCCAATTAAATATTATTTCTTTTTTAAAAAAAATCCTTCGGTAAATCTAATATATATAATTCTCGTGTCACAATGTTCGTTCCCAATGAAATCCGAGACAGTTGTGTCGATGCCCCCTCTAATCAGCCCCGGAGGTCAGATAGCGTTTGACGATTTAGATAAAGCCGAATGCTTAGCCGACAGCTTGGAGGACCAATGTTCTCCCAGCACCCAGCCTGATGGATCCCGCCCACATTCTGAATGTGGACGAAGTTGTATCGCAAAGGTCCACGCAGCCACTCAACCGAGAAATCCACGGCCTACCTCACTAGAAGAGGTTAAAAACGTTATTAAAAATCTAAAGACCTGAAAGGCCCCGGGTGCCGATGGAATCTCTAATAAATTAATTAAAACGCTCCCTAACACGCTAATCTTATTGTTAGTAGCGATCTTCAACGCCCTCCTTACAAGCTGCACCTTTCCTGATTCCTGAAAGAGGCCCATGTAATAGGGATCCATAAACCCGGTAAACCAAAACCAGGCCTCAAGCTACAGACCCATTAGTCTCCCCAGCGCACTGGGGAAAATCTACGAGCGCATCATACTCATCCGTCTCAAGGATAGCGTTCAATCACTAAAAATCATCCCAAATGAGCAATTTGGCTTTCGAGCTAAACATTCATGTGTCCAACAAGTGCACCGTCTCACGGAGCACATACTTGAGCACCTTAACGATAGTCCAAACAACAGCGTAGGAGCTCTCTTCTTCGATGTCGCGAAAGCGTTTGATAAAGTCTGGCACAACGGTTTGATATTCAAACTGTACACCCTAGGGGTGCCTGACAGGCTTGTGCACATCATCCAAGCCTATTTGTCGAACCGCACCTTCCGATATAGAATAGAGGGTACCCTCTCCAGCATCAGAGACGTAAAAGCCGGCGTTCCGCAAGGCTCTGTCCTCTCCCCCACTCTCTACACGCTTTATACAAGCGATATACCCACAGTTAATAATAAGAAAGTGGAACTGGCTCTATTCGCCGATGACACTACTCTCTACACATCCGACATCAATGTATCTAGAGTATACATTCGACTCCAAGCCGCAGCCACCGCCCTCAGCGATTGGTTCAGGACTTGGAGAATTGACATAAACCCTGAAAAGAGCAAAGCGGTCTTGTTCAGCAGGAAGCATGTGTCAAAACTACCCAATAAATTTAAAAATATCACTTTAAATGACAAACCCATCCCATGGGTGTCAGAAGTTAAATACCTTGGAGTTACCCTAGACCGTAAACTTAACTTCAAGAAGCACATAAAAACAGTCAGGATAGAGCGGCCTTTTGTGTCCGGCCGCCCTACAACCCAACCAACAGCCGCAGCAAATGGCACTTAAACACAAAATGCGTTTATATAAGACTTGCGTGCGACCTATTATGTCGTACGCCAGCATTGTATTCGCGCATGTGCCCAAAACTCGGCTGAGCCCCTTCAAGCGATTCAAAACCGCTTCATGCGCCGTGCAACTGGTAATTCTAACATATGCGGAATGTAAACCTACACCGCGATCTCCAGATGCCTACTTTGGCAGCCCTTTTAAAAAATTCTCTACAAACTATTTTGAGAGAATCAAACACACCCCAATCCGTTAGTGGCAGCGTTAGGTAATTACATACCTGCGCGCAACACAACACTCCGCCTGAGGCGTTTCAAAGATGTCATCACGGACGATGATGACAGAATCACAAAGACTAATAACGCGTACGCGGTTGCGCCGCATCACACGTACAACACAAATAGCACAAGCACCCACACTAGCCAGGTCCTACGGCTAACACAACGGGATAGACTTCGTCGCCATCACTTCACGACCCGCCAGAGATTTATTCGAGGCAGAGGTCGTTATTGCTTGCTATCATAAAGGCGGTCCCAGATGAGGTCACCTACCTCCCGTCAGGGCCCTCGGATCGCCTAGCCCCCTATTATTGGAAGTTTTTCTTTCTGTTCTAGGATGCAGCTCACAGCAGCAGTCACAATCGATGTTCGTTAAACTTGCGGGCCTCTGTCCCCGCAAGTCTCTTTAGACGAAGCTGTAAAGGCCTCCGGGCCAACAGCAATGTGGATGGGTTTTTAGTCGGTATGTTTCTCCTTCCGAGATCCGAGTTCGACATAACTCTGCTGGAAGGCCTCCGGCCAACAACGGGTATGATTAAATCATTTTCCCTCCACCGGAAAAAAAAAAAAAAAAAAATGTTCGTTCCCATACTCCTCCGCAACGGCTTGACCGATTCTTGTGAAAATTTTTATACATATTCAGTAAGTCTGAGAATCGGCTACTATCTATTTTTTAAACCTCTAAGTGATATATGTTCACACCAAAAAAAAATTTTTATTTTCTTGATACATTTTTTTATTTTTTTTATTATGTTGCATTAAAAAATACGTACAACCCTAAATTTGCACTTTTCTATCACCAACCCCTGCTTTTTAATAGTTTTATCATAATTTTATAATTTTTTATCACGCTGTAACAAAAAATATTGTTCACGCTGTAGCATTAAGAGATTAATATTATGTAATGAATTAATGATACAAATAATTATTACTTTTCATAAATTAAAAAAAAATAGTGTTTGGTGTTTTGTTATTTTTGAACAACATTCCCTCATCGTTCACAGCGCTCCATGTCTTTTTCACTCATATTCCACATCCTTATACACTTCCAATAAATTAGTTATTTTTTTTTCTTCACTAGAAATTCTCTAGAAATTATTTACATGGCAAAACAACGTTTGCCGTGTCAGCTAGTACTATATAACAGTACCAACATAACTGGTCACTGTAACAGTGAATGTAAAAAAAAAACTTTAGATTCATTTTTACTTTTTTTTTTGTCGGTGGCGTTACTCTGTGTTCTATCGAAGCCGTCTGATTAGCTGTGTTTCTTTTAATTTAATTTACTAATAAATTGTTTTGGATTTTTTAATATGTTTGTTTTAACATGTAAAGTTTCTGCTCAGCCACCTTTTTCTTCGTTCTTATTTAAAAATCCTCTGCGACTACGACATTTATAGATATAACCTGAAGTATAGCAAAGATCAGAATTTCAAAACTTGAACAAGCTTTCAAGCAGATTTTGTTAGAAAGTAAAATATTTCTTCATAATGTTGATTTTTAGCAAACACAAGTTTGTTAGCCTCGGAAAGGATCAAAAAATCATTCACAAAAATAAAAGCATTTCAAAGAGAATATATCTCTTTGATCTGATTTTAAAAGAAAATGGAATCGTAAGGTGAAACTACTAAAAAAAGACATTAAGTCTTAGCACAAGCACTATTAGCAATTATTTTTTTTATTTGACTGACAAACGAGCTAATAGTTCAACTGAAAACAATTTTAATCAAAGGAGGTTATAAACCTCTAAGGTCTAAAATGGAATGCTCCACTCAACCACCTCACACACCAGCAAACGGTAGTCTCCTTCTCTGACTTGGAGTAGTCTGGGTAGGTTCCACTCTCTTACCTATTTCTGCTGCCATAGAGTTGAGCACACATAGCATACAATTACCTTGGTGTTCGGGTTAGAAAGGAATGAAGAGCCAATATAATTACGGGCTACGGGTCATTTGATTGTAGCATGCCATAGAGAGCCGGCTGTTTACAATTGTGTATGTATCTGCTTCTTTATCAGCCTGTGTAAGTCCACTACTGGGCATAGGCCTATTCATGAATGGCTCACCAAAACCAGCATGCCGTACATGTAAGATTTCCCCATACTCACTACCACGGTGAGCACAGTGACGGTACCTTCGTACCGGACATTCAAATCCCCGATAATAGTTCAGGCTCCTGGAACCAGACCTGGAAGCTAGAAGATCTGTAGACCATACAAATATTTGTTTCGAAAGGGAATCGATCCTGAAGCTTAAGTGGCCAACTGAGCTACTGCTTTTACATGGTAGAGTCAAGTGGGAGCTTTTGCTGCCACTCCAGCTGGAAGGCTCGACCGGGTAGTACTACGGTCTCGCGGCATACCGGCGTAAAGTGAAGACATCTTGTGCTCCTGCTCGGTGAGTAAGGTATCATCATCATCATCATCATTTCAGCCTATCAGAAGTTCACTGCTGAACATTGGCCTCCCCCAAAGATTGCCACGAAGCTCGGTCCTGAGCCACCTGCATCCATCGACTTCCCGCAACACTGCGCAGGTCGTCACTCCATCTTGTGGGGGGTCGTCCTACACTGCGTTTGCCTGTACGTGGCTGCCACTTGAGAACCTTTTTTCCTCAGCGGTTGTCAGTTCTGCGAGCTATTTGAAGTGAGGTAACCGGATGGCAAATCCCCCGCCCCCATCCCGCCTTCCTCAAACCGAAATACCCCTGCATATGTAGCACCCTGGTGTTGCAGATGTACTTGGACACTGGTAATCACTTACCATCAGATGAGCCGCATGCTCGTTCGCCCATTTTCTGAAAAACAAAATCTGTCATTATGATTGTATGATTTTCTCCCGAGGTGTAGAGACGATTTATAGAGAAAATTGCACACAAACAAACACCCAACTTCAGAACAGGTATATGTAAGTATAACTTACATATGTGTGCCGTGATGCTTACAGCGCCACTGCGCTAACCGTGTCTGCGAGATTAGTCTTGTTACCAAAACCAAAATATTTTTTTTATTAAATGCGTTTACCGTTGTGAGATTTCCTTATCTTCTGTGTATACAGCAGAAGTAATTTTCTGACGTACATTTTTATTTTCATCGCTTATCCAGGGAACAGACAAATCTCATTCCGCTTAAACGTATATAGCGAAATACGCGACGACTAAATCTAAAAGCTTTTAAGCTATATTTCGATATTGAACAACTTAAGTCGTTCGGTGTTCGAAACATGAAGGACTTTGTGTGATTTTATTTCTATGATTTTGACTATTAGGGTTGTTTATATCCTACAAATGTAATTAATATTGTTACGAGCTATTGGTTGAAAGGTCAGTATCTTATTCATATGCTTATTACAGAACCTATGGGTTACTCCACTGGTGAGATATGTCTTTTGCACGGGTCTTCAATCGCTTGCTATCTGTCTTCCTTCTCTTCCTGCACTGGTCACCCTGTCTTCTGTCTCCTATTTCTATTTTCTTCTTTTTCATACTTCCACTTATTTAGTTATTTATTTATTCTTTATTGAACCACAAATTCAAAAGGCGGACATAATGCTAAAAGCATTCTCTGCCTGTCAACCATTGGGAGTGATAAAACATCAAAGGCGGTTACAGAATAGATAAAACAAAATAAAGATTTAATGCATAGTATAATACATTAATACGATATATATATTAAATACATAAATTCATTATATACGAATATAATAAACTACGAAAATAATATGTACATACATATACACATATATATTTATATGTGACATTATGATGACAACTCAGTAATTATGAGCAATTTTTAAGAATGAGCATTAACGTTGTTTTTGAATGTTTGTTTACTGGAGGGTTGTTTCAACTCTTCAGGCAGTGCATTCCACTGGCGCGCGGCTTCATCAGCAAACGGCGAAGAAGAGAAACCGGTACGGTGAAGTGGAATAGAGAGAGTCAAAGTCTCCGTAGAACGAAGTCGTCGGTTATGAGTATCACGCAGAAATTGAAACTTAGGTTTCAGACTATCCGGATAGCGGTTATCGAATAAAACTGAAAAAACTGTCAAAGTATCCTGGTGTGTCTTCGTTGAGGAATAGGAAGCCTTTTGAGCTGAGAGCGGAATGAGGAAATATGGTCAAACGAGCGAAGACAAAAAATGAAGCGGAAACAGTTATTAACTAGACGATCCAGCTTGTCTAGTATATTCATCCCACATACATCTGCAACATCAGAGGAGCTACAGGTGCGTTCAGGTGGGTATTTGGAAGATGGGAGGGAGGATAAGGAGTGGAATGGGGAGGGGAAGTGGGCCTCCTGTTACCACACTCACCGAACGAAACGCAGAAGCACAAGACGCCTCTACTTCACGCCGGTAATATGCAAGGTCGTAGTATTAATCCAGTCGAGCCGGCCCATTCGAGCAGCAGATAAAGCCGCCGCTTGGCTCTACCACGTTAAATTATTAAAACGTACGTAAAGTTATTCTCATTAAGATCTGGATAACACACACCAGCATAATCAATGATGATTTACTTCGGAGCTCACAAATGTCACGTTCAGCTAACTGCACCCCAGCACATTCCGCTGATATTAAGTGGAATTGATCAGACTGTTATTCACATCAGAAAATGTTGACGAATCAGACTTTTGATATTATTAGGTGCGTTTCTGACGTCGTCGAGGTGTGCCAGTGCTGTGTTGTGGAATACTAATCATGAGATGAGTAAAAAAAATGGAAATTGTCTTTAAGATATGCTGGTGAATTTGGATTTTTAAATTAAGTAAATTATAGTCTCACAATTCTCAGCTTCAAAGGCATGCTATCGAGCCGTTTCCATATCCGTTATTGTTTTTCTTGAATGAATGAAATACACTTTATTGTTCACCAATTAGCAAAAATAGGAAAAAAATAAATAAAAAGAAACATAAAATACACAAAGGTACAATTGGCGGCCTTGTCGCTTAGAAGCGATCTCTACCAGGCAACCATTTTGCAGAGGAAATAATGTCCTATTACTTTCCTATCTTTGCTAATTGTTGTACAATAAAGTGTATTTCATTCACGACCTCAAGATACTGTGAGATGTCTCATTGCTGGCAAGGACATTTTGAATTTTGAGCCTAAAAAAAAAGAACAAATGTATGCATCGTTCTTTATCAGTCTATAAAAGTCCACTGCTGAATATGAAACCTTTTCATCAAACAACCATCGAAAGCCGACTTGCCATATATCGAAGATATGTCCTTACTCGTCACGTTGGCCAGACGGGTTAGTGCTCGCAGTACCGGTTCAATCGCACTTAAGATGCTGCTGCCTCTAATAGTCGGTATGTCTTGGAATCTGCACATTTGGAAGGATTATCCACCATCAAACGGTAGCCAGGAACACGTCCGTTAGTGCAGGACGGGCAGGTCAAGTTGACCTTTGATGAAAGAAGATGGTATCTAATGGTGTCTATCTGTATGAAATGGTGGTGGTTCTAAGGATATAAGGAGGAAATTCCATACACCCCTTATCCTTAGAACAAGATATTTCTCTTTAACTGAATTTATTAAAATGCAATTACGTAGATGTTCTATTAATTGTAAATTTGCGATTCAATGTAATGATGATTAATATTAATAAAATGAAAAAAAAAACACAAAGACGAGGACTGAGATGAAATTAATACAAGATTTTATCCCTTATGGAAACATTTATTAAGACGCTTCATTTACTAAAGTTAACATTGTCTCGGGAATACCGTTCAAACAATTTTGACATTTGCCTCAAGTTAATATTGGGTACACTTCAATTCTTTAAGAAAATCGCGAAGATAAAAGAAAGATGAAAAATGTTTCGTATTAAAAATGTTGGTTATCCCCTAGCTCCCGCTCGCGATCTCTTCAACAATGACGTAAACACACACACACACACACAAACAGTGAACCACTACAGAAACAGGCATTAATTAAACGTGGTAGAGTCAAGCGGCGGCTTTTGCTGCAGTTCAAATGGGCCGGCTCGACCGGGTTGGTACCACGGCCTCGCAGAATACCAGTAGCAGTTCGGTAAGTGAGGTAACCGGAGGCCCACTCCCCCTCCCCATCCCTCTTCCTCGTCCTCCCTCCCCTCTCCAAATACCCTTAAAGGCCGGTAACGTATTTACATCACCTCTGGCGTTACAGATGTACATGGGCGACTGTAATTACTTTCCATCAGGTGAACCGCTTGCTTGTTTGACGCCTTTTCCATAAAAAAAAAAAACTTAGGCAAAAGCGGAATAGTTAATAGTAGGGTTAGTAATGTTAATAGCATTTCATAAAATAATACAAACAGAAATACGTATCAACGGGCGAGAAATTGTCACCTCTCTGTTTTAATATCTCACAAGTTAACATAATGTTTCTAGCACAATGGTGGAACCATAAACATAATTTATGGTGCAGCACGAAAAATATTTTTGTTCAATATACGAGTATATTTATTTATTTATTACAAAGGGTGGACTTAATGCCTTTTGGCATTCTCTGTCAGTCAACCTGGGTGTGGAGAAATAATGTCATAGGTGCATTTAAGAATTAGTTTTTTTATTACATAATATTTTTTTTTAAATAGCTTACGTTTGACCTCAATCTTGCTTGATGGAAGGCGAAGATGAGGCCTAGGTGTCTGTTCACTTACGCCTTAATTAACGAATATAATTATATGAATATATCATATACACAACTAAATAGATACGTATTTAATATGAAAATATACCGTTACTCTGTAATATACGTTCTCTTTTATTCCACCTTGAATTCTTGAATAACCGATCTGAAGTTATTATTTCAAGGCGACTTACCCTAGATTTGAGAACTTGCAAGATATCGTGCAGTTTACCAACTTCTAACAAGTTTGACACTGTCCTCCTTCACATAGTGAATTTATGTATAAAGGCGTTTGTTATGACTTGATTGGACAATAAATAATATTTGTTTACACAAGTATAACTCTAAATCTATACTATTATAAGAAGCCCGTTTAATAGAAGACAGAGAGGTATTTGAAAAAACCTTACGTAATAACATAGTTTTGTCCGTTTGTTTGTTTATCAGTGTGTGTTGCCAACTTTGTAGTTTTCACTTTTATCGCATGACATAAATACCTCCTAATGTAAAAACTACTTAAGCAATTTTTTTTTGGGTAAGTGAGCAAATGAGCAAGCGACTCACCTGATGGTAAGTGATAACCGGCGCCCACTTACATCTGCTACACCAGAGGAGCTGCAGGTGCGTTGCCGGCCTTTAAGGATATTTGGGAGATGGAGGGATAGGGAAGAGCTTTTAGGACAGGAGGGGAATCGGCCTCCGGTTACCTCACTCACCGTATGAAACGCAGAAGCGCAAGATTCTTCACGCCGGTAGTCTGCGAGACCGTGGTACTAACACGGTCGAGTCGACCAACTCGAGCAACATCAAAAGCGGCGGCTTGGCCCTACCACGTGCACAACTCATTAAATTATGTCTCGCATATTCACACTATCGTATTATTCGGTTTTCCTAATACATGTTTTTTTTCATTATTTTGTCAAATAACTCTTCACGAGTCTGTACAATATAATTTTGATAGCTGCAACACGTCAAGAATTAAACAACATAATAAGACGTGGTAAATATTAAAAAAAAATCGATTAAAATACATTTGTTATAAGAAAACACGTACCGAAGTTGTTAAACTAAAATGATACATAATCATACATAAATAAATAAGGTTTCACGAACCTTTCAAGTGAACCCCTTCCCCCGCCCCTTCGATCAAATCAGAAGTTTGTACTTCTCATATAAGTCCACCAATTAATCAACTGAAGTAGCATCCCACATACGGGCTTTGCCTCTCGCGAAGTTCTAAATTCACCGAAGCAATTCAAACAGATATCACAGACTAAACGAACGAACACTAAAGGAATAATTCTCATGAAATTTTCAAGTACATATAACATTTTATCAGCACATGCGTATTGTCTGTCGTCCTTCGTTAATTACAAGCGTTGTTCTATGAATAATTAAAGGCGTATCCTTTGACGCGGTTTTGTGCAACACATGATCAATCTACTTTGTGAAGTGATACGGTATCATGTCAGTGTAATATACACACCATTGCACAATTATCCGAGAATTCCTTGACATAATAGATCTTACATGCTTACAACTTACATAATAGATATACTTTAGGTTCTAAATTTGTATACCGGTGTAGATTTTGACGTTCACGAGAAAGATTGGAGGCCTGAATAAAGGAACACCGAACAGTAGACGCAAAAGAAGTAGACATTGAGATAAAAAGCTTTAAAGTCCCATTTCATCTATTAACCTTTGCTTTCCATTATAATTATAATTTTCACTTACCATCAGGTGAGCCGCACGCTCGTTTGCCCCCTTCTTCTATAAAAAAAAAAAAACAACTGACAAACAAAAACAGCAGTTGATATCTATCGTATAGAGTTAAAATTAAAGTGCAGCCCGTAAGTGCCCACTGCTGGGTAAATGCCTCCTTCACAAATATCTGCGAGGGTTTTGGAGCCGGAAAATTTTTATTAATTACTCAGACATGCAGGTTCCATCACGATGTTTTCTTCACTGCCGAGCACGTGGTAAATATAGCACTTCACGTAAAATTGCTATTTACCATATTTTAGTGGTGCCTACACCGGGGATAAAACCCAGATTACTCTCGTTTTATGAAACTATAGTGAGCGCCCTCAACATTAGGCTATCGCATAAAATAATCAAATTAAAAAGAAAATTTGTTTTTAAGGAAAAAGCTAAAAAAAATTGTTCAAGGCAATTAATTCTATTCCCTTTTATAATTCGACGAGTGATTAATTTATTTTATTGGATGTAATTCCATTCGGGAACATGATCCACTTATTTCCGCCTCCCTGGTTTTTCCAATAACCAGTATCGCTGAAGACTTAATTTAGAACGAAATTATTTGTTGCGACGCTGTGTTTTATTTTACATTAGATAAAATGCTCTACTGTCGACAAACTAATGCTCTAGCATCGACAAACTAAAGCTCTACTATCGAGAAACGAATGCTCTACTGTCGCCAAACTAATGCTCTACTATCGAGAAACGAATGCTCTTCTGTCGACAAACTAATGCTCTACTATCGAGAAACGAATGCTCTACTATCAACAAACTAATGCTCTACTGTCGATAAACAAAAATGCTCTACTGTCGACAAACTAGTGCTCTACTGTCGACAAACGTATGCGCTACTATCGACAAACGAATGCTCTACTGTCGACAAACGTATGCGCTACTATCGACAAACGAATGCTCTACTGTCGACAAACTAATGCTCTACTGTCGACAAACTAATGCTCTACTGTCGCCAAACTAATGCTCTACTGTCGACAAACCAATGCTCTACTATCGAGAAACGAATGCTCTACTGTCGCCAAACTAATGCTCTACTGTCGACAAACTAATGCTCTACTGTCGCCAAACTAATGCTCTACTGTCGCCAAACTAATGCTCTACTGTCGACAAACCAATGTTCTAGCATCGACAAACTAATGCTCTACTGTCGACAAACCAATGTTCTAGCATCGACAAACTAATGCTCTACTATCGAGAAACGAATGCTCTACTGTCGACAAACCAATGTTCTAGCATCGACAAACTAATGCTCTACTATCGAGAAACGAATGCTCTACTGTCGACAAACCAATGTTCTAGCATCGACAAACTAATGCTCTACTGTCGCCAAACTAATGCTCTACTGTCGACAAACTAATGCTCTACTGTCGACAAACGTATGCGCTACTATCGACAAACGAATGCTCTGCTGTCGACAAACTAATGCTCTACTGTCGACAAACTAATGCTCTACTATCGAGAAACGAATGCTCTGCTGTCGACAAACTAATGCTCTACTGTCGACAAACTAATGCTCTACTGTCGCCAAACTAATGCTCTACTGTCGCCAAACTAATGCTCTACTGTCGACAAACTAATGCTCTACTGTCGACAAACCAATGTTCTAGCATCGACAAACTAATGCTCTACTGTCGCCAAACTAATGCTCTACTGTCGACAAACTAATGCTCTACTATCGAGAAACGAATGCTCTACTGTCGCCAAACTAATGCTCTACTGTCGACAAACCAATGTTCTAGCATCGACAAACTAATGCTCTACTGTCGACAAACCAATGTTCTAGCATCGACAAACTAATGCTCTACTATCGAGAAACGAATGCTCTACTGTCGACAAACCAATGCTCTACTATCGAGAAACGAATGCTCTACTGTCGACAAACCAATGTTCTAGCATCGACAAACTAATGCTCTACTGTCGCCAAACTAATGCTCTACTGTCGCCAAACTAATGCTCTACTATCGAGAAACGAATGCTCTACTGTCGACAAACCAATGTTCTAGCATCGACAAACTAATGCTCTACTATCGAGAAACGAATGCTCTGCTGTCGACAAACTAATGCTCTACTGTCGACAAACTAATGCTCTACTGTCGACAAACTAATGCTCTACTATCGAGAAACGAATGCTCTACTGTCGACAAACTAATGCTCTACTGTCGACAAACTAATGCTCTACTATCGAGAAACGAATGCTCTACTGTCGCCAAACTAATGCTCTACTGTCGACAAACCAATGTTCTAGCATCGACAAACTAATGCTCTACTGTCGACAAACCAATGCTCTACTATCGAGAAACGAATGCTCTACTGTCGCCAAACTAATGCTCTACTGTCGACAAACTAATGCTCTACTGTCGCCAAACTAATGCTCTACTGTCGACAAACTAATGCTCTACTGTCGACAAACTAATGCTCTACTATCGAGAAACGAATGCTCTACTGTCGACAAACCAATGTTCTAGCATCGACAAACTAATGCTCTACTATCGAGAAACGAATGCTCTACTGTCGACAAACCAATGTTCTAGCATCGACAAACCAATGCTCTACTATCGAGAAACGAATGCTCTACTGTCGACAAACTAATGCTCTACTATCAACAAACTAATGCTCTACTATCGAGAAACGAATGCTCTGCTGTCGACAAACTAATGCTCTACTGTCGACAAACTAATGCTCTACTATCGAGAAACGAATGCTCTACTGTCGACAAACTAATGCTCTACTGTCGCCAAACTAATGCTCTACTGTCGACAAACCAATGTTCTAGCATCGACAAACCAATGTTCTAGCATCGACAAACCAATGTTCTAGCATCGACAAACTAATGCTCTACTGTCGACAAACTAGTGCTCTACTGTCGACAAACGTATGCGCTACTATCGACAAACGAATGCTCTACTGTCGATAAAAATCTTTTCGACCTTGTCGGACTGAAGCCCTAAAGACCACTCACCATGACGAGCAGCATGTCTAATGCAAAGACAACTAATCCTGCGCTTAACGATTCGCATGCCCGCATAGCATACATGTGGCGGGTATCTATCCATGCATCCAGAGGAGCTTCTGGTGATATTTGAGGGAGGGATAATGGGGAGAGGAGTGAGGGAAGGCGAACGAAACGCAGAAACACAAGATGCCTATACTTCACGTCGGTATTTCACGAGACCGTGGTACTAGCCCGATTGAGCCGACTTATTCGAGCTGCAGGAAAACCAATCCCGCTTGGCTCTACCACAAATAAATATAACTAATATTGAAATCACTGAGACAGTTTATTTTAGTTATTTCCATAACCATAATCTTTCCGCTTGATTCTGACACTTTAAACTTCTTAAGGGGTGGTGTACCCATTTTGTGCCATTGCATGGACTCTTGCTTTGACACAGGTTTAAAATCCCCATGAATCATCCTCAGTCACAATCCGCTCCAAAATCGGTGTAAGAATCTCACCATACAGCTTCAAAAAGTGCTTAGACGCGTCTATTGCGTACATTTAAATCATGGTTTTACCAAGACAGTGAGTTCCATAAACTTTATCCATCTCATGGATCGTCATCGGATATTCCTTGCTTGGTCAAGAGCTTTATCACAGCGCGATTTAAAATTATTGTCATTATTAAAGTTTTCTTCCGGCTACACTTGTATGTTGAATGATTACTCGTAAACGTATGAATATACTTTATTGTACACCACAAAACAACAGTACAGAAAACATTAACAAAAAAGGAAGTAAATTAGGAGGTACAATTTAGCTGCCTTATTGCTGCATAGTGATCTCTTCCATGCAACCAAAAGCGTAGAGAATCAAAACTACAGATATGTGGTAGATAGTCCCATAGAAATATACAACACAACTAAAACCAGTAATATGATAAAATATAAATAATTTAATCATCAATCAATCAACGTCTGCGGCTTCTAGGCGACATCACCGGGAATATACAATAGTTTGCCGTGCGCACTGCGAACAGTTTAGCAGTTCATGAGTTCAATAGAAAATTTTCACACGCTCGGAATGTAAAAATAGCACCCAGGAGGAAAGGCGATAAAAAGGAAAGGCGGTCCACTGAGCGAGACGTACGTTCGTTTACGACGGAAGCGTTTCTTGTTCTGAGCGTGGCTGAGACGGCGCCTGACGCTCTCTGATACACAAAATTCCCGCGGAGATTCAAATATATATATATATATATATATGTACCTACGATATATTATATATATATATACACTTTTTATATTCCGTGTGACTGACGGAAGTAAAGAATAGCGCCAACCCTGTCTGACCATGGGTGTCGTAAAAGGCGACTAATGGTAAAAATTTATATTAGATGGGCAGCAGCATCTTCCTGCACTAAAACAAAAAAAATAAGGCGGTTGCCAACCCGCTCGCCACTACGTGCGTGGCACCTAAGGCAACCCCCCCCCCCCATGAAATCTTTGGGGGAGGCCTATGTTCAGCAGTGGACTTGTAATAGGCTGAAATGATGATGATGATACACTTTTGCACGTGGTATAGCCAAGCGGCGGCTGCCAACTACTCAAATGGGCTGGCTCGACCGGGTTGGTACCACTGCCTCGCAGAATACCGACGTGAAGTGGAGGCATCATGTGCTTCTGCGTTTCGTTCGGTAAGCGGAGGCTCACTCTCCTCCCCATCACCCTCCTCCTCCCTCCCATCTCCCAAATACACTTAAAGGGGTGGCAACGCACTTGCAGCACCTCGCGTGTTGCAGATGAACCTGGGCGACGGTAATCACTTACCATCAGATGAACCGCTTGCTCGTTTGCCTTCCTTCCCAATTAAAAAAAAATACATACGTAATATAAGGACAGCCTATTTTTGCGAGTCCAAATACCATAAAATATAACATACGGTAACAGAAAAAAATCTCTTTATAAGCTTAAAATCATTTCGGCTAAAGTATAATACATATAAAAAAAAGAAAACTATTTTCGTAAGAATGGTTTAAAAGTCAAGTTCCGGCCAGTATCTAAAAGCCCTGTACAACCTCAACGCGTAACATCCGAGTTACAATATGAAAGCCCTTTCAAAAGGGTTATTACTGTAATGGAGCATAAAAGCCAAGCCTTTGTATTTCGAAGTGTCTGCAATTTGTGAGCTCATTGGGAAATTATTACACTTAAAATATGTTAATATCTGTTGTTTCTATTTTAAGGCTATTTTGCATGTAGGCAAACGTTGATTACCGACATCCACGTACAACTGCAACATCAGACGAGCTACAGGTGAGTTGTCGGCCTATAAGGATATTTGGTAGATGGGAGGGATAATGGGGTGGGAGTTCTGGGGGAGGGCGATTGGACCTCATTCACCGAACGAAATGCAGAAGAACAAGTTGCCCCTGCAATGCCACGGTCGATCCAGCCCTGCTTTTAAGCTCTACCACTTATGAAAATACAAGCGACAACAGCCGAGTGGGTATTATTTGGGGATCAGCCTGCGAATGAGAAGACTTGAGTTCGATCACCTAAGTAGAACGCTCGTACCAATAAATATTTCGTAACTTATATACGATCTGCATCGCTCGCTTGGACATTAATATGGCGACAGGCTTGCCACTTGTCACGTTGTCCCGAAAATGCTCTTGTCAAAAGTGAGTTTTTACTTTCAGTACTAAAATATCAAGACCTCTCCAGTATTGAGCGTGGTCAGAGTATATCACATAGAGGTATAAACGGAAATGAGTGCTTATTTAATTTTATTCGTTTAATTTTTAAATTGAAATAGAAAAAAAAAAGAACGTCTATGATTATAATTAATAAATAGTAATATAATATAGTATAATAATAAAATATAATATAGTAAATCTTTGTATATTAAATATTATTAATATTTAATATACAAAGATAAACTAAACTAAATTAACCGAGGTCATCGAACTTAACGAGAATAACTTAATCCATCACGAAACTTGGATAACACTGGAATTATAAATTATTCCTGACGATTTCATTTTGCTTAATAGCTTCTCAGAATGTTAAAGCTATGAAACAATCGTTAGTGACAGATGCTGTTTTAGAAATAGGCCTGTGATTCAACCTTAATACCAATATTTCATACACACTTGGTCAGTTCGTGTCACTTTAAAGATTAATTTAGACTATAGAACCATGGATTGTTGTGTGTATTATAAATGTGGTACAGCCAAGCGGCGGCATTTGCTGCTGATCGAATGGGCCGGCACGTCCGGGTCGCTACCACGGCCTCTCAGAATACCGGCGTGAAGTAGCGGCATCTTCTGCTTCTGCGTTTCGTACGGTGAGTGAGGTAACCGGAGGCCACTCCCCCTCCCCATCCCTCTCCTCATCCTCCCTCTCGTTTCCCAAATACCCTTAAAGGCCGGTAACGCACCTGCGGCACCGTTGGTGTTGCAGATGTACGTTGGCGACGGTAATCACATACCACCCGCATGGTGAACCGCTTGTTCGTTTGCCGCCATTCCCACAAAAAGAAAAAAAAAAGCATTTAGTCTATGATTCATAGATATAATATTATATTCTTTAACAGCCTGTAGATAGTCGACTGCCGATTTTGTGGCCGACCCGGAGCAGGACAAGAAGGCAATTCACGATGCAAGATAGACGAGCTGATCAAACCGGTCTGTCTTGTTTATTTATTTAATCTTTATTGCATTACTTTATTTAGAAGGTCACTAAAGTTGGACTTAATGCCTATAGTTATTCTATACCAGTCAACCTATGGTGGGGTGAAATTTTTTGGTAGGTGCAACAAAAACAAACTGTACTCACGCTCTATTCTATAGTTGGCGCACGTAGCAAAAACCTTTAAAAAAGGTAACTTAGTTAAAGTATATATCTACTACGTAATAAGCATTTAAATATTCACAGCACGAACTATTTCACCAAGCACAACTGCTGCAGGTGCGTTGCATTCCTTTAAGGATATTTGAGATATTGGTGGGCGGATAAAGAGGGAATGGGGAGAGGAGGTAGGCCTTCGGTTTCTGCACTCACCGAACGAAACGCACAAGACGCCTCTACTTAACGTCGGTATTCTGCTAGGTCTTGGTACTATTCTGGTCGAGCAACAGCTTAAGCCGCCGACTTTTATAACGGTTGCTTGAAGCTACTTTTCACCAGAGCTTATTTGAAACAGCGTGACAGGTGATAGGACTGCTGGCTGTCGTTAGTTGTGCAGGCCAACGATAAAATGATGGTAAATAAATCACGGAAAAACTCACTGCAGATAGCCTACTGGATCGAAGGTAGGAAGATCTTACCACCCGGCTATCATGACCAATGAGTTAGAAGCCTACAAATGTTTCTACTATGGTGATGAGAAAAACGCGGTAAAATAGAAAATTCGAGATCAAAAGGAAAAATATGACTACGATATAAACGACAAAATGTTGAGAACAAAACCTGCCTTTGATCTCGTTGTCCCAAACACACTCTGATATATTTATCGGGATTGTGTTTAGGTTTTCAATTTCAATTTGTGTTAAATGTGTGTGATAATTACGTTTCCTTACTTTATTTCCTCAATCACTTCTATCGGCAGTGAAAAAGTTTTTAGGTTCGCAACAACACATGAATTGTATTATAGTATTGTGTGCGAACGTTTATCGGGGAAATAACTTCGAACGGTATTGTTTGTAACCTAACCTAACCTAACCTAACCTAACCTAACCTAACCTAACCAGACCTAACCTAACCTAACCTAACCTAACCTAACCTAACCTAACCAGACCTAACCTAACCTAACCTAACCTAACCTAACCCAACCAGACCCAACTCCAACCTAACCTAACTCAACCTAACCTAACCTAACCTAACCAGACCCAACCTAACCCAATCCTAACCTAACCTAACCCAACTTAACCTAACCTAACCAGACCTAACCTAACCCAATCCTAACCCAACCCAACCTAACCTAACCTAACCTAACCTAACCTAACCCAACCCAACTCCAACCCAACCTAACCCAACTCAACCTAACCTAACCTAAATCCCAACCCAACCTAACCCAACCTAACCCAACCCAACCCAATCCCAACCTAACCCAACCTAACCCAACCTAACCCAACCTAACCCAACCTAACCTAACCTAACTCCAACCTAACCCAACCCAACCCAACCTAACCCAACTTAACCCAACCCAATCCCAACCTAACCTAACCTAACCTAACCTAACCTAACCTAACTCAACCTAACCCAACCTAACTCTAACCTAACCTAAATCCCAACCTAACCTAACCCAACCTAATCCCAACCTAACCTAACCTAATCCTAACCTAACCTAACCCAACCCAATCCCAACCCAACCTAACCTAACCTAACCCAATCCCAACCTAACCCAACCTAACCTAACCCAACTCCAACCTAACCCAACCTAACCCAACCTAACCTAACCTAACCCAACCTAACCTAACCTAACCTAATCCTAACCTAACCTTAACCTAACCTAACCTAACCTAACCTTAACCTAACCTAACCTAACCTTAACCTAACCTAACCTAACCTTAACCCAACCCAACCCAACTCCAACCTAACCTAACCCAACCCAACCTAACTCCAACCTAACCTAACCAGACCCAACCTAACCCAACTCCAACTCCAACCTAACCCAACCTTAACCCAACCTAACCCAATCCTAACCCAACCCAACCCAATCCCAACCTAACCCAACCAGACCCAACCCAACTCTAACCTAACCCAACCTCCAACCCAACCTAACCCAACCAGACCTAACCCAACCTAACCCAACCTAATCCCAACCTAACCCAACCTAACCTTAACCCAACCTAACCCAATCCCAACCTAACCAACCTAACCCAATCCCAACCCAACCTAACCTAACCCAATCCCAACCTAACCAACCTAACCTAACCCAATCCCAACTCCAACCTAACCCAACCTAACCTAATCCCAACCTAACCTAACTCCAACCTAACCTAACCTAACTCTAACCTAACCTAACCTAACCCAATCCTA
>JAGSMS010000032.1:2045000-2052500 GCA_029286595.1 Bhutanitis thaidina | reverse complement strand
AGGGGGTAAGCGATACCAAAGTTTTGTGGACGTAACAGCTTGTTCAGCAGAATTAATCGGAGTAATGGAAGACTGGAGAGTTGATGAGGGCCTAACGAGCGCGGACCACAACGGCATAGTACTTAGTATTCGGCTGCAACAATCCAAGGGCATAAAAATAAAAAGGACCACTAGGCTGTTCAACACGAAGAAAGTCAATTGGATGAGTTTTCGTGAGAAACTAAATCAAAAATTAATAGAAAATAAATTTACCACCGCGGAACTCACCAATGTACGGACTGTTAAACAGCTTAATAACACCACACTAGGCCTTACAATGTCAATTACGGACGCTTGCGTAGAGTCGATGCCAACCAAAAAATCAAACGAAACACTTACCCTGCCGTGGTGGTCCGAGAAACTCGCCGAGCTGAAGAGGAACGTCGCCACCAAAAAACGCAGAATCAGGAACGCTGCCCCCATCCGGAGGGCAAAGGTCGTCGAGGAGTACCTGGAACAAAAAGAAAAGTATGAATTAGAAGCGGCAAAGGCTCAGACGGAAAGTTGGAAGGAGTTTTGCTGTAAGCAGGACAGGGAGGGTGTGTGGGAGGGGATGTGGGAGGTGATCGGAAGGACAACAAATAGGGAGGAGGATCAGCCGCTGGAGAAGGAAGGGGAGGCTCTGGATGGGAGGGGCTCCGTCGAGTTTCTAGCAGAGACCTTCAATCCGGAAGATCTCACTGACGGCGAAAACAGCGACCACCGTCAAACCAGAGCCGAAGCCGAAAAAGTGAATGATGGCAAGCAAGTTGAGCCCTGCGACCCACCATTCACCATGGCGGAGCTACAACAGGCCAGCGAATCCTTTAACCCGAAAAAGGCCCCGGGAGCGGATGGCTTTACTGCAGAGATTTGCCAACACGTCATCAGGAACCACAGTGTTGTATTCTTGATATTTTTGAACAAGTGTCTGGAATACCATCACTTTCCGGAGCCTTGGAAGAAAGCTACGGTCGTGATGTTGAGAAAGCCGGGAAAGACTGACTACGCCGCCCCTAAATCATATAGACCAATTGGTCTACTGCCTATACTAGGCAAAATATATGAAAAAATGTTAGTGTCACGCCTCAAATTCCATCTGCTGCCTAAAATGAGTACCCGCCAGTATGGATTTATGCCCCAGAGAAGCCTCTATAACCTAATGCAACACATTTACAGGAAATTAGATGAAAAGAAAATAATTGTTCTGGTTTCTTTGGACATAGAGGGAGCCTTCGATAGCGCCTGGTGGCCAGCTATACGAGTCCGACTGGCTGAGGAAAAGTGCCCACTGAACCTCAGGAAGGTATTTGATAGCTACCTGAGGAACAGAGAGGTAGTGGTTAGGTATGCAGGAGAGGAGTGCACTAAAATCACCACCAAGGGTGCGTCCAGGGCTCCATTGAGGACCAATCTTGTGGAACCTCCTCCTGGACCCCTCTTAAAAAGCCTAGAGAATGGGGGTGTGTACGGTCAGGCTTTCGCGGACGACGTCGTGCTTGTCTTCGATGGTGACACCGCACTAGAGGTGCAAGGACGCGCAAATGGCGCTCTCGAACATGTTCGGATGTGGGGTGTCAAGAATAAGCTTAAATTTGCGCCTGAAAAAACAAATGCGATGGTTATTACCAGAAAACTTAAACACGACGCCCCATGTCTAAGGATGGGAGGGATCGACATTGGCATGTCCAGGGAAATAAAACTCCTTGGTGTCACCATGGATGACAGGCTGACTTTCAACACTACGTGGCGAATGTCTGCAGGAAGGCCATCGGAATATATAAACAACTCTAGAGCGGCGAGAGTGAGCTGGGGTCTCCACCCTGAAGTAATAAGGATAATTTATACGGCTACGATAGAGCCGATCATCCTGTACGCTGCTAGCGTGTGGGCACCGGCGGCGGAGAAGCTGATGACGATTAAACATCTTCAAGTGGTCCAGCGTGGATAGCACAGAGAATTTGTAAGGGCTATCGGACGGTCTCCCTGAACTCGGCGCTGCTGCTGGCTGGGATACTTCCCCTTGATCTCAGAGTACGTGAGGCGGCCTCACTGTACGGGGCCAAGAGGGGAGTGCCTCAGCTGGGTCTGGGGGACAGGGAGATCGAGCGGATGGCCCCGGCCATTGCGGCGCCACATCCCGCCGAGCGTATCAGCCTGAGGCTCGTGAGCCTGGTAGATCGAGAGCAGCTCATTCAAAACAGTGACTATGACGTTCGTATATTTACTGACGGGAGCAAGATTGAGGGCAAAGTCGGCGCTGCCGTGTCTGTGTGGAACAGCGAGACCGAAACAAAGCCACTGCTTGCTCTCCCAGGGTACTGCACCGTCTACCAGGCTGAGCTTCTGGCCATATGCAAGGCCACACAGGTAATTCTCGGACACTCAGCGTCTTCCTTTGGAGTCTACAGCGACTCAATGGCAGCTCTACAAACGGTCATAATCATAGTTGCCTCCATCCTCTTGCAGTAGAGAGCAGAGATAATCTAACAACAACATCTCTCCAGGGTAAAGTTGTTACCTTATTCTGGATCAAGGCCCATGCAGGGATGGAGGGCAACGAAAGAGCTGACCAGCTTGCCAAAAGCGCCGCCTTGGGCTCCAGGGGAGACCTGATTATGATTTGTACCCGGTCTCATTCGCCAAGCGAAGCATCTGACTTGCAACGCTTGACGAATGGAATCGTAGATATCAAATTGGAGTAACCGCGTTGGTCACAAAAATATTCTTCCCGGATGCTGTGACGGCGTACCGATGATCCGCAAAATAAAAGTCGACTACTTGGTTACGCAAATTATGACAGGGCACGGTGGGTTCTCGGAGTACTTGAATCGCTTTATGCAAAGAGAGCTCATCGTGAGCATGCGAGCCAGGAACGCAGGAATCAGTCCCACACATCCTTTTTGACTTCCCAATACCTGCAATACAAAGACTAGAACTAAGAAACAAAATAAATGAAAATATAGTAAGGGAAAACGTACCGAACATCATAAACAGTCAAAAAAGAGACGTGTTCTTAAACTACTGCATCGAAATCGCTCAAAATGTCGTAAAGAGGAACAAAACAGCGTAGCAAGTAATAATGCTATCATAATATAATGAAATATATTATAGACTAGTATAGTGTACGAAAATAGATAAATAAAAATGTAGAGTGTAAGAACAAACTTTTAAAAATAAGATGTTTACATTAGTTTAGGAATAGAAGATTAAAACAATGTACATAAAACTCCTGAAAAAACTACTTAACATATTATATTTTAGAAATAATAAACATAACAGCCAAAGCTCCGATTATGTTGGAGATAGAAAGAGTTATCAACAAAAAAAAACATAACCTAACCTAACTCTAACCTAACCTAACTCTAACCTAACCTAACCTAACCTAACCTAACCTAACCTAACCTAACCTAACCTAACTTTTAAAAATAAGATGTTTACATTAGTTTAGGAATAGAAGATTAAAACAATGTACATAAAACTCCTGAAAAAACTACTTAACATATTATATTTTAGAAATAATAAACATAACAGCCAAAGCTCCGATTATGTTGGAGATAGAAAGAGTTATCAACAAAAAAAAAACATAACCTAACCTAACCTAACCTAACCTAACCTAACCTAACCTAACCTAACCTAACCTAACCTAACCTAACTTTTAAAAATAAGATGTTTACATTAGTTTAGGAATAGAAGATTAAAACAATGTACATAAAACTCCTGAAAAAACTACTTAACATATTATATTTTAGAAATAATAAACATAACAGCCAAAGCTCCGATTATGTTGGAGATAGAAAGAGTTATCAACAAAAAAAAAACATAACCTAACCTAACCTAACTCTAACCTAACCTAACCTAACCTAACCTAACCTAACCTAACCTAACCTAACCTAACCTTTTTTTTTTTTCGTGGGGAAATCCCTTATGGATACCCAGCCCCTGCGAGGTAGCTGGTTATGTCGACCCCACCGACTAAAACCCCACGGTGGTCGCCATCAGCACTGGCGAGGGGTCACGGGATTCCGTTCGAACACAACCGTGGCCCTCTTGCGCTTGGCTATAGCTCGTCCCGGGGCAGTATTACCTGCCCCCAGCACCCCTGCGGTGTTATGCACAGTGACTCGAGACCACTTCGAGTCACCGTCCACCCTGAAATCGTTTTACTGACAATGTCGTCCATCATCTCAGTCCTGTTTCTGGTAGGGGAACACCATCAATATTTGAGGGCCATGACGAGACGCACGCACGCCTCTGTGGCCCCGTCTCCGAGCGGGATCTGTCCTTTCGCGTTCCCGCTCAGCAGCCTCCTTCTGACCATCACGGTCTCACAGAATGCGGCTACGGCCCTCCACCTGTATCCCCGCTCAGCATCGCCGACACGACTGCTGGCAGGGAGAGGTTTCGCCCAATATGGTTCACCAGGATCCTCCGCTCCGCCTCCCATGCTGGGCACACCATCAGTGTGTGCGATGCGGAGTCCTGGTCCTTCCACCGCAGTGAAAGCAGCTCGCCGTCGCCTCACGTCGATCTTACACAGATAATCACCGAAACACCCGTGTCCGGTAATTATCTGTGTAAGCCTGTAGGTGAGTCTTCCTCCCGTCGCCGCATCCAGGCTTCGAAGACCGGCAGGAAGGCTTCGACGACACGCTTGCGCGCGTATCGCTCATCGCTGAGCCTAGCGCGCCATGTCGCGAATGCGTTCTGACGTTCCTGCCGTTTAATCGACTCGAACACCCTTCTGGTTCGTTGCCACCGCTCTGGCGGAGGATGTGGATCCGGTTGTAAACCTGTGCATCCATGTCCGCCAGTATGTCCAGAGGTGGAAACGAGCCAGGACAGTTGCCGCCTCGAAGGATATGGTTCTATATCCTCGTACGATCCGTATGGCCATCCGCCGCTGGACACTGTAGATTTTAGATCTACAGCGTCGGATGGCAAGCCTTTTTGCCCATACGGGCGCCCCATATAAGGCTACGGATCGTACCACCCCTGCATAGAGGCGGCGAACTTCCTCCCTTGGTCCCCCGAGATTAGGTAGTAGTCTGTGCAAGGCACCCGCTACCCTCTCGATCCGGGGGACTAGGCGTTCTAAGTGTTCTTCGAAGCCCCAGCGACTATCCAGATGGAGACCCAGGTACTTTATGTACCGCCCCACTCTGGCTTCAGACTCCCCTACACGGACGCACGAGTCGGGTGGTTCCCTGCTCCGTGGCATTTTGTGGAACCATAGCGCCTCGGTCTTATACGGCGCTATTTCCAATCCCAACTCGCGGATCTTAGCGACGACGATATCCGCCCCAAGCTCGGCGAGCTCCTTGGCCCTCTCGAAGGTGTCCCCGCTGGCTAACACAGTGTGTCGTCTGCATAACAGACGACATTTACCATAGGGGAGATCGACACGCAGGACTGCGTCATACGCGATGTTCCACAGTACCGGGCCCAGCACTGACCCCTGTGGAACTCCGCACTGGATTTCCTCCGGATCTTCTTGCCGTCTTTGTCCACGTACAAATGTACCTGTCGCGCAAGTAGTCTACGATAACGCCTTGCAGATAGGGGCACTTGGTGATGTGCTAGTCCCCACCTGATAGCCTCCCAGGGTAGGAATTAAAGGCATTGACGATGTCTAGACTTATCGCCAATGCCACACCTCCCCGACACAGCCTGCTCCGACAGGGAGCGGACGCGCATGATCGCGTCTATGGTCGAACGCTCCTGTCGGAAGCCAAACTGACTTTCGGCCAGATCGGGACCGACACGCAACAGATGCCCGTTAAGACGGGCGGCAAGAATCCTTTCGAAGAGTTTGCCGATCTCGTCTAACAGGCATATGGGACGGTAGGCAGAGGGAGAATCTGCAGCCCTACCTTCCTTCTTCAAGAGGACCAATTTTGCCTCCTTCCAGGCCGTAGGAACTTGGCGGTACGGAGACAGCTGGTAAACAACTGCCTCAGCCTGTCCCCAGGGCAACATACCAGCGCCAAGACCCGGCCCGGTATTCCGTCGGGTCCAGGCGCAGTGTTTCGGGCCTCAAGCGGCTAACGGCTCGGTCCAGCTCCTGTACGGTCACCCCCATCTCATCCTGCCACTCCCAATCGATTAGGGGGTGGACGGAGGGACTGGCCCTCCGGGAAAAGTGAATTGATCACTCTGTCCCAGTAGGTCCGGGTCTGTTTCTGTCAGAGGGGCATCCAGGGCCGGAGCTTACCTTTCGGCATCCTGTGAAACCCCAAGGATCCCCGTTGAGTCCCTCCAGGAGCTCAACCCAGACCGAGACCTGGCGTTGGCGATTGCGATTTGCAATGCCTTGGTAGCCGCTCGGTATGCCCTGTAGAGCCTAGCTACCTCCTCGGCTGTAGCTCGCCTTCCTCCTTCGGGCTCTGGTGTACTGGCGTCGGCACCGCAGAGAGACTGCGCGGAGTCGAGAAATCTCTGCCGACCACCAGTACACCGCCCTGCGCTGAGGGCGTCTGGTGCGGGCATTGACACATCGCAGATTTGCGTCAGTGTGCCCCGAAACCAGTTCGCTTCCTTCTGGAGCGGACGAAACCTCTTCGGCGTTGTTTGGCCATGCCGCAACGGTGGCGGCGGCTTCGAGCATGTCTCGATCTAGCCGCTGGAGACACCAACGTCGCGGCGGGCTGCCGTCGCGGCGGCTTGAGATGGCTTCGGGCGACGTGATGCCACCTCGAAAACGATGTGGCGGTGGTCAGATAATGTGACCACCTCTTCTGCCACCCGCCAGCCCGATACCAATTGCATCGCAGAGGGTGTCGCCCATGTTAGGTCCAATACCGACTCCCCTTGCCACCGCACGCATGTGCTTACAGACCCCCGATTCAGTAGTCGGAGGTCCAGTCCAGCCGCCCATTCCTTAACGGTCTCTCCCCTTAAACTATCTCTGGGATTCCCCCACGCCCTTGCATGGGCATTGAAGTCCCCCAGGACAATAAACGGACGAGGTAGGCTCCTACGAACATAGTCCGCCACCCCGTCTAGGTACAACTCGTAGTCGGCGAGCGACCTGTTGGGAGAGACATAGCAGCCAACAATGACCAGGATGCCCCATTGCACTGCAACGAAGCCCTGGCCCCTCCCCAATAGGATGCAGGGTGGGACACCCTCTCCGCCCCCCCAGTAGATGGCTACGGAGCCCAAGTCATCGCCGAACCAGCGGGGTGGTCAGGACAACGTAGGGCTCCATTACTGCCAAGGCAACCCGCCACTCCGCAATGGTCTGCATCAGCAAATGCTGAGCACTGCGACAGTGGTTCAGGTTACCCTGGAGGACTTTAGGGCGGGAATATTATGCCTCGATGACCTCCATTTCCGAGTCCAACTGACTCGGACCTGCGACTGCAGCCGTCGTGTTGGTGGGAGCCGAAGGAGTAAGGGCGTTTCTCCCGCGGGCCCCTTTTTCGGAGGATAGGCGCACCGCTTTCCTAACCTGTGGTCGGAAGGACGACCCAAGTCTGA